>JAYESA010000006.1:149171490-149316527 GCA_036927795.1 Iris macrosiphon | reverse complement strand
CGCCAACTCAGTTGGCGAGGGGCTCGCCAACTGAGTTGGCGGGGCACCCTCCTCGAGGGGCCGCTCGCCAACTGAGTTGGCGAGCAATGCAACGTTGCATTTTCAGCCGTTGGCCAACGGCTATAATCCCCACATTCCTATAAACACCCCCCCACCCAACACTCCTCTCACAACATTCACATTCTCCTCCTACCCCAAACACTCCTTACACCAAATTCTCCTCCTCTTGATATTTACTGGCGATGGCTACCCGCAATGACGGTCGTATTCCTGACGGACCGACTACCGAGCTTATTCTTAAGCAACGTGAAGAGCACATTTCTACTCAGATTTTTACTGGCGAGGTATTTTTTGAAATTACAAGTTGCTAACTTTATTAATGTATATATTTTTTAGAATGCCTATGTTTACTTTATTAATGCATATAATTTTTATAGTTATACGACCATGATAATGCTTTACGAACCCGGATCCACGTACATTGGCGGTCTGAAAGGAATTATCGTACGTGGGAGCTTAATCCAGCTCAAAAGGCTTTGGTAGAATCCTTTGGATTCCACTATATAGATCGTGTTAGATATTTAATTCACGATCTTCATTTAGTTGTAAGCCTTGCGGAGCGTTGGTGGCCAGAACGCAACACTTTTTAACTCCCATTCGGCGAGATGACGATCACCCTTTTTGATGTGGCGAATATACTAGGGTTACCTATTAAAGGTAACGCTATATATTTTGATCCGCACTTAAAGGGATCTGATCTGATCCGGAGTTATCTCGGTGTTAGCCCTCCTCCTGGTCTAAAAGATGGCAATTATGTGAAATTTGCATGTCTCCGTGGCAACTTTATAGACCTACATCAAACTATTGATGGGGTGGTTGATGTAGATGAAAATCGGGTATGTATTTTAATTAGTAAATTTGTTTATTACTTAATTTAGTGGTGCAATTTAATAAATTTGTTTAACACTTAATAAATCCAGGTCATTCGTTGCACTAGAGCGTATCTGCTCTGTTTATGTGGTGCAATTCTATTTCCCGATGCATCGGGAAATATGGTAAATGTGCAGCTTTTACCATTCTTGGATGATCTGACCAAACCTACCGAGCATGCGTGGGGAGCTGCTACTCTTACATTTTTGTACGCCCAGCTGACAGAATTTGTGAGATGCAATCGCAAGAGTATTTGTGGATGTATTTCACTGATACAGGTATGAATGAAAGACCTTAAAAAGTTAGAGTAATTTTATACGCAAATTTTGTTTGTACTAATGTCATATTTTTGTTTTATAGTTCTGGTCCTACGAGCACTTCTATATTGGTAGGCCTGTTACCAGCGTTCTCAGTGATGTTGGAGTATTTTCAGTTGCTATGCGCTGGCCTACAGATGTAGTGGATTATCAACACTACCAATACAGGACTGTATCACTATATCGAAGCCAATTTGATACACTGCGGTCTAATGAGGTAATTTTTAAATATGCAATAAATATCTTTAAATTATTTAAGTTTTGATCGTAGATAAACATCACATCTAATCTCTTAGAATATCTTGAAATAGGTAACCTGGTTACCGTACATATGTGAACCCGATGCTCCAGAAATCAAGATGACATCCTGTGCATTTAGTTTACACAGATGTCATATTATATATGATCGGTTCACCATGTACCATCCGGCAGACCGTGTTCTTCGGCAATTCGAAATGGCCCCAATAATTCCCGATTTGTAATGGACGAGGAATAGTAGAAAATTTTTAACATTGTATTATTGCAATTTTTGTATGATTTGTAATGGATTTTTACATAAATATTTGGGTATTGAACAATTATATTTTACTCTCTCGGTTGACTAGTACATCTTCTTCGGTTGTGTCCCATAGCACCACAATTACTGCATCGTAGATCTCTTGTCGATGATTCCCGGGGTTTGATGCGGTTCTTCTTTGGTCTTCCGACTTTGCGTCTTACATCTGGCACCCCAATTTGTCCTCTTACCAAAGGACCTTGGATCTCGTAGGGAACTGGAATTGGCTCCATATTTTGCGCGTATACACTCCTCAAGGTAGCCGTCGAAAATACTGCAGGATAAAACTATCAATACTAATATTGCAATATCTACAAACAAAACATGCATGTATACATGGTATATAAGTATGGTACCATCTTAAACATGTACAAGATCTGTCAGTTAGATTAACAATATAGGTTCTACTTATTTCCCGGTCTATTATTTCAAACCTATAACTATCAATAGCTAATATTTCTAGGTGGTTCTTCTCTTTGATAATAGAAGCCATATTTTTAACATCTTCGGACAATAATCTGTGTCAACATTTTCAGCAAACTTTCTACGATTGTCATGAAGTGTAATAATTTTGGCTCTAATACCATCGAGAAGTGTTGTTATTGGCTTATCTCGTAATTTCTTAATCCAGCTGTTGAAACATTCAGCAAGATTAGAAGTGTTAATATCTAATCTAGGACAACTAGCATACGCTGTTATCCAATGTTCAAATCGACGACTTTCATCGTTTACACCAAGAAGCCAATCGTACAACACTATGTTCTCGGCTTTAATTATATCAAACACACTCTCTGCATCCGTTTTATTATATGATCTAGCAAGCGAGTCTAACAAGCGTTAAAATACTGGTTCTTTTGTAACTTTTTTCATGTTTTGTTTAAAATGTTGAATACAAAAAAAATGAGAAGATGCAGGAAAAATAGCACGAACAGCATTTATTAAACCCTTTTGCTTGTCAGATATAAATGAAATTGAACTCCAATCATTAAAACAACTTTCAAAAGATATTTTAAGAGAATTTAAAAACCAAGACCAAGAATCACTATTCTCACCTTCAGCAACAGCATAAGCTATAGGATATAATTGATAGTTAGGATCGTGAGCACAAGCAATAAATAAGATACCTTGATATTTTGACGAAAGAAATGTAGCATCAGTACTAATAATTGGTAAACATCCACTTAAAAATCCATCAATACATGCTTTAAAACAAATAAAAATTCGTTGGAAGCTATTGTTTTCGGTAGTTTTAATAAAATATGTACTACCTGGATTTGTCTCCATAATTCTATAACAATACTCCTCAAGACTAGCGTATGCCTCATCATAACTACCATTAATTTCAGCTAATCCTGTCTCTCGGGCTCTCCATGCTTTGGAATAACTAACTTGTATACGGTGCTCCCTATATATTTCTTTAACAATTTGTGATGGACTGTATGACTGGTTATCTCTAATAATGTCAATTATCATGGTCTTAATCCATGAAGCGGTAGCTAGTCGATGACGTCCTGTACTAAGTCTTCCTAAACAAGAATGACGATTTTCTAATGTACTAACTTTAACTATATCGCCATTTCCAATAGATTTTACATATACTCTCCAATTACAATTCGGTTGATCACAACTATATATAATTTCACGAGCATTATTCATATCACTAGCTGAACAACTAAAATTATATTTAATTGCTAAATTACTGATAAAGCTTCTAAAGTGAGAACGACTAGGAAATGATTGTCCCTTAAATAATTCATCAGTGATAGCTTTTACAACATCATCATCTACCCTATAATCTACATTTTCAACTAAATCATCACTATTTCCTTCGTCGTTGTCACTATCATCATCATGGTTAGATTCATCTGATGAATGACCTTCTTGGATAAATGAAACTATTTGTTGAGAAGAACTAGCACCTGAACTAACATGCTGATATTCAGAAAAATATTCATTATTTCTACTATCTAAGGTTGCTGCCACTTTAATAACATATATTTTTATATACCGTGATTGTGAATTAATCTCAAGAATATAATTCCATGCATCTTCACTATCTATCAAAAAACAATTAGAACCAAAAATAGACTTCAAATAAAATCATAATGAATAGAACAACGTTCAATAATATGATTACGTATATTTTCAAAACTAATATTCGGATAAGTTGAAAAAATTATACTTTCTCCTCCTTCGTAATTTAACCCATTTACTGTACCGCCGTGCGAGCATACAATTCTTACGCTACGATCCATGACGGTTGAGAACTTTGGCTACAGAAAACCTCAAATGAACTTTAGCTGCGGGCAGAGAGACAGAGAGAGTGTTGGAGACTTTGCTAGAGGGAAGAGAGAAAATAGAGGAAGTAGATTGAGTGTGAGATGAATGGGTTGAGATAGGTAATTTATAGAGGGAGATTGTAATAGCCGTTGTTGTTAATAGTGGTTGTGAAACGGATCCTTACTCGCCAACTCAGTTGGCGAGCAAACGAGCGTTGTGCAACGGGTCTAAGCCAACTCAGCATGCGGCCCGCCAACTCAGTTGGCGAGCGGGCCCTCGAGGAGTGAGCCCCGCCAACTCAGTTGGCGAGCCCCTCGCCAACTCAGCAACTCGCCAACTGAGTTGGCGAGTGGTCCCCCCCCCCCCCGCAATTCCCCGAAACTTATCCCGTTTTATATAATTATATAATAAATTATTACTTAAAACGAAAAAATTCGTTCACATAATAGTTGAAATTAGAATTTGGGTCTCCAAAGTGTCCGGTGTTAGACTTTGGGTCTCGAAGTCACTGTTCAGGTAGACTAGTGAACAGTAATTTCGAGACCCAAAGTCTAACACCGGACACTTTGGAGATCCAAATTCTAATTTTCATATATATACAAGACCCTGTGACTAAATAACCATTTAAAAAAATATGAAATAAAACAACTCTAAAATTAACTTTTAATTGCAATTAAAAATATAGTTTATGAGCCGTCACAATTAAATTTTTAAAAAAATCTTAACTAATAGCTTAACTACATGATATTATCTACCTACCTACACATATAATTATAACAAATTCTAATATATATATATATATATATATATATATATATATATATAAACTTAGTTTACGTTGTTCAATGCACGTAAATTTACTAGTATATATAAAAGAAATTAAATAAAACCAGCTCTTAGAGCATCTCCAATAGATGGTATTAAAAATATGCATATTGTGGTATAAATTTATAATTTTAAAAATAAATCTAGAATGTGTTGGGCCATGTGAAAATAATAAAAAATGGGTTGGGAGTATATTTAACTATTTTATCTTTTTTATTAATTTTTTTTTTCAAAATCAAAATGGATTAAAACTGTCGTGAAGCTCCAATTGAGTATTACTATTCTCAGGGCCGGTCCTGAGCTCACAGGGGCCCGGGGCGAACTTTCAAAATGAGGTCCCATACATAATATAAAAAAATAAAACAAAAGTAAAATAAAAAAATATGCCACCACCAAGATTTTAACTAGGAACCTCTTGTGTGCAAGTCTAATGTAATAACCACTACACAACAATTGCTTTGTGATAATAATGGTCCATGGTAAATACTAGTTCTATTTTCGGTACAAAATTATTTATATATTTAAAAAAAAAATTTGGCCCTTCTGGCCCATGGGGCCCTGGGCGGTCGTCCTGTCCGCCCTGGGCCAGGGCCGGCCTTGACTATTCTACAAAACATTATTATTATACGAAATGAGCTCCTATATTCTGACGTTAGATATCCAAACTGAGCTCCTACAATCTGAATATAGAAATTTTCATATCCAAACTACAACACTCATGTGGCTGGAACTTGATCAGCATAGAGCTCCAATTGAGTCTTATTATTTTATAAAATGAGCAATGTAGAAGTTTTTATGCCAGGATTGATCAGCATAGAGCTCTAATTGAGTCTTATTATTTTAAAATGAGCAATGTAGAAGTTTTTATGCGAGGACTATAACTCGTACGGTTGGAAACCACTATGTGACTCCATTTCCCCTATATTATTCTAAGAAATGAGCTCCAACATTTTGAATCTGGAAATTAGAATTAGAATGAGTCTCACTATTGATGCTCTTATAAGTTGTATCAAGCCAAGCTTACGTGCCACTCTGTCGTCGTGGGCTAGGTATAGTGTAGCAGATCGCAAGTGAGCAACCAAAAGGCCCACGAGAATTATGTTGACCCGGCCCAAATTTGTTAAAGCCCCTTCTTCTCCCCACACCATACTTTCACCAAAATAGAAAAGGAAGAATCGGGAACGAAAGGGAAGCCAAAAGAAAGGGTTTAGCTCTCATCAGCCGCTTCTCACCACCACCACCACCACCACCACCACCACTCAACTGTTTCTCTTTATATATAGAACCATGCACGCTCCAGTACTCGTTCTCAGTAAGTTTCTCTCTCTCTCTCTCTCTCTCTCTCTCGAATATAGAAAGAAAGTTTGATGTGATCTCTCTATTGTTTAAATCGATCATGTCCTCTTTTATTCGTGTTAGTGTCGTGTTAAAAATCCTAATTTTTTAGTATCTGACTTGTCGAGCAGAGGATTCCTTGAAACGCGAATCGGGAAGCAAGGTCCAGCATGCCAACATCCAGGCCTCCAAGGTTAGTCCAAAAGCGTCGTCCCAATGTTTATATTTCTCAGTTTTTAAGTGCGTATATGAGAATGGCGAAATGAGGTCGGAAGTTTCTTTTTTTTTTTTTTTACATTTCCTGCTGTTGTTACGTCTGTACAATATAAACATGTTGTTCTATTTAGTTGTTGCAGTTATAGAAGAAGGAAAAGAAGAAAATTAACCCTTGGGACCCTGCTCTAGAGAATCTTGACATGATGCTACATTCTCACTGCCTTCCGTGCCTAACCTTCCTTTGGAATATGGACCTGTTGAGTTATCTTGGCCGATCTTCTAGGCTATCAACATCAGCCTCTATACTTAGGGGGTGTTTTTTCCTCCGGAAAATTTCAGTCAGAGCACAAAAGTTTAGTATATTTATAAAAAAAAGCATAAAAGTTTCCAAATTTATTATAAAAGCATTAAAACGTCATTTGTAAGGGCGTTTTATCCTTTTCCGTTAACTCCGTTAATGGACTAAATTAAAAAAAAAAAGAAGAAGAAGGTAAAACGCCCTTACAAAGGGCGTTTTATATTTTTAATTTATTTTAATTTCTTTCTCTCCTCTCTCTCCTCTCCTCTCTCTCCTCTCTCTCCTGTCCGCCCGCTCCCCTCTCTCCTCCTCTCTTTCCCGCTCCCCTCCTCTCCTCTCTCTCTCTCTCTCCTCTCCTCTCTCTCTCTCACACTCCCCTCTCCTCTCACACTCCTCACCCGTTACTCTCCCCTCCTCTCTCCTCTCTCTCTCTCCTCTCTCTCTCTCTCTCTCTCCTATCCTCTTCTCTCCTCTCTCCTAGTCAAAATAATATATATATATATTCTCTCTTCTCTCAGCAAAGTAAAATATATATTTATATATATATATATATATATATATATATCTTCTGATTTTTTACTCTCTCTCTCTCTCTTCACACATTTACTCTCTCTCTCTCTTTTATCACTCTCATTTCTCTCTCCTTCCTAGTAAAGTAGATAGAACTACGTGTAAAATAGGTAACGTTATTATGCTAGGAAGTAGATAGTAGTAGTAGGAGTAGGACAATAGCTAAAATAGGTAACGTTATTATACTAGGGAAGTAGATAGTAGTAGTAGGAGTAGGACAATAGCTAACGTTTATATTCTAACGGTTAGATTTACTTTATATATATATATGCCTCAACTTATGAGTTATATGTCATCCACTCTCTCTTATCCTATTTATCTTAAATCGAAGTCAGAAGAAATTTTAATTCCTAATCTGCTACCATTTTCGTCTCAGCTTTTTCCTGATATACTTCTGTAAGTCTTAATTTAGACGAAATTTTTTACTATGGATCAAAATTTAGCAATAATTTGCTACCATGGAGGTATACTAGATGGATTATCTTATCATGGAGGTAATACTCATCTTATAACCACTTATAAAAATATTACTTTAGCTAGTTTGCGTAGTACAATTTCTGATCGTTTTTGCATAAGTTATGAATTTACAATAAGGTGGTTTTATGAAGATGCATTGATAATAGTAGATTGTGAAGAAACATGGAATTTTATTGTTCAAAGTAATTTAGTTTCAGCTTGTATTAAAATTTACATCATCCCATCACAAGTAAATATCGACACAACTATCATATCAACTAGTGAACATTTTAATGATAACCAAGATTTCAATGTTGGTTCTAGTTGTATAAATCACACTGAGAGTAACTCTGATACAGAAAATAATGATGTTGACAATGAAAACAGTGATGATTTGGTTGAAAATTTAGATTACTATTTAGATGATAATGATGCTAATGTACATGGTTGCATTCCCGAATTATTTGTTGGCAGACATTTTGATTCTCCTAAGGATTTTTGTAATTTTATTAGCGACCTAGCAATTACATATAAATTTAGTTGTTCATCTAAACATAACAATCACCAAAGAATTGTGTATACTTGTGATTCTCCAAACTGTTGTTGGAGAGTATACGCTAAAGCTATTGGTGATGGTAGTACATTTGAAATTCGTACATTTAAATGTAGACATTCATGTTTAGGTGGATTTACAGGAGGGTATCATCCACTAGCCACCACCGCATGGGTAAGAAATAAAATAATTGGTAAAATTAGAGATAACAACTCGTATAGTCCGGCACACATTTTACACGATATACTTAGAGAACATCGGATACATATTACATATTCCAAAGCTTGGAGAGCTAGGGAACTTGCATTATCTGATATTAACGGCAGTTACGTTGATGCGTATGGTAGTCTTGAGAAATATTGTTTTACAATTATGGAAACAAATTCCGGTAGCAAATATTTTTTAAAAACTGTAGAAAATTATATCTTTCAAAGAATATTTATTTGTTTCAAGGCTTGTATGGATGGTTTCTTAAGTGGTTGTTTACCTGTTATTAGTATTGATGCTACTTTTCTTACATCTAGATTCCAAGGTAATTTATTTGTTGCTTGTGTCCACGATCCAAACTATCAACTATATCCTATCGCTTATTGTGTTGCTGAGAATGAAAATACTGAGTCGTGGACATGGTTTTTAAACTGTTTGAAAATGTCTTTCGAAACTTATTTTGAACGTTGGGATAGTATTTCATTTATATCTGATAAACAGAAAGGATTAATTCGTGGAATGCGAACAGTTTTTCCAAACTCTTCCCACTTTTTTTGTATTCAACATTTTAAACAAAAATTAAAAAATATGTGTCCTCGTACACCGACATATCTACAATGGTTAGACAAACTTGTCCGATCTTATAATGAGGTTGATGCCAATGGTTGGTTGGAAAAAATAAAATCTGCAGATGTAAATGTTTTCGATTGGATTGTAGGGTCAAGCGATGAAAATCGTAATTTTCCTCACTGGATAACAGCTTATGCACCATGCCCACGATTAGATATTAACACTTCGAACATTGCTGAATGTTTTAACAATTGGATTAAAAGTTTGCGTGACAAACCTATATCAACATTGCTTGATGGTATTAGAGCAAAAATAATAACACTTCACGACAAGCATCGAACAAATGCTGAAAAGATGGAAACAGAGTTTTGTCCAAGGATGATAAACACTATAGTACGTATTAGACGGGAGTCGCACCATTTTCAATTATTGCGTTTTAATAATAATAAATTTGAAATATAGGATCATGAAACAAGTAGATGTTATGTGGTTGAACTAGACCGTAAATGTTGTACATGTGGTCGGTGGCAACATACTCTATTACCATGTGAACATGCTTGTTTTACATGTCATTCTTCTAACGTATCAATTGAAAGTTTTTATCCTGTTGAATTTTCTGTTGCAACACTTAGAGCTGTATACATGCCATGTATGGAACCGATTCCAGTCTCCTATAATCCTCAAAGTGAACCTATAAGAGGTCAAATTGGAGTAACACTTCTTGGGCGTAGAGCTGGCAGACCGAAGAAGAATCGTATAATGATAAGAGAATCGTCGACAAGAGATCTTCGTTGCAGTAATTGTGGCGGGCTGGGACACAACAAAAGGAGTTGTAGAAACCAACCGAGGAAGTGAATATTATTATTGTATCTATTTTGAGTAATTATGATTTTGATCTAACGTTGTTACAATGTTGTAATTGAAGTTGCTGAACTTTCGAATAAAATAAACATCATATTACTGACATTGTAAGACCAACAAAATATTGTCATTTATTTATGGATACCAACAAAATTACTAGCCCCCTCTGTCATCCCTTCTATAATTTCTACGATCAACTCGCCTAAGACCTAACCTTCTCTCCTTTCCTCTGTACCCTCCGGTGGTGGCAAATATAAATGGGAGTCTGGATCAAGGCTGGCTGAGGGAAGAGCGAAGTGCCAGTCTCCTGCATGTAATAATTTCAATCCCATTGTTGAGAAGCACCCTGTGGCGTGGCATCGTTGCTCTGGGATGTGGTCTCGTAACTCTGGGATGTGTCACTGTCATGCTGTGGCCTACCTTCGTAAGGTTGTGACATGCCAACATAAGGTTGTGACATGCCAGCGTAAGGCTGGGAATATCCCTCGTAATGTTGTGGCATGCCAACATAAGGTTGTGACATGCCAGCGTAAGGCTGCGAAGTGCCCTTGTAAGCTTGGGATGTTTCCTCACCAACCTGTAAAACTCGTGCCTCTGTATTGCTCGAACCAGCTCCTCGTGCACCTGTCCTACGAGGACGTGCCTGCCTCTGTCTCACGAAGCCTACCGGATGGCTGTCTGGTATATCAAGTGGAGTAAAATGGGGACTCAGTGGTGCGCGCATATATTGTACAGTCGTCCCTATAATTCCTTCTGGATCTCTTTCGGGATCCTCAGCTATATCTGCCAGTGTCTCCGCCTGAATATTTAAATCCACACTCAATCAATATAAAGTAACATATATAAAGATGATATTTTATGCAAATAAGAAAATATACCACTAGAGCATCACGTGCCCTCCTATCACGCAATCTCAATCATCTAAAGCTCGTGGCTGGAACCGAGCTTCTTCAAATTGATACCTCCTATTTTGCACTAGGGGGCATCCATACCAACGTAGAAAATCGGCAGTACCCTCCACTGTAAAATGTTAACACAAAATGATATGTAAGATATAATACCGTATTATTTATTTGAAATATTTCTTAACTTACCATCTGCCGCCGATGTCATCAATTCAGACATGTGTTCCACGCCATGCGTGATAAATCTGGAATCCCAACCAATCATATACATTCGAACCCGCTCTTCCATATTTGATTTTGTACTGCTAGAAGCCAAAGGCTCCAGGAGACAGGAGCGGGAGGGAAGAGCGGAGAGGGGAGAGAGAAGAGCGGAGAGAGGAGCGGGAGGGAAGAGGGGAGAGAGATAGAGAGGAGAGGGGAGAGAGAGAGAGCGGAGAGAGGAGCGGGACGGAAGAGCGGAGAGGGGAGAGAGAGAGAGAGAGGAGAGGGGAGAGAGAAAGAGGGCCGAAAAAAAAACAATAAAAAAAGAAAATAGGAAAAACGTCCTTCATAAGGGCGTTTTTCTTTTTTTATTGTTTTTTTTTGGCCACAGAGAGAGGGGAGAGAGGGGCGGGAGAATAAAAAAATTGTAAAACGCCCTTGTGAAGGGCGTTTTAACTTATTTAAATTTTTTTTCTTTTTAACTTCCAGGAGAGAGGAGTGAGGAGCGAGAGAATTTAAAAAATAAAAATATTGTAAAACGCCCTTGTGAAGGGCGTTTTACCTTATTTAATATTTTTTCGGCCGAGATAGAAGAGAGAGGAGAGAGGAGAGTGGTTTAAAAATTTAATAAAAAATTAAAAACGTCCTTACAAAGGGCGTTTTATGTATATATAATTTTTTTTCTCTTTTTTTCTCCGTTAACGGAGTTAAAAAAATTAACGGGAAAACATAAAACGCCCTTACAAAGGGCGTTTTGATGCTTTCACCGAAAATTTTCAAACTTTGATGCTTTAATTAGAAATCTATTAAAATATTTTGCTCTACGTGAAATTTTTCGTTTTTCCCCATAATTATATAGTGCTAGTACTTTTAAGTGTTGAGCACTATCAAGGTTCTAAACGACGATATGCGAGTGTGCGGCGGAGTGGGTCCGCCTACTGCCTAGGTGCCTAATACATCTTGCCTATGTTTGTACTGCCTATGTATGTAAATACTAAATAAAATTCTCAAGAAGCTAAATTTAGTTCCTTGTAATTTCGAAGATTTTAAGTTTATTTGGACTGATGATGTCTTTAGTGCAGAATATGAAGTTGGATTATCCCAACTGACATTAATTATAAATTATAATAAAGAGCATCCAGAATCTAGAAACAGTGATGTTCTCACTTGAACACTTCTTCCAGTTATATATATATATATATATATATATATATATATATATATATATTTGTATTTTTTTCCTGAGATAGATGCCTACCTACGCCGTCAAACCTCTGTAGGCCGCCTACTGCACCGCCTACAGCTAAAGCGGTGCGAAAAGCGTTCACCTCGACCATCATTTTGAACACTTAGCATTATACAGTGCTAGCACTTTAAAGTGCAAATGATCTTAGTTTTTATACCTATATAGTGCACTTTAATGTGTTCTTGTTTGTTTTTTCATCATTTTAAAGTGCATTATAGATGTATGAATTGACTATTTTGCCTTCAAATATTATGACATTATTTTAAACAAAAAATTACTAGTACAAATGAAAAAAATATAAGTTCACCCTCAAATACTTTTATCAACACTATATAAAATTATTTCATCCTCATGTTCACCTTCAAATAACAATAAAATTGAAAATTATTTACTAATCTAGAAACTAGTTATTTTTGGACACTGAAAATTATTTAACTATTATTTTTTGAGCCAAATGTCCATTTTAGGCATCAAAAATTATTTCGTAATTTGGAAAGTTTGAAACTAGTTTTTTGTTGTGTTTTTAGAACTAAAGAAAATAGAAAGAAGAATGGGTTAGGATTGTTTGGACATGTTTTGTAATAATTAAATGTATGGAAGGATACAATAGTCTTTTTTTGTATTTAAAAGCTAAGTGGTGAATTATAAGCTTAAAATATGAGCTTACAATTTACCACTTATAAAGGGGATCACTATATAGTGATGAACACTTTAAAGTACAAAAAACAAACACCTTAAGCTGGTGGATCCTGCACTTATTATGCACTTCAAAGTGCTCGACACAACATAGTGCAAAAAAGCAAACATCCTCTTAGCTTACCTGGTCTAGGTCTGGTGGGTTTACCGAGACATTTACATAAACATATGCATGATTTACATACATTGTTCTAAAAATTGGCCTAGGCGGCCGCCTAGGTGCTAGGCACCTGGTGCCTGTCTAGTGCTCCCGACACCCGACAATGCATATTTTGGTTTTATGGACAATTGCCACAATTTTCAGCAGAATTTTTGGTGTTCTTTTAACCGCCTAGAACTAGGCGTCCGCCTAGACGCTAGATGTCCGGTGTCCACCCGACTAAGGCCTAGTGCCTTTTACAACCTTGTTTACATATTGAGATTTGTCGAAACATATATGAGAAATTGAACTTGTAAGTTATTAGAAAATGTTTATAAAGACTATAGGGACTATAGGAAGTCATTCACATTCTCAAAGAGAAAGCCTGGTTAGATCTGTTGAGAATACATGTGCTCTTCGAGTATGTCCATATCATTTCAAGTTCTAAACAGCATCGGAACAAATAGCTTCAAGTCAGAAATCGAGATAGATGAGAATTAACCCTGTATTCTGGGTGGACTTGACGCTTTATCTAGAGCCCTTGGATTGATTTCCGTGCAGCCATTCTGGACACTTTGTAAGAGCTTACATATTTCATATCTGATTCTTGAGAAACATTGATTTCAGTTATAGACTACTAGTGCCAGTATCACCGGCTTTTACCACTTAGGGAGGAGACACTTGAGTGAACATAGCCAACATCACATCTTAGATTCTGACAGTGGATAGGATCACTATTTGGTAGGCGTCGTGGACCACCAGATTCTGATTGCACACATGGTTGATGGTGAAGGAGTTCCGAGAATTCAATCTGAATCTACTTAAGTTAAAGCACATCTCCATCTTCATTCATATGAGGTGTGTTCTTCCAAGATGTAAACAGACAGCATCCTTGGGTTTATTCACGGCAACAATGGCAATCCATGCATGTTGGTTGATGTAGTTGAGGCAGTGGAGTTACCGGTTAGTATTTGACTCAAAGTTCAAAATATGTTATGCTTAGTGGGATCTTAGTGTTTCCCTCAGATTTATATGTTGTTTTAGTATGGGAAGGATATTTTTGTCATTATATCGGAAAACCTATATTTATATATGGAACTTCTAGGATGCTGACTTTACGAGTGGTATTTAAAGATCTATTGTTGTTGCAATTCTCGAGCTTTCCTCTTTTGATTTTGAATTGTGTGGCATACAAAATCTCCTCTATTGTTGTTCTCCACACTTGTTTTTGCTTATGTAGCTCTCTGATACCCATCTCCCTCGCTTCCTACCTTAGTACCCTATTGCCTATATTTTTAATACCTAAAAGCTGAAAACAATTTCCTAGTTCTAACGCAATAGCCTTTAATCCAACCCTAATTTTTTAAATTGTAATCTTCATATAATCCAATGCTCATATAATCATAAAAACAAATATTGAGGACCATTCCCTTTTGTAAGAATTGTTCGTTCTGAAACAGAAGTGGACCTTTAATATTTTTCTTATGCTGCATGTGCAAGTTATATTTTCGAAATTCAGGTTTGCATTCTCTTCTGTAATGCCTATCTTTCTTAGGCTTTGTTGTTTTTGGTAAAATTCGTTTAATTTATTTTGTTGTGTATTGTACAGGCTGTAGCGGACATAATTCGTACTACTTTAGGCCCACGGTCCATGTTGAAAATGCTGCTTGATGCTGCAGGAGGTGAACATTTGTGTTTTGTGTTATTATCTTATATCAGATAATTTTGTTGATAAGTCTTAACCCCAAAATTGTGGCCATCCTGGAAGTTGTCCTAGGCTTTAGCAGTAATACAACTATTAAGGCTAATATACATTGTTAAAGTTCCTTCCGCTACACCAAAACTCTTAAAGAGTTATAGTGAGGGTTGGGGGTTATATATTATTATTATTCTTGGACTCATGCTATTGTTGTTTAATGTTCCATATACTTTGCTGATCACCTTTGCCTCTTTTCTTCCTTTTGGTTGACATAATAGGGATTGTGGTAACTAATGATGGAAATGCTATACTACGTGAGTTAGATATTGCACACCCTGCTGCTAAGGTATTCCCTTGCCACGAATATTAATTAGCCTTTAATGCTTATCTGGATTTTATTCCTTTCTTCATAGATATAAGGTCACATACTCCAATGTGCCACTTCTTGCAATTCTACCTATGCAACTTCATTTTTGGAGATCCACTATATCAATGATATAAGGTTTCATTGTACTTGGTGTGTAATATTACAGATGTCCTGCTGATTTTAATACTAATATTTTGTTTGCATTTGTAGTCAATGATTGAACTGAGTCGCACACAAGATGAAGAAGTGGGAGATGGTACAACATCTGTTATCGTTCTTGGTATGTTTTATGCTTCTGGTTGTAGTTCTTTTTGTGATGGTAATGCCTCAAAATACTAGTAAATTATATTGGTATTATATAAGAAAGTTTCCCAGTCCTTGTATACACCAAAGAAAAATTTCAAAAGTATTAGTTGGAACCTTGGAAGCTGTGAACAAATGAAGTGTTGAAATATAGAACTAAAAGTCTAAAAGTATATATAGTGTTCCTTCTCTTTTGATTTGTTGGATTATCAGAAAATTGGTACTGATTCGTTAGCCTTTTTTTTCAAGCTGGTGAGATGCTTCATGTTGCACAAGCTTTCATTGACAGGAACTATCATCCAACAGTCATATGTCGAGGTAAGTTACTTTGTACTTTTTCTTTCCATTCAAATCTTTTCATCCGAAAACTCTAAAGATCGTATCCTTGATGTGCCTCAGCATATAATAGGGCTCTTGAGGATGCTATTGCGGTTCTTGACAAGATTGCTATGCCCGTTGATGTAAATGAGCGTAAGTTCTATACTCTAGATTGTAGCTCTCCTTGATTCTGCAACCCCCTTTCTCGTGTACTTGGTATTTGATTACCATAAACCCATTACCAATGATCTGACTTTCTTTCTTTTTGTTCTATCCTTTTGCACCTCTTTGTTAATCACTCATTCTTAGTGATGTCCAGTATGAAGTTCCTACTACTTAGTGAACTGATGTAGTTGGAACCATTTTTCTTGGTTTCCTCATTTTCTTGTAGGTGCTACAATGTTGAGTCTGGTCAAAAGCTGTATTGGTACGAAGTTCACCGGACAGTTTGGTGACCTGATTGCTGTGAGTAATGTCGTCCTTTTTCTGATTTGTTTTATTCTATATATTTGTATGAATTGTCATCATCTATGATGATCTTTTTACGAATTTGGAGTAGGCATCACAGAGACGATCGTGGTATTGGTCCTTCATGTATTTGGATCATGTTTATTCCTTAAATTTCCACTTTGCACTTACCCTAATTAAATTGTGATCTGCACTTCATTGTTATTGATATTTTGCAACTGTTAACATCCTGTGTGGTAGTTTTGTTTACTATTTTCATCTATTTCACTTTAATTTAAACATGTGTAGTAATTAGTGTTATGCCACAGATGTTTTATTTAACTTTGAAATTTCTTTCTTTCATTATGTTTTTTATTCTCCCCTTTTGTAATTTTTGCTCTTTGGTGACTTATGCTTTTGATTTGAATTATATGGGACAATACTGTAGTCTGAAGACTGCAATGTATTGAAGCAATTGAAGCAGATTCTTTTTACCTGGTGGAACCTGATTCTGAACCAGAAATCTTAGATTTGAATCCTGGAGTCTAGAAAGAGTTGATAGTAACTTCTATTATGGATTCATTCAACACAGGGAGAACATGGTTTGCTTGATGGGTGGAAGAGAAGAAGATTTGTCTTTTTTGCTCTTTGCCCCAAACAAATTCTAAATGAAAGGCACTATTTTCCAGAAGTTGCAACTTTACTAGTTTCTTTCGGAACACTTGAGATACCAATTTGAGATGAGATTCCAGGATCCTACCTAACTTCTTAAAATATTATTTGGCAGGGAAATTGAAGTTTTATTGCCTTGGCACTAAAATATGTTGGACGGGGATAGATATGAGGTCATAGAAAATCTAACATAATCTGTCCAGCTCCGTCCCACCAGAATGTTTCCAAAGCATTATTAATTTTACTCATTAGTGTTGAAGTGGGTATGCTCTATAAGCTAGGGTACTACACCAACATGAAGATTGGCTTACTTCAAAATGTTACTTCAAAATGTCCGCACAAAGTTCTTCTATCTTATTTCTTCTGTTTTAAAGTGGCATGATCATTATTGTTATTTAGATCTGACTGTTTCTAACTCCTCTCTTCCTGTGCTTAGGATCTTGCAATTGATGCCACTACTACAGTTGGTGTGGACCTTGGCCAAGGTATACGGGAGGTTGACATTAAGAAGTATATTAAGGTTGAGAAAGTTCCTGGTGGCCAATTGGAGGATTCCAAGGTTCTTAAAGGAGTCATGTTTAATAAAGATGTTGTTACCCCTGGAAAAATGAGAAGAAAGATAGCGAACCCTCGAATTATTCTCCTTGACTGCCCGCTTGAGTATAAAAAAGGTGAAAACCAAACAAATGCAGAGTTGGTGAAGGAAGAAGATTGGTAAGAACATTAAATGCTTTAAGTGCTTTATTAGACAACTGAAAAACGAGAACTGTTCTTTCACTAACTTATATCTGTCAACATAAATGAATGAATGGATGTATGCTTCTTGTGTTCATATATGATATACATTATTTATTAAGTTTGAATTTCCACCTCTCTGTAGCCTTAAGTCATGAATAAAGTAGGCCTTTGTAGAAGAAGCAATTATCATTAGTTGCGGAATCTTTATTAATTAGTAAAAGTGCCTTGTACAAGGTTGTATAAGAAGATTTAAGATACAAAAATGTTAAGCAATCTCCATCTCTTAAAGTGGGTACTAAATGGTTACTCAAACCAATTGCAGATGAGTTGTCCTATTGAGGTAGATGTGAGAGTCATAAATGAAGAAGAATGTGAAAACAAGCTGTGTTTTCGGGAATAGTTATGTATCATGTGTTGAGGAGAATGATAGGTCAGTATATGTCTAGATAGTGGGTGAGCTATGAAACACGACCTAACATAGAGAAAGCTCTTGACAAAATTTTCATAACCTATTGTTCTCGTGGCATCAACCCTATATGCTATAACAACTAAATTTAAAAACAAATAATCCATAAACCAGAAATCACAAAGTCTCTAACATGTAAAGATCCATGATAAATTTGATGCAAAATAATCCTATTATCCCTCATTTAAAAAATAATTAATTATTAAGTATTTGAAATAATAAGCCACGAGAAGTTGTAAACAATACATAAGTATATTATTGAGCTATTTGTATTATCTATACATACACAAAATAACAATCTCCTCTGTGGAAGACTTATACTTCATGGCATGTAATCACTGTAACATGCTTTTAGATATTGCCCATAAAGTTATTAACTAACTGTTTATAGAAGGTCTTACATCAATATACACTCCAATGAGGAGCTTCAAAAACATTTCACAAATTACAATTTTCAAGTTGAATAAATAATTGAAAATCATCTCACGGAAGAATATTAACAACCACAATAACAATAATTAGTTTATTTAAGATAGCATGCTAAATATAATACATGATATCATCTAGTTATTTTTACCAAAACAGTGGTTGACATGTATTATATTTAGCATGTTAGCTTGAATAAATTCATATTGCTATTCTGTTTGTTAATATTCTTTCATGAAATGAGATGATTTTCAGATTGTTTATTCAGCTTGCAAATTGCACTGTGATTTTATTTTGTTCATCATTGGAGTATAACTATATGAGCTTCTATATACAATTAGTTAATAACTTTATAACCGATATCTAGAAGCAAGATTGTAAAGTAATTGATTGTCATGAAGAATAGGTCTTGCACATAGAAGACTCGATTATTTGTGCATGTATATGTTATGCAGATACCTCATCACTGTACTTATGTGTTATTTACATCTTCTTGTGTCCTATTATTTCAAATATTTATTTACTTTTGAGATACTTCCAAATACTTGTATAATTGTCATTTCAAAGACTAAGTAGTTAGCTATTGCTTGAATAGTGTGTAACATGATAAATTTGCATTAGATTTTATCATGTTTATAGATATTTACATGTTAGACACTTGGTCATTTCTAGTTCACGCCTTCACGGCTTATTTTTGTTTAAATATAATTGTCTTACTTGGCACATATTTTTAAACATTTGCTATAGCATATAGGGTTGATGCCATGAGTATAACATGTTGTTAAAATCTTAAATCTTGTGAAGTGTTTTGTCTATCTTAGGTCATTAGTACAACATGTTATGATATTTTGTGAAGAGCTTTCTCTGTTAGGTTGCTTTTCGTAGCTGAACCATTGTCATCGACTTCGAAGCACCCAGAGGACAACGATTATCATGATAGTGTTGGTAATGATAACTTTTATTTGCAGCATAGTTTTATAAGGTGGTTCAACTTGGCTATTTGTATTAAGATGTGGATGTGAGAACTAGTATAGATAAAAGAGATCTAGAACTGAGGGGGAAACTTGAAATTGTATAACTTAAAATTTCATAGCAATATTATATGACAATAGGACTGAAATGGAATAAAGATGACGAAAAAGTATCTAGTTTAAAATTTTGCAAACAATTCTTTGAAGAATCTAGAACTACTTTTTAAGGTGGCGCACTTATGAAATCTACACCGTAGCTAAAATGAAAGTAGCAGCTTATAAAGATACGCAAAATTAGCATCTTATATAGATATATATTTTTATTGTCTTTGAGTGTATAACTTGCAAGAAAAGGTTTGGAACCATAGTTAGCATATTTATTGAGATTGCAACAACAACAAAGCCTTTATCCCAAATATTTATTGAGATTATATATTCTAATTTTAGAATGAGTTAGTGAATGGAATAATTTGTACATAGCATAGGCAACATGGGATTATACAAATGTCATTGAATATTATAAATGCTAATATATTTTAGACATGTTTCCTATATATGCAAAACAAAAGGTATACAAGGCATGGGTGAACAATGACAAAATGAGAATGATCTAGTTATATAGTATGTACTCTAAAAGAGAGTTTCTAGGCTGGGTTTTGTCTGGTGAAGTATTTGTCTGAAAAGAGTTGAAAAATGTAAGAGAAAACTACAAGCAGATTGTCTCTATGGTTTCAACGTTACGGACATACATAACCAATCTCCAGATAGATTGGACAGAAATCATGAATTTAATCAGTGATGAATTTAAATTTGGAAAAGATGAAAACCAGCAATTGAAATTAGAAGTTCTGTTACGGTTCTGTGGAGATATATACTGGGTTTATTTTGAATGCATTAGCTGGTCCAAGTCCGTCCAACAGATAGTTACTTTGAAGTTCTTTTTGCTTTGTCTGTTCCAGCATGATTTTCTCCCTACTTTCCAATACTACAGGTACCGTTGGTACACTGTCGATTTTTATCCATTAGGTATTCAAAAATTCTGTCCCTGGAGAAGGGAGAACTATGTGAAACATTTCTAGAAAATCTCAAATTTTTTGTACAATAAGTTCTAGTTCCCTATGTTAAATATTATCCAACCACTGCTATTTTCTCAGGGAAGTTCTTCTGAAGATGGAGGAAGAGTACATAGAAAACCTCTGTATGCAGATACTGAAATTCAAACCTGACTTGGTTATAACCGAGAAAGGGCTCAGCGATCTTGCATGCCATTATTTTAGCAAGGCTGGTGTTAGTGCTATCCGGAGGCTGAGGAAGACTGACAATAATAGGATTGCCAAAGCTTGTGGTGCAGTTATAGTCAATAGGCCTGATGAAATGCAAGAGTCTGATGTCGGAACAGGTGCAGGACTGTTTGAGATAAAAAAGATGGGAGAAGAGTTCTTTGCATTTATAGTGGACTGTAAAGATCCAAAAGCATGTACTGTTCTTTTAAGAGGTGCTAGCAAGGATCTTCTGAATGAAGTTGAAAGAAATTTGCAGGTGTGATCTTTTATTGTTAACTATGCTTGTAAATAGTAGTGTTCTAAATATAATTATTGATTCACAGGATGCCATGTCGGTAGCACGGAACATATTGAAAAATCCAAAGCTCCTTCCTGGAGGTGGTGCTACAGAGTTGACTGTATCTGCAACACTGAAGCAGAAGAGTTCATCGATTGAAGGAATTGAAAAGGTTGGACTTCTGCCACTTCTGTGTTGTTTTCTCATCTTTCATGAAGTTCATTCAGTTATAACCAACTTGTAAGCCAGCCTATGGCTGTCTTTAGTAAGATGAATTAATTTTTGCATTATTTTTGTGGTCTCAAAAGTGGCCCTATGAGGCTGCTGCTATAGCTTTTGAGGCAATTCCACGTACGTTGGCTCAAAACTGTGGAGTGAATGTGATTCGAACAATGACGGCTCTCCAAGGAAAGGTAAGATGGCACAATGGATCTTGTTTCTGTACTCTTGATTTAATGTCTGGATGCTATTCTGCTTTAAGTTTCATTAAACTAAAGACTTCATTTTGTATGTAAGTTTGACATTAGCCATTCATATTTGATCTCTTTTTTCAAATAAAACTTTGGCCTAAGGCCTTGCTATTTATTGATATAGTTGTATGACGGAGCAGCATGTTTACACCAAAATTAGTGCCTCATGGTTGCCTGAATTTTTATTTCCCTCAAAATCTGCTCTTTTAAGGGCATCTCCTTTAACATTAGCTGCAGGATATGGTATAGTTGTCTATGATTATATAATGACTCAGTTTATTCCGTGATGCAGCACGCAAATGGTGAGAATGCATGGGTTGGCATTGATGGGAACACTGGTGCCATTGTTGATATGAAGGAGAGGAAGGTATGCTTTGAGACACGTATAGGAATAGATCTTTATCATCTTACTTGTTAACTCAACTTTTCCTTTCCTAGATATGGGACTCTTACAACGTCAAGGCACAGACGTTTAAGACAGCCATTGAAGCTGCTAGCATGCTTTTGAGGATTGATGATATAGTTAGTGGTATAAAGAAGAAACAAGCTCCTGGAGCCGGACCAGCTCAACCGAAGACTAAACTAGAGGAGGAAGGTGATGCTGACAATGAGCAGATGATTCCCGAGTAGAAATCTTGGATACTTGGCCAGATTTTGTTAGCAGGGATGGTAGTGTTTTGGACTGTTTATTGCTGTTGACAGTTTTGGTTCTTATTGTTTTGACCCCTTCCTTCTGGTTAGGCTTAGCTGTAAGCTTATAATGTGAGTCGCTTTGTTATCCTAATAGTGTAACCAGTATTGAAAAAAAAAAAAAACTGCATTAATTTTGGTTTTTAAGTAAGGCGGTTGTTTTCTTATCAATTTCGTCGAGTATTTAAAGAATTGCCTACAAGCATTTTTTTTTAGTGTGACTTGGTTCTTTTCTTGCCTATTTTCACAAGCATTTTATGCTCTAATGCCAGATGTAGGTTATTTGATTAAATCGAAAGCATGGTAGTCTCTCTCCAGTCTGCAAAAGAAGAAGGGGTTTAGCAAATCCACGACTAGTGCTACACCTCTCCCCCTGCCTCCTTGATGTCGTTGGCCAAGTCAGCACCCATCTCAGTAACCATCCATAATGTAGATTATTCCACACGCCTCTACTACCTTAGACGTGAAAGCACCTTACGGTGAGAGGAGGGGAGGGGTGAATAGGGCTTTAAAAAATTAAGTACAATTAAATAACACTAATTAGCAATTAAAAATCACTCTACTTCCGGGACTATCTCTCCGGTGTTAATCTACTAATACGAAAATAATTGTATTTGTGAGTTTTGATTAAAGGACTTGCCAACTTTAAGCACACAAACTTTGATTTGAATGGCTTGCCGACTTCAACGCAAACTTGATACGAAAACTAGTGGACTTCAACATCTGTGATCTTTCTTACAACAATTGAAGATCTCAATTACAACTCTAAAAACACACTATTACAAGTAGATAATGACAAATGCGAGCTCTTGGATGTGGAGAGCTTTGGAGTAGAAAATTTGTAAGTTCAGACTCCAAGAAGTCATTTGAGGAAAGGAGGGCATTCAAACCTATTTATAACATCACAACCAACAGTTTTTTTTTTTTGACCATTACTATATAGAACAACATACCGCGATTATGCCTTTATCAATAGTAATGACTATTTGTATAGCCATTATAGAGTGCGAATACATAGGAATAAAGGCTAACGACATACTGATAGTGTCCCGATTTGTACTCACAAAGCTCAGAAACTTTCTAGAAGAAATATGCAATTATAAGCATGCCGACGTTATACAAGCGGTGTACTGTTGGCAATGCCATTAGGCTTCGAGGCTGCTGGAAAGTTTTGATTCAATTGAAAGTATACTGATAGTATATTGGCAGAGTACTGTTAATGTACTGCATAAGAAGGAAATCTGTCAATTTAGTTTTAGTTGTTTCATTGTAGAGAAGTTTGAATGGTTAGGTATGTGCATAGGCTCAATTATAGTTTTACCCAAAGGTTAGATTTGAGCTTTCACTTGCCTTTATATACTTGAGTTACATCCATCTAGGATTACAAATTATTACACAATAAAGAAAAGATGTACAATATGACTTGAGTATCTCGATCTTTTCTTGAATAGCTTGGCTCTCCATATTCATTCATCTTTGGCTTCCTAAATTCGTATGTCTTGTTTTGTGCTAGAGATTGGTCAATTCTTTTGTGTTATTCCACCGTTAATATTGGATAATGTTAGTAGTATAATATTCATAATTATAACATAGTTGTCAATAAGGATATATATGATATGAAATGACAATATGAAGCTCCCCCTCAACTTATGCAAAGTCTCCCCTTCATCTGATGATTGATCGATTACATATGTTAAGTAATATAAATAATGAGGCTTAATAGGGGTAACTTAAGTAACTTGTTAACACTATGTAAACATGGATATCCATGCATACAATTCAATAGCAACAAAATCCATATCATATATGACACTAATAGATATCTCGTGAGTACGAGTGTAGACGATGACATCAATAAATATTTTGCGAGCATAAGTGAGGAATGAATAAAATTGTTAAATACATACAAAGCAATATACATAATAGCAAGCAAATATCCGACACAAAATAGAGAGATCATGAATGTAAGCATGGGTGATAAGAATACCCATATCCTACATTAATAAAGATCTGGAGTGTGTTGGAGTGGGTGGGATTCCCAACCTATGTGAAAAATATTTGGAGTAGGATTGAGTATTTCTACATATAATAGAAATACCTCAATTTATTTGGATTGGATATTCCTAAATATAATAGGAATATCTCAATGGATTTGGATTGAATATTTCTACATATAATAAGAATATGTCCATGGATTTGGATTGGATATTCCTATCTATAATAGGAATGCTAGTTGTGGATTTGAGGCTATATATAGGTGTCTCCTGGCCCTAAAATAAATCTCTCTCTCTCTGAAAAAAAATATAGCAATAAGGAGAGAAAATGAGGCAAGAATGCCATTGCAACATTGGAGAGGAGAAAGAAGGATTTGATGCCGTTTCGAAGAAGGAGATCAGTTTTTGGTATTTTTCGTTGTCTTTCTTCTTCGTGGTTATAATCTATTTTCTGTTCCAAAAGAGTTGTGGTGATCCGTTTGGATCGGTGAGAAGTTTATAAGGAGTCGGTGTATTTCTTATTCCATTAGTGGAGGCTTTTCACGGTTGGACTCTGATCGTCCCGTAATTTTTTCCGCAAGGATTTTCCTCGTCAAAAATCTTTGTATCTACGATTTGTTTTTGACATTTTTTGTTTGGAAAACGGTTTTCGCACTTTCGTTCCCAACAAAGTGGTATCAAAGCCAGGTTCTGAAATTTCAGAAGGGTGTCAGGAGTTGACAAGCAAACCAGGGAGGAGAGATGGACGCGAAGCCGGTGCGCATGGTAAACCTGAATGGTACTAACTATCATTACTGGAGGAGCAAGATGAAGGATCTGCTATTTGTCAAGAAGCTGCATCTGCCGGTATTTGCTTTTGAGAGACCTAGTGACAAATCCGAAAAGGACTGGAATTTCGAGCATATACAAGTGTGTGGGTACATCAGGAAGTTCGTTGACGAGAACGTGTACAACCACGTTGCCAATATTGAGCATGCGAGGACACTGTGGGATAAGCTGGAATCTTTGTATGCGAAGAAGACCAGAGTAAATAAATTGTTCCAGATCCGAATGATGATGGGTCTGCAGTACAAAGATGGGGCATCTATTACGGATCACTTGAGTGAGTTCCAGGGCGTGGTTGACCAGCTATCCTCGATGGGAGTCAAGTTCGACGACGAGGTTCAGGGACTATGGCTGCTGTGTACATTGCCAGATTCGTGGGAGATCGTACGAGTGTCTATGATCGCTTCTGCTCCGGAAGGCATGGTCAGTCTGGAGTTTGCCAAGAGCGGGGTACTAAATGAAGAGATGTGGAGACGTTCTCAGGGCTCTTCATCCACATCCCACTCAGAGGTGCTTGTTTCAGAGAGCCACGGAAGGGATAAAAGCAGGGGTCCAGGCGATGGCAGAGACAAAAGCAGGAGAAGGTCCAAGGGTCGGTACGAGGACTCAGAGTGTTACCATTATAGCAAGAATGGCCACATCAAGCAGAACTATTTTGTTTGGAAGAGAGAGAAGAAGGGCGACAAGGGAAAGCAAAGTTAGAATACTACAGCGACGGCCTCGACACATGAAGGCGACGTGATCATTGTAGGTGATGAGGTAGTTATGAAGATGGGCAATTCTTGGCTGGTGGACTCAGGTGCTTCAGCGCATGTGTCTCACAACATGGCACTATTTGCTACATACACAAAAGGCGACTGTGGAGTGTTGAAGATGGGCAATGGAGATGTGTCGAAGGCGGTTGCCATTGGAGATATGCATTTGAGGACAAAGACAAGTGCAGTTCTTGTTCTCAAAGATGTCCGTTATGTCCCTGATATCCGTTTTAACCTGGTATCGGTTGAAAGGTTGGATGATGAGGGTTTCTTCAGTCTCTTTGGAAATAATTAGTGGAAGCTTTCCAGAGGTTTGATGGTGATTGCCAGAGGAAGCAAGAGGTTCGGACTCTACTATATGGAAGGGAGCGCACATGGGACACATGAGGTTAACGCAGCTACTGATGCGTCTACTGAGTTGTGGTACAGGCGGCTCAGCCATATCAGCGAGAAGGGGATGAGCTACTTGGTGAACATGAAGGTGATTCCAGGGCTAAAGTCTACAAAGTTGGAGAAGTACACGCAGTGTTTGGCGGGAAAGCAAAATATGGTATCTTTCCAAAGTCATTCAAGTTCAAGGAAGCCGGCGTTGCTCGAGTTGATTCACTCGTATATCTGCGGTCCTATAAAGGTAAAATCCATTGGTGGTGCTTCTTATTTTTAATATTTATTGATAACTGTTCTAGGAAGGTTGACTATTCCTTAAAGACCAAGGATCAGGTGCTTCCCACTTTCAAGGAGTTTCAGGCCTCTATTGAAAGGGAGACGGGCAAGAAGCTGCATTGTGTTCGGTCGGATAATGCGGCGAGTATATCGCCCCCTTTGATGCTTATTGCAGAGAGCAATGGATACGACACCAGAAGACTCCACCAAAGACACCGCAGCTCAATAGTGTAGCAGAGCGGATGAACATGACACTAATGGAGAGGGTGCGGTATTTGCTGTCAGAAGCAAACTTGTCAGACATCTATTGGGGTGAGGCACTTTACACAGCTGCTTATGTTATTAATTTATCTCCTAGTGCTCCTTTGCAAGGTGATGTGCCTGACAAAGTATGGTACAACAAAGAGCCTTCATACAATCACCTGCGAGTGTTTGGTTGTAAGGCCTTCGTGCATGTACCAAAGGACGAGAGATCCAAACTTGAGCCAAAGACGAGACGGTGCGTCTTTGTCGGCTACGGTCAGGATGAGTTTGTCTATAGACTCTATGATCTAGTGGAAAGAAAGCTCTACAGAAGCAGGGACGTAGTATTCGTCGAGGATCAGACCATGACCAGACTCAGGATTCTGAGATGCCTTCTGAGGTTGAGGAATTGCCTGAGTTAGAGTCATTTCGCTTCGAGAAATTTTTAATGGACATCGCAGAGAATCTAGTTAAGGGGGAGCCAGTACATGGAGTTGCTTCCAATCTTGATCATCATCCTACTGATGGTGGTCAGTGTGACCCTCAGAAGGATGAGCATACCGAGGAGGTTCTTGGAGGGGAGGAGGCTGTAGATATACAGGCAGTACCAGTGGTTCCGTTGAGGAGGAGCGATAGAGAGCGTCGACCATCTATGAGATACTCACCGGGTGAGTATGTGCTACTTACTAACGAGTAAAAACCTAAATTTTTTGTAGAGGATATGAAAGACGAACACAGACAGAGTGGATGGAGGCCATGCAGGAGGAGAAGAGTTCCTTGGAGACCAACTCTACTTATGATCTGGTGCGGTTGCCAAATAAAAAGAAGGCTTTGAAAAATCGATGGGTATTCAGAGTAAAGCAGACAGATGATGCTACTCGCCCTCGATACAAAGCGAGGCTAGTAGTTAAAGGATACGGTCAGCGAAAAGGTATAGATTATGATGAGATCTTTTTGTTAGTCGTCAAGCAGTCGTCTATACGGGTGGTGCTAGCATTGGCAACCAGTTTTGACTTGGACGTTGAGCAAATGGACATGAAGACGACATTTCTCCACAGTGATCTTGAGGAGGAGTTGTACATGGAGCAGCCAGAGGGATTCTGTGAGAAGGGCAAGTCATATTTGGTCTGTCGGTTGAGAAAGAGCTTGTATGGTCTGAAACAGGTTCTGAGGTAGTGGTACAAAAAGTTTGAGTCATTTATGGGGGAGCATGGCTATGCATGGACGACGTCGGATCATTATGTTTTTGTGAGGTACTTTGCCGAGGATGATTTCATTATTTTGTTGCTTTATGTTGATGACATGCTGTTGGTGGGTCGGAATACCACCAGGATAGCAGAGTTGAAGCGCCAACTGGGCGCGGCCTTCTCTATGAAGGATTTGGGCGCAACGAAGGCTATTCTTGGGATGAAGATTAGCCGAGAGAGAGTCCAAGCTGCTACACTTATCCCAAAAGAAGTACATTCATCGGATACTTCAGCGTTTCGGGATGGACGGGTCAAAAAAAGTGAGTAACCCCCTTACGGTTCACTTTAAGTTCACTGAGGAGCAGTGTCCATCTACCGATGATGGGAAGGAAGATATGGAGTAATTTCTATATGCCTCAGTCGTGGGGAGTCTTATGTATGCTATGGTATGTACGAGGCCATACATTGCTCATGCAGTCGGCACAGTTACCAAGTACACTTCCAATCCTGGAAGGGTACATTAGAGTGGGGTCAAGTGGATTCTACGATATCTTCAGGGTACTACCGATTATAGACTTTCATTTAGTGGTGACAAGCTAAAGCTGGTTGGATATCACAACGCTGATATGGCTGGAGATATAGAGACGAGGCAATCGACTTTGGGCTATGTGATGATGTTTGCTGGTGAAGCAGTATCGTGGCAGTTGAATTTACAGAAGTGTGTTGCCTTGTCGACGATAGAGGCAGAATACATTACGGCGACGAAGGGTTGCAAGGAGTTATTGTAGATGAAGAAGCTGCTGCAGGAAATTGGACTAAAGTAGGAGAAGTATCATTTACTTTATGATAGTAAGAGTGTTATTCACCTTGTGAAGAACCAGATATTTCATAGCCAGTCCAAGCACATTGATACCCAGTATCATTGGATACATGATGTGGTTGACAAGAAGAAAGCGGCGCTTGAGAAGGTTCATATAGATGACAACGGAGCAGATATGTTCACAAAAGTTCTACCAAGGAGAAAGTTTGAGTACTGCAGGCGGATCGTCGGGATGACGACCTCCTCCACATAGTTGTGAAGGAAAAGATTTGTTGGAGTGGATGGGTTTCCCAACCTATGTGAAAAATATCCCGGAGTAGAATTAAGTATTTCTATATATAATAGGAATACCTTAATTTATTTGGATTGGATATTCCTAAATATAATAGGAATATCTCAATGGATTTGGATTGGATATTCCTATATATAATAGGAATATGTCAATAGATTTGGATTTGGATTGGATATTCCTATCTATAATAGGAATATGTCAATAGATTTGGATTTGGATTGGATATTCCTATCTATAATAGGAATGCTAGTTGTGGGTTTGAGGCTATATATAGGTGTCTCCTGGCCCTAAAATAAATCTATCTATCTCTCTAAAAAAAATATAGCAACAAGGAGAGCAAATGATGCAAGAGTGCCATTGCAACATTGGAGAGAAAAAATAAGGATTGGAGGCCATTTCGAAGAAGAAGATCAGCTTTGGGTATTTCTCGTTGTCATTCTTCTTCGTTGTTATAATTTATTTTCTGTTCCAAAAGAGTTGTGGTGATCTGTTTGGATCGGTGAGAAGTTTGTAAGGAGTCGGTGTATTTCTTATTCCATTAGTGGAGGCTTTTCAGGGTTGGACTCCGATCATCCCGTAGTTTTTTTCGTAAGGATTTTTTACTCGTCTCGAGATTCAAGCGATTGCAAACGTCAAAAATCTCTGTGTCTGCAATTTGTGTTTGGCATTTTTGGTTTGTGTGTTTTGCTCGGTTCTCTCGTAGGTACTCTCTGGTTTGGGAAACGGTTTTCACACTTTCGTTCCCAACAGTGCGGACAAAAGAATATAAATTTGCCTTAATCAAGTATTATTAGTTAGTAATTTTATCACAATAAACTTAATCGATTAGTCATAATCAAAATTCTCAATTAATCATTGGGCTAATAAGAGGACCGCTCTAGCTTCTTCATCTCCAACAAGCCTCCTTAATTCCAATCTTTATTTAACCTACTAACTCGTCATGATACCAAAATCATCTAGTTCTGAACTCACTCCTTTTGGGCCTTGAGTGTCCATAATATTGTTATTATTTGTATAAATACCAAAATATGTGCTAACAATTTTAATAATTGACATAAAAATAGAATTTATGCATTTCATAAAAAGAAGAATAAATTGATACATGATTAGCAATCATATGGACATGAAAAAATCTACATTTAAGGAAAGGCAACTGCAATTCATGGTGCCATCTTTGGCAATCTCTTCCTATAAAGTGATATAAAGTATAATTTTATCACTTGCTTGCAAAGAAGCATGCAGTTAATAGGATAATAGTTAGCATTAGTAGTTCCACATAGAGGAGATATAGGGATTAAAGGGTACACCATCATTATTCTTATCGCTTCTATGTGAAGCTTTGCTTTTTCAATCATTACTTTGCTTTTTCAATCATTACTTTTGGATCTTTTGCCACTTAGGGATGTTGGTTGCATTCATGCATATAAAGTGATATAACAATATCTCACTTCCATAAAGTATACTTGTAAGTTCACTTGTTTACAACCAAACACATACTGAATATTACATAGCAGTAGATGTTAGATACAATTTATCTTATATTATTTAATTTGGAAAAGTTGAAGAATTTAGTACATATCTATTATGCAAAATCATTCATAACTAAACAATGCAGTTAGTCAATACTTAGCTGATTGTACATGGATGTATAAACCCAACATTGACAAAATTCAAGGTTGGCATTGAAAAAAAATTCAACTATGCCACTAACCAACCCAATTTCATAGATTACAGAAAAATCAAGTGTCTTATGTTCTTTTTCATAACAGACAATAGAAAGAGGTGGACCTTGTAAAGGAGAATCTTTATGACAAAGGTTTCATATGTAACTATAAAAAATAACATCAACAACGAAACCTGGTGTTAGCCGAACCCACCCGAAGATAACAAATCTACGTCTCACGCATGCACCAAGACAAATCAAACACAATATATATTCAATGACTACGTCACCTAAAAAAATATTAATATATATATTCCACTAATACAAGAATGGTTACAAATACCTTTGCCCCCAAGTTCAATCCTTTACCAATCTCAAGAAAAAAAAGAGAAAGATTACAATTGAAATTACTCACCCAACCATGTGATGATCTTCCTGGACGAAGTAGAAGATTCCTCGAACATATCTTCCCTTCAATTTGTCTTGAAAGACGAACTCTAAGAGCAAAGTATAGATTTTTACTAGATTTATGTGGACTTGCTCCATTGAATCTCTCCAATGAGGTTCTTCTGAGAAACCTCCCTTGGTCTCCTTATCTTGGTTAAGAAACACTAATTTAGGATCAGAAAATTCCTAAATTAGCCCATCATTAATCCTGGTTGTATAGATTAGATCGCGGGAAAAATATATGCTGCATGGGACCACTTTTGAACCGAATCCTTATAGACATTCTACCGTACTGTACCACCAGAACTTCAGAATAGGTTCGGGAACAAAACCCCAAAATATCGTTATACCGTGGTATACCGCCACTACTATTTTGGCTCTGTTTGACCCAGGTTCAGCCACCGATCCTTTGTCGCCTTTGTCGCAACTTTCGTCGATGCTTAACGATGCCCATACTATTCTTCAACACACCTCGAATCGAGGCTGGAACCCAACAAACTCACCTTTGAGTCAGATGAGAGGTGTTGACCCCATGGCTTCTTAATTGGACTCCATGCATGTCGTTCTGCAATAAAGTTCATGTTCTCCCTCGTCATTGATCTCAAATCCTCTGGACTGCTTTGTGTCTTCCTTTGTCTTCAGTTCCTCGACTACTACATCGATGCTACCTGTCATGTATAGCATCTCCCTAATAATTGGGATCTCACCGAAATTAATAACTCGTCCATGACCGAAGTCTTTGACCATCAACTCTGCATGTCTCTGGCTTTTATCTTCTATCGGAATATATGTTCGTCCCTTCGAGCTTTCTCACCCTTGGCTGGCTCAACCAAATACACAATACAGTTCCCTCGAGATTCAAGATCCTGAACCTTTCTACATTCGTGTCTAACACTAAAGCTTTCCCTCATACCTGCATCCGTGAGTGCAATATCATGCATTGTGCACATCATAGATAACCCACAACTCCCTCCGAACTGTACAAATGGAGATATGTCCGTCTTATCTTGAGTTTATTGCAGTTCTTGATCCCTTTCCTGGCTTCTAATACTGAAACTGATGTTGCTCCATTAAGCTTTGGCAAACCACCCATCACCAAAACTAGATTTGTGGAATGACCCTCACCTAGAGACCGATGAGCTATCGTAGGACTAACAGATTGACCCACAATATTTGACGTACCTCCATTCGTCACTTTGTTTCGACGAACTGAATCCTTCCTATCTCTCAAATCATCTTGAGGAAACCCCTTGTCAACTTTCCAATGATCCATAAACTCTTATCGAATATCCCCCAATCCTTCAACCGATGCTTATGGCTTGCTTGTACACCTCAACGGCTTGAGATTATAGATATCATAACATATATCTCCTAGAGCAAATAGTCAGGAACCCTTCGTAAGATTCTAATATTGTCCTCGAAAATACTGCGACGGCCATCATCTGCCAGCTTCCCTACCGATACCAAGTTATAGTGCAAACTCAGTACATGACGAACCCCAAGAGAACAAGATTTTCACCAAGCTCCATAGTCAAGTGCACACCACCTATGTTCACAATTGCAACCATTCCATTGTCGTCCATCTTCATACGTCCAAACCTACCACTTCGATATGACATAAAAATCTTTCTCTATGGAGTGACATTATACGACGTCCCCGTATCCAAGACCCAATCGCCGTCATGATACATACCACGAGGTTCATCTACGCTGATTGCTACGGTAAAAAGATCTCTCATAGTAGTAAAACCTACATGATCTCCTTGTCTTTAGCCTTCTCATTTTTGAGCTTCGTACAGTCCCTTATAAAATGGCCCATTTTGTTATAGTTATAAGCCCTCGTGGTTCACCCTCGTAAGATCCCAAGAACTCCCTTCCCTCATATTCTCGACTTTGACATAAGCATTCTCTTCCCATATAAAGCAACCAGAGTGGACTCCTACGACAATTCTGACTGATTATACCGAATCTTCTTATTCAATAAACTATTTTTGACTATCTCCATCGTGACAACTCCATCAAATGCATAATTATTCAATACCACCAACATGTTCTAACTTTTCGACAAAGAACTCAAAAGCAGGAGGTCCTAAAGATCATCCTCTATCATCATCTTTATCGTTGATAGTTGATTGATAATACACTGAACCTAGTTCAGATATTGTGCCACCAAGGCACCCTCCGTATACTTCAAGTTGATGAGTTGATAAATAAGAAACATCTTATTGCTATCTGTCTTTCGTTCGTACATCGAATGTAGGTTCTCCCATAATGCTTTTGTTGAATTTTTCATGGATATGTGATAAAATATTAAATTATCCAACCATTGATGGATGATCCAACAGCCTTCCAATTATCCAACTTTTTCAGTCATCAACAAATTTATCTTATGGCTTGACACTGTTGCCTATAACAGATCATACAAAATTTTATACTATAGTAGAACCTCCATCCATCCTTGATTTTCAGATCACCCAATTTCTTCCTATAATGGTAACCATACGTGTGTTCATCTACTCTGGAGAATAGTTGCACCTTTCCTTTCGAAAATATGAGTGCTATGATACCAATTGTTAGCCAAAAAATACTGCAAAAATGACACCAATGCACCTGAAGATAAATAACCCACATCTCATGCAAGAACCAAGATAGATTAAATACAGTATATGTTTGGCGACTATGTTACTTAAATAACTCCTAATATATATATTTTGCTAATACAATATTGATTACAAATACATTGAACCCTTTGTCCTAAGTTTTAATCCCTCACAATCTCAAAAAGAAAAAGAAAATTATAATTATAATTATAATTATAATTATAATTATAATTATAATTATAATTACTCACCCAACCCTGTGATAATCTCTCTGAACAAAGTAGACGAGTCCTCGAACAGATATTTCCTTTAGTCTATCTCGAAAGACGAATCCTAAGAGAAAAGTATGGACTTTTTTTAGATTATGGACTTGCATACTTGAATATCTTCCATGAGCTTATTCTGGGCAACCCTCCCTAGCCTCATTATTAGGATTATAAAATCCCTAAATTAGCCTAGCAATAATTATGGCCGTCCATATTAGATTACAAGGTCAAAACATATGCTTACTTGGGCCCACTTATAAACTGAATCCTCACAGGAGGTATATCGTTGGTATACCATAGTGTACTGTCTAACCTTCAGAATAGGTCTTGAATGAAACCACAAAATATTGGTATATCGCGGTATACCATCACTACTATTTTGTCTGTATTTGAGCCTTGGTTTAGCCACTGATCCTTCGTCATCTTTGTCGCAACTGCTATTGATGCTTCACGACACCCATATTGTTCCTCCATACACCTCGAATCTATATTGAAACCCAACAACTAGAATAGCATATGGTAGTTATCGCGACAAGGAATAGTTTTAATCTGGAGAACCCGAGTCGCGAAAGGGACTTCTATGATATGAGTGGATTTGAATACTCTATTATACTCAGGTTGTGATGCTCATTCCATACTAACAATAGTGGTAAGACTACCAAACATCAAGTCTGATTTTAACTTGTCGCATACGTGGTACGACCATCTTGCAGTTGACTATTTTGTCTCGATTTGTGCATCGTAGTTCCATTATAAGAACTATGAGATACAAAATTTAAATATTTGAATTAAATTAATTCAAAATAATGATTGACTAATTAAATTTTATATAGACTAGAATAACTTAGATTGAGTAACTTGTTAGATAAGAAACCTAGATAACTTAATAAGTAAGATACCCGAAATTGTAACCTTGATTGTTTTTGTTTGTATGGATCTCATATGTGTGGTTGTTTGTGCCAGATGATAATTTTGGATCTTTAGCTCTGATAGCCTAGTCGAGTTATCAGTATCCTTTTGTTTGGAGAATCATGTAAGTACTCTTACCTAACATTCTGATTCTGATTTTTTTTATCTGTCTGTAATATATGTTTAGTTAGTATTATTGTATCTAGTACATGGTTATCACTAGTCCTTTCGACATCGTATGATTATATACTTGAGTGAAGTTATAGACTTGTTATAAGGATATAATATACTTGTACTTGTATCATGATTGTTTCTCATATTTTTATTATTCTTCTGATTCTCATATTTATCGTGTTATTTTTATTGATGTCGTATCATGATCAAGTATTAAGCATGGGTATAGGTGAAATCAATAGTAGGCATGTAGATAGTATTGTATAGACATCACTTTATATAATGGTAATTTATAGGAAAATCCCTATTGAATAGTAATCATACTATAACTCACGTATTACCAGTGGATCATTCCAGACCATCAATATACAGAAAGCTTTTTATACAGTGCACGTTGTTTACACATAACCAATTGTTATCATTTTTCATTATTTAGCCTGGTATAGATCATATATCATATTAGTGTGACATATAGTTCTTCTTGTTATCTAGTTCACATTGTTACCTAGTTTACTTTATCTATGCATGCTCTCATGTTATCATATAGTTACTTAGTGATAATATTAGCTTTATTGTACATTTTTATGCATATTTATAGTCCATCAATATTATATTCATTGATATTGTACGTACTTGTTCCAATCCTGACTGGATAACATCGACATATTAGGTGACACTACCCAGTTTTGGTGCTTCATGATTGACATCGAGGTTTGTGATTCTATTCTCCTTTTGTTAGTTTGGAATGCATGTTTTCATGCATATGCTTTCAATATTTCTCTTTCATATATATATATATATATATATATATATATATATATATATATAATATTATTTTCTTGGAAAAATAATAAATAGATAAATATTAAATAAATATAAATATAAATCATTAAGAGGAAGATAATGATAATTTAATATTGTACCCAATTTACGTTCATAGAGATATCAATATATTATTATCATCTATATTTGTCCTATTTTAAGACTTGGTATGTATTCTTGCCAGGTTCAACTAGCACATATGTATAGAGTTAATGCCATAAATAAGGTTGTATTGAATATTATCCTAGTTAAGAAAGATAATTATAATAAAATATTCAAAAAGATACGGAATAATCAAATATAATCAATGATTACCAAATTTGTAAATAACCCTCCAAATTAATCTCTCCTCTTGTGCACCCTCATATATATATATATATATATATATATATATATATATATATATATATATATATAAAGCCGCTTTCCTTTGCAAAGAATATATATAACATAAACTCTCATGTGATTTCATCAAACCATACCCTTCCCTCTACTCATCTTCTTTTCTGGCCCTAACTTTTCGGCAGCGTGCGATCCTCCACATGTCAGACTCGCCACCCCTCAACTTGACTCCCCGGTGGCAGATGATAGGAATGGAGACTAGTAGTAGCCTCGCCATCGCTGTGCACCAATGCGTGAGAGCATCATAGCGCAGTCAATGTCTCGATTTAGATATGTTCTCTCGCTCGTATGTGATTTCTGTAACATCTTCCCTAAGTAGAATCGTGGAGTCTTCAATAAGAACTTTGTTAGAAACCTTCTTTGTCGAGAAGTAAGTTTGGGAACCAATTATAGATAGAAGGAGGAACTGAATATGATGAAAGGGAGAAGAGAAGACAACATGGTTTCATAAAATTTGCTTTGACCCACTCTGCTCTATTCAAATAAAAGTTTTTCTTAAGTTACTGTTCACGTCTTAATAGCATAGGAAAATAGGCTTTTTGAATAAATTATATTAAAATTTTATATATATATATATATATATATATATATATATATATATATATATATATATATATATATATATATATATGGGGTTGAGGGTCGAGCCCTACATGCATGCTGCTAAGATTCCTATTGTAAGAAAGGAACTTTTTGCATCTTAACCCACCAAACTTACAATAATTGCAATGTTAGTTCAAATTTACATGAATATGAGCCATGCATGCATGCATGCATGCATGCATATATATATATGTATATGTGTGTGTGTGTGTGTGTGTGTGGAATTAGAAGAGTCTATATAATAATAAGTACAATTTAAATAAAGCACTTGCAGTACTAAAGAAAGAAAGTTGGAACCAAATAATAAAGTTATTTTCTTTTCGTATAGTAATTGCATACTTTCCTCTTCAGTTGTTATTTTCTTTTTCATATACAGTTTCTTGTCATTCTTTGTCATATTTGATTTGTCACCTGCTGTTCTTGTCTTATTTTCTTCTTTTACGTGCATGTATCTTATTTTTCTCTATATGTCATTATTTGCATCATGTCAACCATATTCTAAAATGACTTTGGCAAATTTGTTGTGCCATTACTTGGGAGCATACTTTTGGCCATAAAAAGATTTTACTAATCTACAAACATTTTTTTTCTTGACCTTTAGCAATAAAACCTTCAGGTTGATCCATGTAGATTTCTTCCTTTAGTTCTCCATTCAGAAATGATGTCATTACATCTATTTGATGTATTAGTATATCATGAATTGATGTTAAGGCTAGAAGGGTTCTAATATAGGTGATCCTAGCTATAGGAGAATATGTATCAAAGTAATATAATCATTTTTTAAACCTTTGGCTATTCAACCTGTAAAGATCTTTATCTTATTGTTCCTCGTATTTTTGAATGCACATATTTTATGTATGTGAAAGTTTTTGGTCGTACTAAACTTGATCCTCGAGTGGTGAGGAGTTTTCGTCAGATGCTTCTCGACCCAGAAGGGGTACAAGTGTATGGATACACGAACATGTCATGGATTTTTCACTCTTGGTTTTATTTTCTCTGAGTTAAAGTCATATTTTTCTTCTACGGAGATACCCTTAAAGTCACCTCCACAACAAATCAAGTCCAAATTCGCTTACAAATTTTGTGTCAATCACCTAGTGTTGAAGATATTCCTACTCATACCAGTAGGTAGGAGACGATATTTGTCTAGTCTCCTGCCTCAGTTCTTGAGTTTGACTTGACCACTTAGGATAGATCAATTTCTTAACATTTGCCTATGTATCTCTAGGACCGGGAGTGTCCTATGACATTACGGTATTAGAGACTGTTATTCCATCTCAAGATTGGGAGCGTCCCATGACGTTACGGTATTGAGATATGTTCTTACCAGGAGCATCCTAATGTGTTATGGTATATTGATTCCTTACTGATTGTACATCGGTTTGTAGTTGTTGCATGTATCTTTTGTCCCATTTTCAGCATAATTTACTGTTATATTTTAGCATGTATAATATGTATCTTGCTATGTCCCACTAAGGTCCTGGACTTTTTTCCAGATCTAGACGGACATGTATGCCCAGAGTGCTACGGACCAGGACCCGACGATGGTGCAGTTGTAGTTAAATTTTTTGCCATTGCTTAGTTTATTTTAACATGGACTTTTATTTATACTCTTGCTTTTATTTTTCGTCTACTACTAGTGGATTTGTCTCCACCAAATATGATTTAATTCCTTGATGAATTTGAACCTTCGTATTTGCTATCATCATTATAAATTATGTTTTACTTTACATATATATTTTTTGTTGATGAGATATAGTTGTCTTGTTGGAATTAGATTCTTAGACAGAAATCCTATATAGATATCGCAAGTACTAATCGTGGAAATTTTATATGTAAGTATCTTTCGGTTCGTACTAGCAGGCCAAGTCATGCACTAGTCCCGTGAATTTTGGGACTGGGGCATGACTATATATATATAGTCATGCCCCAGTCCCAAAATTCATAGGACTAGTGCATGACTCGGCCCGCCATCGCTGATACCGTGATGTAGGATGGATTGTCATGACCCGCACCCGATATAGGGATGCAAGTCGAAAATAACGCCCAGCCTACGCCGTAGAATCGGTGGTAGAACGCTGTCTTGGTCTACTATACTATCTAAAATCTCATAATAATATGAAGTCTGCCAATAAAATCTCAACACAAAACTCAATCACATTCTAAAGCACGAGAAGATATCAAGGAAGTCTAATATAACTATCCATTCAATATATAAAAACAATAATAGAAACAATATCCAATCTCATACTCTATGCCGAAAACAAATCCGGTACCAAAATGCTAAAGAGACTAACTATGAAAACTAATGATCCGAATAAACCTTCCGGCAATCACTCCAGAACTAGTGGATCCAAGTCTGCACCATCTATAAGTCGAAGTCCATAGTATGTCGGACACAAATCTCTCGGATCCTCTGAAAAATATTTTCCAGTCAGGAATGGAGCAAAGTACATACCTCTGAAAGAAGTTCCAATAACATAATCGAGCATATAAACAGATATAGAAATGAACTACAAGATCACTAAACATATGAATGATGAACAAGATATATACAGGTAATATACGAGAATATATAGATCAACAATATGAATATCACAATATGATGAAGTAAACTGCAATCTAAACTATCTAATGTGCCTTAGAATATGAGTTTATTATGTGATCGGGTTGGGTGAACATGATCAAGTAAGACGGATTACAAGTGAAGTATGTAATCAGAATGTATACGATTTGTAACAATGGCTTTGATCACATAATCAACTCCTACTCTCCCACCCCCAACTAATACCGATGGATCCAATCACGACACGCTACGAACACGAAAATATAACCACTATCACGAGCAGTGGGTGTACACGAATATCATAACCATCGAACACGAGCGGTGGGTGTACACGAATAAGCATACTGAACACGAGCAGTGTGTGAACACGAAGTAACATCAATACCCAGTATACACGATGAGATATAATGTACACGAGTACCCGCTGAACACGGTAGGGGATAACATCTAATGACGGGATCCATATAGTACCAGTCCATGAAATCACTGTGTCGGGATCAATGTATATAATTCTAGAACATGTATATATATAATATTATGAATTGAAAACTATCAGAGAAATGTACTCGCCCGTGGTCCAGAGCAATGAATGTCAAACTGTCCGAACTGGTGTCACACAAACCTATATATGGAATATTGTATTAATACAAGGATCTGGAAGAAAATAAGTTAAACTAGTCAACTTCTAGGTCATAAAGTCATTTCTACGTCAAAAGTCAAACTAGGTCAACTCTAAGTCAAACCGGTCAAACTATAGTCAAACTATGGTCAACTACATATTTCTAGGTTGTATGAGTCTAACTCAAAGATATTGGGCTCACACACTATAAATCTAGGCCATACAAGCTACAACTTAGGATACCAAGATACCGTATCTCAGGATACGCAAACAATAGGTAAATATCACATATCTATAATAAAGTAATATTATATATATAAATTATAATTACAAATGCTAAAAGATTATCATGGTTTTGAACCAACTTGGTATCGCAATAGTAAACCTTTATCTTGATACCCAAACCCAATACCTTGGATATCCTTAATACCTTGGCATTTACCTTGGTATCTCAAGGTAATGTCACTCTAGTATATATATATATTAACTATCCAACTATAACTATAAACTACCATGTATTTAGTATTTATACCATACTATATACCTTATTTTAGTCACCTTAATACCAACCCATAATTAGTTTACAACTATCATATTACTATGCCAATATCTACTACGCATACGTTGGTATATCTTGATACTTACCTTGGTATCTCAAGGTAATTACCAAAACTTCATATATGTACTAACTACCCAACAATAATTACATATATCAATCCAATATAACTCTAGTATGTACTAATAAAATAAATACTAACTACCAACTATACACTAACTATTAATATATATATACGTACATACATACCTAAAAATATATAATATATAAAAGATACTCATAACCATTGATAACTAAAATATACTAACTTACTCAATAATATTATGTGCTACAACTAAATATATACATATATAGTATAATACAAATAGCAATTAGGAACATATTTATATATATATTAATTACCATATATATATTTAAATACATATATATATATAACCCACCATATATATTTATATAATATATATTTAAATACATATAATCCACAATATATATATTTATACAATATATATTTAAATACATATATATAACCCATAATATATATTTATATAATATATATTTAAATACATATATATAACCCACAATATATATTTATACAATATATATATAAAACTATATATATATAACTATACATACACTTATACATAGTTAATTGTATAAAATACCATATAGTAACATACACACACATACATATTAATATGTATATATAACTATACATATATGTATACGTATATAAAATTATACACTATATAAATACATAACAATATATAATATAACTATATATATAATCACATATAAATATATCTACTATATTATATATATACATATACTGCCACTTATAAATATATATCTACATGTAGAAAAATAGCTACATAATAAATATACACATATAGTATATGCATATGTACATAGATCTAAGACACAACATTACATAAATATAAATACACAATATTATATATATATACATATATATAATTATACTTCTCCATGAAATAAGAACACAAAAGAATTAGATCTGCAATTAAACTGCACATACATGGACCGTATCATCCCGTATCCCACTAGATTTAGGATATGCATGCGACACGAGTCCACCACACATCCAAACGTACCCCGAAGGACACGAACAAGTCATATATATTATTTATGAAAAATACGAAGAGTCAAATATAAATCTACGTATCTGTGTCAAAATGTGACATGCTCAAATTCCTGTGTCGGAGGGAAAATCTCCAAATTAACACGTATCACCAAATTGATGGGATACGACCTACATGTACCCAATTATGGACACGACACTAGCCCCAAACACACAAGCACATGCCAAATTGATCTATACAAATTGATCTATAGGACCAATTGACACACACAACAAATGTTAATTTCGGAATTCCCCAAAAATTGACACAAAAAGTACCATAACTTTCTCAATAGGCCTCCTATGAACATAAAACCAAAACCTAAGGGTAGCCTATGCATATGGGTTAATTTTCTATGGTTAAATCTCAGATTTAGAACCTAAATTAAGGGGAAAAACTAAATTATACCTATTGGAAGATGGATTCCCAATGAAACCTCCAAAATTGGTGAAATTGGCCTCCAACTTGTAGATCATTGCTCCTCTTTATAGATCCATACTTCCTCCTTGTAGATCTTTGCTCTAATAGCCTCAATGGTGATTTAGGAAATAATTGGGTGGAAATTTGGTAGGGATTTAGTTGAGAAAATTTTCTAGATCTAGATTTGGAATGAAAAATGAAGAGAGAGAAAGTTTTCATCCCCTTTATATAGGCCTCACTTGCCCCCTCCCTCAAGCTACTATGTAAAGTCTAAAATACCCCCTGGGGCCTCTCATGAAGAAATTAATTAAGGAGGGAAGCTTCTAGTCTAATTGTTTAATTAATTTAATCATCCTCCTAATCAATGAGCTTTCTAGTTAGGCTCAATTCTAACAATTAATACATGTTGGTCCATGAGTCAAAACTAAACTAGTTGGTCCACTAACACAAGTCCAAAAATAAATCTAACATGCTAATAATAAATAAATAATACAATAAATAAAATTTAACATGCACAATATTTAATTAATTATCAAATGACTAAAATATCCTTTCCTAGAAAATATGGTAGTGACAAATCTACCTCCCTTAGAAGAATTTCGTCCTCAAAATTAAAACTCTCACCCCTCTCTCTTGGCCAGTCATATTCTATTCATACAAATCTTACTATGGTCAAACTCCATCAATCACAGTCCAAAATAGTATATATTCTATAACATACAATCATATCATTCTACTGAAAGGGAAATCATACTTAGATATAGTCTCTATCATAAAATTCAGTCTATGTCCTGCTGAGGTATCTCCCTCTACTGGTACGGGATAACCTGCTATGCCACCTGTGGCCTATTCCATCACACTAAGCATTCACTAATCATCAACATAATCAAGACATTCTTAATACTGAAGGTTACCAAGTACTAGTGATATGGATATACTAGTGATATGGATATACTTCACTCACTGGCACTTGCTACCTAGGATACTATACAAAATACTGCTAAGATACTACCTCCTTGTTCTGTTTCAATCACCAAAATTTCTCAATCATTCTCTTGCAAGAAATACTTCTATACTTTTTCAATCATGTGTTTTATTAGCACACCCTCGTCCAACTTATCACTCCTTATAGGATGCCTTACTTAAATCTTGTTACTGTCTACACAAGGCATCAGCTCTCATATGCATTTTGATGATATCCGTATACCAAGTTACTCATGTCTCTCCTCTATATTATTATATTAGTCACTAAAATGCTTGCCTAAACTTTCATAATACTTGAGGTACTTTGTTTCTTGTTACTAGGGTATCTCTTTCTATCTGATACTTGGTGCAATTGATCCTCTAACATTTGTTTAATCATCTTAAGCTTCTCATCTGTACATTAGTATCACAATACATACATAATTACCTTCTAGCCATTACAATACCATGATATCTCACTGGTATCCTTATACCCCTCGGACTATTCTCTGATACATAAGACCTCTATACTCAAAATTGACAAGGTACTATACCTACTAAACTTACTTCTCTATATATATTATCTCCCACCTCTACTGCTTGGATCACTTGTACTATTACTCCCAAATATCTTTCTATCTATATTAACTGATACACCAATCCAATGTCACTACACAATGTACTTACTGTTACTAGCACATTACTCAGCTAATTCCTGATATAGAAATACTAGCACTCTTGATATAGTAACACTAGCTTCCTAACTACACAACATATGTCCTTAAGGTTCTAGGGTACTAGCTTCATCATTAGATTACCTCATAATACTCACTGAAAATCATGATCACTTGCATCCAATGCACTAGTTATTAACTTCTATAATACACATATTTTACTTCACTCTCAAAGGTCGACATATGATTCCATATCTCTATTGATGTATATGTATCTCTCCTTAAACCTTACAGACGGATATGTAAATCAGTGATGCACTATATATCTTCTATGACCAATCTTGATATTTTCTAACCCATGATATAATATTAACACTCAAGCTTTCACTTTCTGATACTCATGAACTTCCACGCTGACACTTATCATCCACTATACATCCTGCACACAATTTTTCGATACTTCTCCCACCTATTGCTTCCAACACATCACTAGCCTCAATATTAGGTAAGATACCCATCACTAATCATATACTGGTACACTCCTATCTACTCACAGTAATGTTCTACTTTATCTTAACACAAGTCTTACTACTTTAGCACAATGTATTATTATTTCCTCATGCTCTCCCATACACCTATGGGTACCCTTCCACTATGGCATACTCATTAATACTCTTGATGCATATACATATCTATACTCTTGACACACCTAAGTATCAACCACCAATTTGAATATCATACTTCATTGATTTCCAACACAATTTTCTCGATACTTAATTGTTACATGGATCACCCAACTACATGAATACATGATTATCCTAAATTGGTATGATGACTTTGATACTAACTCATGGAACCACTACTGATATTCTCTACTCCCTCTTCTACCTATAGTAACTACTCACTTATAATTACACCTATCATAGAACTAATGCTATAAAGTACTATGCTATGGATTATCCCTAGATTTATGCCTATTGCTCACATACCTAACTAAGAACCACTTACAGACTCATAAGTCACACTCTCAATAGTCAATACTAATACTCAAGATACAGACCTAATTGTAACTCACCAATTATCATACTAATAAGGACTCTAATAGAAATAAGCTCTATAAGGAACTAGAGAACTGAAGGTATCTCTACTGCTTAGCTAAAGAATGATGGAACAAAGTCCTACAATAACAGAAATGAATAAGTATTGAGATAATACTTTAAGAACTAATTTAAGATATAATCTGATAATCATACACGTCTGTCCGAAATTATGACACTCAGAATCCTCGCAACGCCAGTAAACATAGCTGCGATAAATGATAGATTCCATAACTAGGGTATGCAACTCTATAATCATGTTATCTAGAATCCTCACCACGCCAACCGATATGGCTGCGAAAAACTCTAAATTTCATAACTAAGATATGTACATCCGAAGTCAGGTCCCTACGTTTTTTGCTACGCCAGCTAATATGGCTGCGATAAACTCTAGGCTCCATAACCAAAGTAGACGTTTTACCTTTCTCACTGTCCTCATCAACATATGTCATCAGATGATACCGTAACTTAGTCCGTAAAATTTCTCTCGACATAAAACAAACTAAATAACGAACACCAAGAATTTTGAATCATTCGATCACCAAGAATCAAATTCAACAATAGATCACCAAGAATCAATTTCAACAACAACAAGTGAGAGCAAACAAAAACAAGAGAAAAGATTTGAAATGGAAATTGTAATAAGATTCTCAAGGGTTATCCCAGGAATCGCTCAAGAGATTTGTGATTGAGTATCCTCTCTCATCCTAATGTCCTATGTCCTATATCCTATCGCAGGCACGCAGTAGTACAACTAAGTTGCCGCACTACCACGACATCGCAAAACTTGCGAAGCCTGACCTGCATGGGCCACTACTAAAAATGTGTCATGACCCGCACCCGATGTAGGGATGCAAGTCGAAAACAACGTCCAGCCTACGCCGTAGAATCGGTGGTAGAACGCTGTCTTGGTCTACTATACTATCTAAAATCTCACAATAATATGAAATCCGCCAATAAAATCTTAACACAAAACTCAATCACATTCTAAAGCACGAGAAGATATCAAAGAAGTCTAACATAACTATCCATTCAATATATATAAACAATAATAGAAACAATATCCAATCTCATACTCTATGCCGAAAATAAATCCGGTACCAAAATGCTAAAGAGACTAACTATGAAAACTAATGATCCGAATAAACCTCCCGGCAATCACTCCAGAACTAGTGGATCCAAGTCTGCACCATCTATAAGTCGAAGTCCATAGTATGTCGGACACCAATCTCTCGGATCCTCTGAAAAATATTTTTCAGTCAGGAATAGAGCAAAGTACATACCTCTGAAAGCAGTTCTAATAACATAATCGAGCATATAAACAGATATAGAAATGAACTACAAGATCACTAAACATATGAATGATGAACAAGATAATTACAGTAATGTACAAGAATATATAGATCAACAATATGAATATCACAATATGATAAAGTAAACTGCAATTTAAACTATCTAATGTGCCTTAGAATACGAGTTCATTATGTGATCGGATTGGGTGAACATGATCAGGTAAGACGGATTACAAGTAAAGTATGTAATCAGAATATACACGATTTATAACAATAGCTTTGATCACATAATCAACTCCTACTCTCCCACCCCCAACTAATACCGATAGATTCAATCACAACACGCTACGAACACGAAAATATAACCACTGTCATGAGCAGTGGGTGTACACGAATATCATAACCACCGAACACGAGCGGTGGGTGTACACGAATAAGCATACTGAACACGAGCAGTGTATGAACACGAAGTAACATCAATACCCAGTATACACGATGAGATACAATATACACGAGTACCCGCTGAATACGGTAGGGGATAACATCTCATAACGGGATCCATATAGTACCAGTCCGTAAAATCACTGTGTCAGGATCAATGTATACAATTCTAGAATATGCATATATACAATATTATGAATTGAAAACTATCAGAAAAATATACTCGCCTGTGGTCCAGAGCAATGAATGTCAAACTGTCCGAACTGGTATCACACAAACCTATATATGAAATATTATATTAATACAAGGATCTGGAAGAAAATAAGCTAAACTAGTCAACTTCTAGGTCATAAAGTCATTTCTAAGTCAAAAGTCAAACTAGGTCAACTCTAAGTCAAACCGGTCGAACTATAGTCAAAACTATGGTCAACTACCTATTTCTAGGTTGCATGAGTCTAACTCAAAGATATTGGGCTCACACACTATAAATCTAGGCCATACAAGCTACAACTTAGGATACTAAGATACCGTATCTCAGGATACACAAACAATAGGTAAATATCACATATCTATAATAAAGCAATATTATATATATAAATTATAATTATAAATGCTAAAAGATTATCATGGTTTTGAACCAACTTGGTATCGCAATAGTAAACCTTTATCTTGATACCCAAACCCAATACCTTGGATATCCTTAATACCTTGGCATTTACCTTGGTATCTCAAGGTAATGTCACTCTAGTATATATATATTAACTATCCAACTATAACTATAAACTACCATGTATTTAGTATTTATACCATACTATATACCTTATTTTAGTCACCTTAATACCAACCCATAATTAGTTTATAACTATCATATTACTATGCCAATACCTACTACGCATACGTTGGTATATCTTGATACTTACCTTGGTATCTCAAGGTAATTGCCAAAACTTCATATATGTACTAACTACCCAACAATAATTACATATATCAATCCAATATAACTCTAGTATGTACTAATAGAATAAATACTAACTACCAACTACACACTAACTATTAATACATATATACGTACATACATACCTAAAAATATATAATATATAAAAGATACTCATAACCATTGATAACTAAAATATACTAACTTACTCAATAATATTATGTGCTACAACTAAATATATACATATATAGTATAATACAAATAGCAATTAGGAACATATTTATATATATATTAATTACCATATATATATTTAAATACATATATATAACCCACCATATATATTTATATAATATATATTTAAATACATATATATATATATAACCCACAATATATATTTATATAATATATATTTAAATACATATAATCCACAATATATATATTTATATAATATATATTTAAATACATATATATAACCCATAATATATATTTATACAATATATATTTAAATACATATATATAACCCAAAATATATATTTATACAATATATATATATATATATATAACTATATATATAACTATACATACACTTATACATAGTTAATTGTATAAAATACCACATAGTAACATACACACACATACATATTAATATGTATATATAACTATACATATATGTATACGTATATAAAATTATACACTATATAAATACATAACAATATATAATATAACTATATATAAATATATCTACTATATTATATATATACATATACTGCCACTTATAAATATATATCTACATGTAGAAAAATAGCTACATAATAAATATACACATATAGTATATGCATAGGTACATAGATCTAAGACACAATATTACATAAATATATATACACAATATTATATATATATATACATATATATACATATATATAATTATACTTTTCCATGAAATAAGAACACAAAAGAATTAGATCTACAATTAAATTGCACATACATGGACCGTATCACCCCGTATCCCAGTAGATTTCGGATACGCATACGACACGAGTCCACCACACATCCAAGCGTACCCCGAAGGACACGAACAAGTCATATATATTATTTATGAACAATACGAAGAGTCAAATATAAATCTACGTGTCCGTGTCAAAATGTGACATGCTCAAAGTTTCGTGTCGGAGGAAAAATCTCCAAATTAACACGTATCACGAAATTGATGGGATACGACCTACATGTACCCAATTGTGGATACGACACTAGCCCCAAACACACAAGAACATGCCAAATTGATCTATAGGGCCAATTGACACACACAACAAATGTTAATTTCAGAATTTCCCAAAAATTGACACAAAAAGTACCATAATTTTCTCAATAGGCCTCTAATGAACACAAAACCAAAACCTAAGGGTAGCCTATGCATATGGGTTGATTTTTCATGGTTAAATCTCAGATTTAGAACCTAAATTAAGGGAAAAAAACTAAATTATACCTATTGGGAGATGGATTCCCAATAAAATCTCCAAAATTGGTAAAATTGGCCTCCAACTTGTAGATCATTGCTCCTCTTTATAGATCCATGCTTTCTCCTTGTAGATCCTTGCTCTAATAGCCTCCAATGGTGATTTGGAAAATAATTGGGTGAAAATTTGGTAGAGATTTGGTTGAGAAAATTTTTTAGATCTAGATTTGGAATAAAAAATGAAGAGAGAGAAAGTTTTTATCCCATTTATATAGGCCTCACTTGCCCCCTCCCTCAAGCTACTATGTAAAGTCTAAAATACCCCTTGGGGCCTCTCATGAAGAGATTAATTAAGGAGGGAAGCTTCTAGTCTAATGGTTTAATTAATTTAATCATCCTCCTAATCAATGGGCTTTCTAGTTGGGCTTAATTCTAACAATTAATACATGTTGGTCCATGAGTCAAAACTAAACTAGTTCGTCCACTAACACAAGTCCAAAAATAAATCTAACATGCTAATAATAAATAAATAATACAATAAATAAAATTTAACATGTACAATATTTAATTAATTATCAAATGACTAAAATATTTTTTTCCTAGAAAATATGGTAGTGACATGGATGTACTCACATACTCGTATCACAAAAAATGAAAGCTAATATTGACACTTGTTATTAGAAGAATAGAAAATAGAATAGTGTTCATGAGCCATGATGTGATCTTTGATAAGGTTTCTATGTTGAAAATATGGAAGAAAAGTTTATGGAAGCAAGTGACTCATTAGGTGGCGTTGACTCTATACAGGTATAATTTCTGATGCTCATGAGGATAGAGAGTTCGAAGAATAATTACAACCTATCGATGAGGAGGAGGACGACGAGTAGTTTATAAAGGTGGATGATGAGGACCAACCATGAAAGATCGACAATAGCATTGAGATCAGGGCATACACACAAGGCACCTATGCAGTATGGTTGCCTTTGCTCTAGTCATGAAAATGGAATATCCAAATGATTATAAGGAGGATATTGGACAAGCGGACAAAAATTGATGGATATTTACTATGATGAAGGACATAGAGTCACTTCGAAAGAATGGTACGTGGTACTTGGTCGATCTAGTGAAGGAAAAAAATGACTATTTGCTGCAAATGTGTATTAAGAAAGATGGCAGTAAGGAATACTAGGTGTGTTTAGAAAGGGTATGCCCAAAAGGAAGGACTATAATGATATATTCTTCCTTGTAGTAAAGCATACTTTTACTCGATGGTATTGGCATTGACAAATATAAAGTAGAAGCAAATGGATGTCAAAATGACAATTTTTGCATGGAGAGTTGGAAGAGATCTTCATGAGGCCATAAGAAGGATTTATGGAACTTGGCAAGGAGGATGACGTATGTGAGCTAAAGTCATCTATATATGGGTTAAAGTAATATTCCTGACAGTGGTACAAACACTTCAATTCTTTTATGTTAATGACTAATTTCTTTCGATGTGAGTATGCCAGTTGCATCTACTCAAGGAGGCTCAATGATGGATCTTTAATATATCTTATCTTATATGTTGATGACATGTAGATTGCTTCCAAGAGTATATCAGAGATAAGGGCACTCAAAGCTTCATTGAGTATAAAATTTGACATGGAAGATTTATGTGGATTAAAGAAGATCCCAGGGATGAAAATTCATCAAGACATGAAGATTGGAAAGCTTTGTCTATCCCAAAGGATATAGAGAAGTTGCTAAAGAGATTCAACATGAAAGACTCTAGACAAGTGATCAACCCAATTGTTGGTCATTTTAAGTTATTCTCCAAGGAGTGTCAGAAATCAAAGGAGGAGAAGGTAAAGATGCATCAAGTTTTGTATTGAGTGCGGTGGGATCATTAGTATATACCATGATGCGCACTCGTCCCTGTTTCCATTAACAAAAGTCATTGTAACTTTTATTGAAAAATTTGTTTTAAGTACAAAAGAATTATAAGAATACATGGAATTCTAAGTAAAAAAAATCTAGAAATTTGAAGCGAGGGATATCGAGTTTGCAACTAACTCCTATACTCCGTTGACTATCCGAACACAAAGGTTGAAAATTCACTAACTCTCAGCTCACTGGAAAAAATGACAGCAAATAGGCTCAAAAGTACTCAGCTTTCGATGATTTGAGAAGCACATGTCCCAGCTATTTATATACATTCACACTGTAACAGCTATATGTGCCTGAATATGAAAAGTCACTATTTTATGACTTTGCCGCCTAAGGTGTAGCTTGCTACATAGGTTTCTGTCATAAATGTGGTACATAATTCGGATCTGAACGTATGCACATAACCCGGTCGAATTGACACGTGGAATGCGTTACAAATGATTCAAAAATCTAAATTAATATGACTTGTCATTCTAACGTAAGCGCCATTAATGAATTTAATGTGCATAGTTGTCTCTTCATCTTCATAACTGTCACTGCCAGCTGGATAATAAAGAAGAATAGTTGTTGCCGCATAATATGGCTTGCCGCATAGTCACTGCTTTGTCGAGGAAGAAAACTAGAGAGGCTTTGCCGCATAGGTGCTAGTCGCATGGGAATGCTACCGCATAAAGGCTATGTCGCATGGAGACACGTGGCACTGTACTGCTGTATACTGACAAAAGTAATTATTACGCTGACGTAAGTACCGATGCCTTTTGTGTATCATCGTTTGCACAGATTATGAAGCTATCAGAGAAATTAATATTCTATGAAAATAAGATATACGACTGGGATGTTTGCTGCATAGTTCTAAATATGTTATCTTTGTCGCATGCTCCCAGGGTCATTGTCTCTGCCGCATAGACAAATAATTGTTGTCCTTGGTTGAATGCCACATGATCTCCATGGCGCATAGTGCTTGGACGTAGACATATGCATCTACAAGATTGATTTGATTTCTTTGGTGCATAGTTGTTCAGGCGCATGGACTTAAATTTTTTCATGGTTCTACAATCCCGATCTATTGTATGTCATCATTTTAGAGAACTAAAATATGTCACATCTCGACAGGCCTTATTGGGAGGTTGTAAAGTGGCTATTCGGTATCTTAAGTGCTCTAAATACCTCGGTTTATTGTTTCACAAGTCAGAACACAAAGTAAGCCAGTTATATGGGTATGTGGATGTTGATTATATTTGTGACTTGGATAAAAGAAGATCAACTACAGACTGTATAAAAAATTAAAGATTTTTTAGTTAGTTGGAAGTCGACACTTCGAAATATTGTGACTCTTTCCACTATGGAGTTGGAATACTTGACAACAGTTGAGGCATCGAAGGAGACTAGATGGTAAAGTGTTCTTGTTAGCGATTTTGGGTTGAGAATGTGTATGTTCCGATGTTTTCTAATAGTAAAAGTATGATTTATCTTACAAAAGTTCGATATACCATAGTGGAATGAAACACATCGATGTACGTTATTAAGACAAGAGAGTGGTGCACTAAAGGGCATTGATCCTTCGGAAATTGATACTAAGGTGAACCTAACAAATATGTTGACAAAGGTAATTCCTACAGATAATTTCAGGGTTGCCTTGACTTCCATTAATATACTCCAGTTGGAATAAGATTTACATCCTCGACAAGTGGGTTGTGGCAGTTTCTTGGTTCTAGATAAAGATTGTGTCAATGTCCCTATTCATTTTTCGTCAACACTTTGGTGGTGGTTATTTTTGCGGTTCTAACTAAAGACCATGTCAGCGGAGAGAAAACAAAAGTGGGTGCTAAAGTTAAAGGAGTATTCTTAAGAGATGACTAGTTGAATGACAAGACAAGATAAAGATTATTGTATATGGATCGTATTTAACTACGGAGTGTTACAGACGTCGTCTAAGGACGGAGAAGCACGAGAGGAGTTGAAGCAACCATACATGGCTCTTAAAGATCCATTATAGTGTAGGTCGCATATCGCCGACATGCCGATGGCATTCCATCGATCTGCCAAAGAATGGAGAGTTATCACGACCCGCACCCGAAATTTGGGCATGAGTCGTGGGTACGTCCAGCCTATGCCACAACATTGGCGGTAGAACGATGTCTAGGTCTCAATACTACTAAACATAACTCACAAGATAACATGTTCGATCTCAACTCCATAAGGAGGACAATGAATAATGCATTGATCAATATTTTATAATATACTCAATCACAATAGTTATAGGAAGTAAATGGCACGATAAGATATAAAGACAGCATACGGGTAAAACTGAAGAAAAAATACCACATAAGGGAACCTGCAAATAAATGCAAGGTTGCTACTGATACCCACATAAACCAAGGCATGTTTGGCTTAATAAGAGTGAGGTGTAATTCCCAACATAAATAGGAAGGTCTACTGAATTTGGCCCAGCAGATACCAAGAAGCTGATACCAAACTTATACCTATTACCTATACTATCCTCACTAACCGCTCACTCATCCTAGACATCATAACTTCCATACCTGATCTTAAGTTGCTCCTTTCTATCTCTCAAACCCGAGCCTAAAAAATCACCCCCATCTATCCAATCCATTCACTGATACTTGTATCAGTGAATTAGTACTTAACCTACCTCAAGGAGTGCTCCAAAGCACAGTATAACACCTACAGTAATAACCCCAAACTACCTCACTGCTACTGCTACCTCTATGTTGCAGCTACTGCTGCTATCGAGCTCCTTGCTGTGGCTACTCACTGTACAACAGTGACTCCCAATTGATGATTTCATGTGTACAGGAAACTACACTGTACATTATCCCATCCTTTACACAAACTTACCATATATGGACTGCACCTATACGCTGATACATTCTGTACACCACCACAAATACACTGTAGTATCTCATGCACAGCCACAGTATCTCACACTCCTTATAAACACTGACACACACACACATCTCAAGAACCCAAACTCTCTACTGAATTCCCACAGCAAGCTCACATACACAACACTGATATTGATACACTACTCGACTGACACACTACTATACAAACACACCTACACATAACACATACCCCAGCTACACTGATACATAGTTCAATAGGCTCACTGACACTCTACTAACACACACACACCCTCACTCAATCGACTGATATACTATCGAATGAACACTGATATACTAAACTGTGTATTGCACAGTGTCTCCCCTAGCTGCTGAAACTGATACACTGTGATGCTGAAAAACCCGATACTGCACAGTGCACTGAGAAATCGATACTGCATAGTGCACCGAGAAATTGATTCCCAGGATATTTTTTTGCCTCCACACAAACTTAGAGACTACCCTCGACTTCTCATAACAGTCCCATACCAGAACATATATAATTAATACGTGTACGTACATATATACACACATTCATATTTATATATACATATCAAAATGCATAAGTATAGACCATATAAATAGATATTTCTTCCTATTAATCATTTTATCAAACACCTAGTGTGCAAAATCTGGGGTACTCATGATACACCATGAATCCTCATGCATACACCCTAAATAACAATCAATATATATATATATATATATATATATATATATATATATATATATAAAATTAGGGTTACCAAATTTAGGGAGAAAATGCATCATTGGATCACAAAACCCCCAAATACACCTATGACACCATGGAGAATCATCATAAAACCAAAAGAGCCTCATGTTCTCCCTTAATAGTTGATGAGAACATAAAATATCATATTTTTATTACTTAATATATACTCCTTTATGCTCATTTAATGTCTAAAGATACTCATTAATTTTATATTTTGATTTAGGATGCAATTGGAGTCACTAAAAGCAAAATGGAGCTAATTATCAATTCTGGATAGTTTTGATATCTTGTAGCAAAATGGTCATAACTTGCTCATCCGAAGTCCAATTGAGCTGATCCAAATTGATTCGGAAAGCTAAGTGATAGAGGCACAATTTTTTTGTTTTGATTTTCTCGAGATTCTGGCTACATCATGGACCAAATCATACTTGAAGTTGAGTCAACTATGATGTAAACAAAAAGTGGAGTTGAAATTATCATTTTCCAACTTTTTCAAAGATTTTATTTTATTGTTTGGGTTGTTGTAACTATTAGAGGATTTGTGAGAAGATATTGTGATCTTCAGACACTAATTTAGAGTCTATAAAAGGGATAGAGATCAGGAGGAAAGGGAGAACAACACACAACTCTTCTTCCTCTTCTCCAATATTCTTTTGAAGTTTTCATGAACGTGCGGAGCTAAAAGTCTTGTTGGTCGAAGGAAACAGAAGCCGTGGAATCAATAAAATTGTGAGATCTAAATTATTTTATATGTTTGATTTATGCTTTGAGTATTGAATATTTTTCTATGCCTACTTTCATGATTGTTTTGTTTAGTTACTAGGAGGCCTACTAGTCTATTATCCATCTCGATCTACTGCTAAATTAGACATCAAATCCGTAATTGTTTAATTTTTATAATTTATGAAGCAACCAAGATTTAATAAACTGCTTTATTTTATTAGATCTTAGGAGAAAACTTTTGACAAAATTAAATGCAACCGCTTGTGCTTGTGTTATTTTGCTTCATCGATCTCTTTGTTCTTTAAAAAATTACTAGATTAAATCTTCAGCGCTTGTCTTGGATTATTTAGTAATTAAAGATAATTAGATCGCTTGTTTCTAATTATCTAAGCCTAAGAGAGATAGGAAATACTTCCAACGGTGAATATTTAAAGTATGATAATTTATGTTTGCATCAATGATCAATTTTAAGATTCCAATGGTGGATGTTGACTGAGACCAACATTTTTTTTCCTTTGATAATTTTAATACTTTAATTATTTTTAGCTCTTTTTCATTTGCTTTGATCCAAAACTCTCCCCATCCTATTTCACATAGCATAAAGATTAACTAATTACTCTCCGTGGGAACGATCCTTACTCTCACTACTACATATTATTTTAAGAGTAAAGGTTTTATTTTTTTGGGTGCCTACGACAGCACACCAAATTTTAGCGCCGTTGCCAGGGAGTAATTTTAGTTAATTTTTGTGCCTTTTGTGATCTTTTCTTATTATTATTAAAATATTTTTGTTTATTAGCAAAAAAAACAAAAAAAACAAAAAAAAAACACAAAAAAAAAAATTATCTCATATACTTTTCTGGATTGCTTGCTATCATTTTATTACTTGTTTATGATTACAACTCGATCTTCTAATCAAAGTAATTTTCAGAGTGATCCAGAAATAGAAAGAACTCTGCGCAGGTTAAGGAAGGAAGCTCAAAGAAACTCTAACGAGAACGACCCTGCTACGGATTCCTTACTCTCTTGCAAATCTAATCCTGAAGAAGAGAAAGTCATGGCTGCAAATAGAACTTTGAAAGAACTTGCAGCCCCTGATTTGAACCAACACCCTTTATGCATTACATTTCCTACTTTAGATGCTACTACTAGTTTTGAATTAAAATCTGGACTAATACATTTATTACCCACTTTTCATGGCCTTGCAGGTGAAGATCCTCATAAGCATCTAAAGGAGCTTCATGTGGTATGCACAACTATGAAACCTATGGGGGTATCCGAAGAGCAAATCAAATTAAGAGCCTTTCCGTTTTCTTTAAAGGATTCGGCTAAGGATTGGCTCTATTATCTACCCTCTGGGAGCATTGTAACATGGAACGAAATGAAGAGACTATTCTTGGAGAAGTACTTTCCCGCTTCAAGGGCGGCCAATATCCGAAAAGAAATTTGTGGGGTAAGGCAACACAATACAGAGTCTCTCCACGAGTACTGGAAAAGTTTTAAAAAATTATGTGCAAGTTGCCCCCATCATCAAATTAGCGAGCAACTACTTATCCAGTACTTCTACGAAGGCCTTCTACCAACTGATAGAAGCATGATAGATGCTGCTAGTGGAGGAACTTTGGTAGATAAAACTCCTGAGGCCGGAAGAAATTTAATTGCAAATATGGCGGCAAATTCTCAACAATTTGGCACTATGCTAGATCTTCCATCTAGGCATGCTAACGAGGTAAATATTTCTTTCCTAGAACAACAAATTGCTAGTTTAACGTCTCTTGTTCGTTAAATGGCTGTAGGTAACATGCAAACAACAAAAGCTTGTGGGATTTGTTCAGTAGCAGGACATCCAACTGACATGTGTCCAACTCTTCAAGAGGAGTCCAATGAACAAGTGAATGTGGTAGGTGCTTTCCCTGGATAACCGCAAAGGAAGTATGATCCATATTCAAACACTTACAATCCAGGATGGAGAGATCATCCCAATTTCAACTATGGGAATCCACAAACAAATCATCCTGTCAATCAAAATCGCCCAAGTTACCAACAGTACAAGCAGCCATATCCTAAACAACAACCAAACCAAACTTCTAACTCTGGTATGTCTTTAGAAGATATTGTTAAGTCTCTTGCTACTAATAATTTACAATTTCAACAGGAGACAAGGGCTAGCATTCAAAGCTTGGACAATCAAATGAGCCAAATGGCTACAACAATTAATAAGCTAGAGGCACAAAGTTCTGGAAAACTACCATCTCAAACGATAGTAAATCCAAAAGAAAATGCAAGTGCAATCGTTTTGAGAAGCGGTAAAGAGGTTAACATTCCAGTAAAAGAAGCACCTGCAACGTCAAAACAAGAAGAAGAGAAAAGCAATGTGGTGGACACAAACGTCCCCAATGATGATGAGGTATCCAATTGTAAGTTTCCACCCCTTTGTGATTATAAGCCAGTACCTCCTTTTCCTCAAGCTTTAACAGAATCTAGAAAAATTAAACAAAATAATGAGTTATATGAGACTTTTTGTAAATGTGAGATAAATATTCCACTTTTAGATGCTATCAAACAAGTACCTCGCTATGCTAAATTTTTAAAAGAATTGTGTACAATAAAGAGAAAACAAAAGCTTAAAGGATATGAAAAGATAAAAGTTGGGGAGAGTGTTTCTGCAGTAATTCAACGAAAACTCCCTACGAAATGCAAAGATCCTGAAATGTTTACTATCCCTTGTAAGATAGGTAACAATAAATATGAGAAAGCCATGTTAGATTTAGGAGCTTCTATCAATGTCATGCCATATTCTATATATGAATCTTTAAATCTTGGACCTCTGAATAAAACTGGTGTTGTGATTCAATTGGCTGATAGATCTAATGCCTATCCTAAGGGAGTAGTCGAGGATGTTCTTGTACAAATTGATAATTTAGTTTTTTCTGCTGATTTTTATGTGCTTGATATGGAAAATGGCGATCAAACTGCTCCAATTTTATTAGGAAGACCATTTTTAAACACATCCAAAACTAAGATAGATGTTCATAGTGGCATACTTACTTTGGAATTTGATGGTAAAATTGTTAAATTTAATATTTATGATGCCATGAAATATCCTGATGATGATAATACTGTTTATTCCATTGATGTGGTTGATTCTTTAGCACAAGATATTTTTGAACTTGATGGCAAAGATGCATTAGAAGTGGCCGTTAGTGAGCATCTTGAAAAAGAGCATAAGGAGTTAGCTTTGAGTTCTGATTTGCAGGAAACTGTTGCAGCATTGAATGATTTTCCAAAAATACAACAATCAGGTAATATTTTTTATATTTCATTACCAATTTCTAACAAGAGGCCTTTACCCTCTATTTTGCAGGCCCCAATTCCAGAATTGAAGCCTCTCCCTAGTCACCTCAAGTATGTATTCCTTGGAGATGGAGGAACATTACCAGTGATCATCTCCAATAAACTTAGTGCACCACAGGAAGAAAAGCTTATTCAGATCCTTAAGGAGCATAAGACGGCTATTGGTTGGACAATTACGGATATAAAAGAAATTAGCCCGTCTACATGCATGCATCGCATCTTACTTAAGGAAGTAGCAAAACCTTTCCGTCAACCGCAAAGAAGATTGAACCCACCCATGATGGAGGTAGTAAAAAAGGAGATCCTAAAACTTCTTGAAGTTGGAGTGATCTATCCTATTTCGGATAGCCAGTGGGTTAGCCCAGTGCAAGTGGTTCCTAAAAGACTGGGATAACTGTCATGAAGAATCAAAATGATGAGTTAGTTCCCACTCGTGTCCAGAATGGGTGGAGGGTTTGTATAGATTATAAAAAATTAAATGCTGAAACCCGAAAGGACCACTTTCCTTTACCTTTTATTGATCAAATGCTTGAAAGGTTAGCTGGTCATTCTTACTATTGTTTTCTTGATGGTTATTCAGGTTATTTTCAAATTGCAATTGCTCTGGAGGATCAAGAAAAGACAACTTTTACATGCCCATTTGGAACTTTTGCATATCGTCGCATGCCATTCGGTCTTTGCAATGCCCCAGCTACTTTCCAAAGGCGTATGGTTAGCATATTTTTAGACTATGTTGAGCATATTATAGAAGTATTTATGGATGATTTCACAGTTTATGGAGACTCTTTTGATAAATGCTTGCATAACCTTACACTTGTTCTTCAAAGATGCATAGAAACTAATCTTGTGTTAAACTCTGAAAAATACCATTTTATGGTTGACCAAGGTATAGTTTTGGGTCATATTGTTTCATCTAAGGGAATTGAGGTAGATAAAGCCAAAATCGATATTATTCAATCTTTACCTTATCCCTCCAGTGTGCGGGAAGTTCGTTCTTTTCTTGGACATGCAGGTTTTTACCCAAGATTCATCAAAGACTTCTCCAAAATAGCGTTACCCCTTTGCAAGTTGCTACAAAAGGATGCAGAATTTGAATTTGGTGAAGCATGTAAAAATGCATTTGATACACTAAAGAAACTATTAACTTCTACCCCAGTTATCCAGCCCCCTGACTGGAACATGCCTTTCGAGATAATGTGTGATGCAAGTGATTATGCAGTAGGTGTTGTTTTGGGTCAAAGAATTGGAAGAGCATCTCACGCCATTTATTATGCTTCAAGAACTTTGAATGAGGCACAGAAAAATTATTCTACTACTGAAAAAGAACTTTTAGCTGTTGTTTATACTTTAGAAAAATTTCGATCTTATTTGCTTGGTACTAAAGTCATTGTTTATTCTGATCATGCAGCTCTTTGCTATTTGATGACGAAGAAAGAGGCAAAACCAAGGTTAATTCGATGGATACTTCTCTTAAGTGAATTTGATTTGGAGATCAAAGACAAAAGAGGGACAGAAAATCGTGTTGCAGATCATTTAAGTCGTTTAGTTCATATGGAGGATGAACTTTGTCTACAAGAAACGTTCCCTGATGAGCAATTGTTTGCTTCAAGTGTGACATTGCCTTGGTATGCAAATATTGTAAATTATTTGGTTACTAATATGTTTCCTTCTGGCTTGTCAAGGGCTCAAAGAGATAAGATCAAAAGTGATGCCAAATACTATGTATGGGATGACCCATACTTGTGGAAGCACTGTGCAGATCAAGTGATAAGAAGGTGCGTTCATGAAAATAAAATTATTTCAATTCTCACCTTTTGTCATTCTTATGCATGTGGAGGACATTTTGGAGCGAAAAAGATGGCAAGAAAAGTATTAGAATGTGGTTTCTATTGGCCGTCTTTATTTCGTGATTCATATTCTTTTTGTAAAACATGCAACAATTGCTAAAAGACAGGTAATATATCTCAAAGGAATGAAATGACACAAAATCCTATACTATTTTATGAAATTTTTGATGTTTGGGGCATCAATTTTATGGGACCGTTTCCTGTATCTTTTCATTATGTTTATATTTTGCTTGCTGTTGATTATGTATCAAAATGGGTAGAAGCTAAAGCTACTAGGACTGATGATTCTAAAGTTATTTCAGATTTTATCAAATCCAACATATTCTCCAGGTTTGGGATTCCAAGAGCCTTAATAAGTGATCGAGGCACTCACTTTTGCAATCGAACCGTGGAGACATTGCTGAGAAAGTACCATGTGACCCACAAGGTGTCAACTGCCTATCATCCACAAACAAGTGGACAAGCGGAAGTGTCAAATAGAGAGATCAAGTCCATCATTGAAAAAACGGTCAATCCAAGTAGAAAAGATTGGAGTTTGCACTTGGATGATGCTTTGTGGGCGTATATAACTGCATACAAGACGCCTATCGGTATGTCACCTTACCGGTTGGTGTTTGGAAAACCATGCCATCTTCCTGTTGAGTTAGAACACAAGGCTTATTGGGCTATCAAGAGTTTCAATATGAAGGCATATGAAAATGGAGAACATAGGAAGTTACAACTACAAGAGTTGGAGGAAATTCGCAATGACGCCTATGAGAATGCTAGAATTTATAAAGAGAAGACGAAGAATTTTCATGACAAGATGATCTCTAGAAAGGTGTTTCAAGTTGGTCAAAAAGTCCTTCTATACCAGTCACGACTTCGTCTGTTTCCGGGTAAATTGCGTTCTCGTTGGATTGGACCTTTTATTGTTACTAATATTTTTTTATCATGGTGCAGTTGAAATTCAAAGTTTAGCAACTTCCAAAGTGTTCAAGGTAAATAGCCAAAGGCTCAAGCTTTTCTATGAAGGTTTCAAAGTAGAGAATGTGGATGAATTGAACCTTGAAGATCCAATTTGTATCAATTGAAGGAGGAAACATCCACGACAATAAACAGAGGCAGGCAACCCAAGGGGAGTTTGTTCTTATTCTTATTCTTTCATTTTTATTTTATTTTTTTAATTTTGTCTTTTCCTTGCATTTCACCTTATATTGGGGACAATGTCGGTTTTAAGTTTGGGGGAGGGGATTTACTTTATTTTAAGCATTTCTAGTTCGCTATTTTTCTAAATAATAATAATAATAATAATAATAATAATAATAATAATTTTTTTTTAATAAAAGAATTTTGGTTTTTGGTTTTTAATGATTTTTGGTTGTGTATGTCATGAGTAAGATTCAACTAGATTTAAAAAATTCATAACATGATTGAATAAATAATTTTTTTTTTCAACTTAGAATTAATTAGTCTAGTTATTTTTTATTGAAAATAGTAGTATCTAAATTGGTAGACAAAAGCCAGTGAGGATTTGAGCCTTTAGACTGACACATCAGTCTCATTATTCTTTCATGAGAGATATTCTTCCACTGATTTGTTTCTCTAGAACTTGCTTTGATTCTCTTCGAGGTCACATTGACACGTGCATGCATGAACATGATTAAGGCCATCTTTGTTATGCGTTACATAAGCCAAATAGCCCACCTTGTAATTAATTTTCTTTTTGTTGAACCCCTTTGAGCTTTATTGCCTTTTTCTTGGTATACCCACATTACAAGCTTTCAACCAATAATATTTATACCTTTACCCAAGTCGCAAAGCTAGTGGAGCATTGTTGATCATTATGATATGTATGGGTGTACGAAAAAATAAGAGTGGGGGTGTCTAAATTTGTGGTTTGGTTACAACCCACAAAATGGAACATATTTTCATCCTCAAATTTCCTAAGTTCCATTATTGTTATAAAAAAAAAGAGAAAAAAAAGAAAAAGAAAAAAAGTAAAAAGGATGGAAGTTGTTTTATATTGTTTAAATACTTTAAAAGCCAAATTGAAGATGTTGTAAAATGGAGTGATTGATTTTACATGTTTTATATTGAGATTGAGTTAATTCAATTTTGCTCCACTAGTTTTGATGGCTTTTGAGCTACACTCCCAAATATATCCCACCTTAATCCTAAGCCATATTACAACCCATGAAAAGTCCTTATGATTTATGTTATGCATGTGATCCCAGTGGTGGAGAATGAGAAGATATGCAAGCTTATGGTAGATCATTTCTTTTGGAATAAATTTGAGTGAAATATATACCTTTAAACACATAAGAGTTGAGTATTTATTCCGTGAGGGTCTACCTATTTAGTTTACTCCATTTTCCAAGTAAAAATATCTACTAAGTAATTAGAAGTTGTTTAAAAATATATGTTCATGATATGTTATGAGTTTTGAAGAGCTTGGTTTTTTTTTTATGATATTGCAACCTTGATTTCTTTTTGAAAAAATAAATTAGAGTTTCGTCCGAGGACGAGCAAAGGTTAAGTGTGGGGGTATTTGATGAGAACATAAAATATCATATTTTTATTACTTAATATATACTCCTTTATACTCATTTAATGTCTAAAGATACTCATTACTTTTATATTTTGATTTAGGATGCAATTGGAGTCACTAAAAGCAAAATGGAGCTAATTATCAATTCTGGACAGTTCTGACATCTTGTAGCAAAATGGTCATAACTTTCTCATCCGAAGTCCAATTGAGCTGATCCTAATTGATTCGGAAAGCTAAGTGATAGAGGCATAATTTTTATGTTTTGATTTTCTCGAGATTCTGGCTATATCATGGACCAAATCATGCTTGAAGTTGAGTCAACTATGCTGTGCACAAAAAGTGGAGTTGAAATTATCATTTCCCAACTTTTTCAAAGATTTTATTTTATTGTTTGGGTTGTTTAACTATTAGAGGATTTGTGGGAAGATATTGTGATCTTCAAACACTAATTTAGAGTCTATAAAAGGGATAGAGATCAGGAGGAAAGGGAGAACAACACACAACTCTTCTTCCTCTTCTCCAATATTCTTTTGAAGTTTTCATGAACGTGCGGAGCTAAAAGTCTTGTTGGTCGAAGGAAACAGAAGCCTTGGAATCAATAAAATTATGAGATCTAAATTATTTTATATGTTTGATTTATGCTTTGAGTATTGAATATTTTTCTATGCCTACTTTCATGATTGTTTTGTTTAATTACTAGGAGGCCTACTAGTCTATTATCCATCTCGATCTACTGCTAAATTAGACATCAAATTCGTAATTGTTTGATTTTTCTAATTTATGAAGCAACCAAGATTTAATAAACTGCTTTGTTTTATTAGATCTTAGGAGAAAACTTTTGACAAAATTAAATGCAACCGCTTGTGCTTGTGTTATTTTGCTTCATCGATCTCTTTGTTCTTTAAGAAATTACTAGATTAAATCTTCAGCGCTTGTCTTGGATTATTTAGTAATTAAATATAATTAGATCGATTGTTTCTAATTATCTAAGCCTAAGAGAGATAGGAAATACTTCCAACGGTGAATATTTAAAGTATGATAATTTATGTTTGCATCAATGATCAATTTTAAGATTCCAATGGTGGATGTTGACTGAGACCAACCTTTTTTTCCTTTGATAATTTTAATACTTTAATTATTTTTAGCTCTTTTTAATTTGCTTTGATCCAAAACCCCCCCATCCTATTTCACATAGCATAAAGATTAACTAATTACTCTCCGTGGGAACGATCCTTACTTTCACTACTACATATTATTTCAAGAGTAAAGGTTTTATTTTTTTGGGTGCCTACGACAGCACACCAATAGTCATCCCTAAATTAATGGGTGGGCTCCTAATGGCCAAACAATTACTAAATCATGAAATAAAATAGTGTTTCTAGATTTTTACCTATTGGGAGATGGATTCCCAGTGTAGCTTCTCCTTCTCCAAGTCTCCTTGTGTCCAAGCTTCTAGGTCTCTTTGAATGAGGAAGAATGAGGGATTTGGGGTCTAGAAATTCTAAAATTTATGGAAGAAAGAAGGATTTTTCTTGGAGGCAATTTCTAGGGTTTCTTCATGAAGGATGGGTGGCTTTGACGGAGGTTCCCTCTTGCTATATAGGGCTGGCCATAGTAGGATTAGGGTTTTATAATGTATAAAGTCTATTTTGTCCTCTATGGCTTGTCATAAAGAATCATTTAATTAAGGGATTTAGTCATGTGAGGGATTTCACTAAATGCTAATGAATAGATTAGGGATTTGTCTAGTAGATTTTTAGGTCTAGTCTAATGCAAGGCCCTCGGTCACATCAAGTCTAGTTTATTAAATCAATGAACACAATATAATATATATTACATATCATGTAATTATTAACATAATAATATAAACATGGTAAATGACCAAAAAGCCCCTACTCTAGAAATATGGTAGTGACAAATCTACCCTCCTAAAAAAATTCGCCCTTGAAATTGAATTAAACTAGCATAAGAATACAATCAGACAAAGAATTATACCTCAAGTCTCGAAGAGATACGGGTACTGCTCACGCATTTCGTCCTCTCTCTCCCAGGTTGACTTGCCTGGAGAGTTATGTCTCCATGCAACACAAACCAAGGGAACAGTCTGGTTCCGCAATACCTTCTTCCTGCGATCCAAGATCTCTACAGGCTGCTCAAGATAGATGAGAGTCAGACCAACCTCGATCTTTGAGTGATCTAGTACGTGACTAGGATCTACCATGTACCGTCTCAGCTGTGACACATGGAACATGTCATGTACTTCCTCTAGTGCAGGCGGTAAGTCTAGTCTATAGGCCACTGCACCGACCCTCGCAAGAATACCGAAAGGTCCGATGTACCATGGACTAAGCTTCATGCCTCCACCAAAACGAATCGTACCCCGTGTCGGAGAAATCTGTAAGAACACCAGATCACCAACCTAGAACAAAACAGTCTTAACACGCAATCTAAAACAAAACAATCACAAGCCAAAAATAACAACACTTATACCTCAAACTCCAAGGGTCTACGGTGGCTATCGGCCTAATATCGTTGTCTGTCCTGCGCCATTCGAAGTCTGTCTCTGATGAGTTTCACCTTTTCCTCTGCATCCACGACCATCTCTGGTCCTAACAAGGCTCTCTCTCCGACATCATTCCAAGATAACGGGGTGCGACACTGTAAGACTCCTAATTTTATAAACTGTATTACTTATTTCATTATAGTAGTTATGAGCTAAATAGAGGAAATAGATTTTATCTAATTTTTATTTAAGGTGTTTGTGCATTTAGGAGATTAATGGGGACATTATAAATTTTTCCTAATTTAATTTCATGTAGGAGACCGTTTGGACAGTAGCTAGCTTAACCGTATGCACAAATATAATTTTCAGAATTTTCTATGTATAAATATAAATATATATATAGTTATAATTAATAAGAAAAAGGAATAAGAAAAAGAAAGAAAAAGAAAAGAATAGAAAATAGAATTCATATTGGATTTAACCCAAAATCCAAATCCTATAACCTACCCGCTTGCACCCGAACCCGCGTAGAAAATCTCAGCAGCAGCAGTAGCAAAATCCAACTTTGCTTTCCCTCCTCCGCGCGTAAACCAATCCCACCGCTTAATTTCCTTTCACCCGCATGTAAAGCAACCCCCCGCGTGTATTCATTCCCTTTCTCCGCATGTGACTCATCCCCCACCGCCTCTTTACCTATTATTATCAAACTCTCCTCAACCGTAACCTAAACCAATAAAAGAAAGAAACAACAGCGGCAATAGTTTCTTGAACACTAAGTTATCCCCCACCGCCTCTTATTCTCTATATATATTCGAACTCTCCCAAACCCTAACTACAATTCTTCCTTCACTAAAACTTAAACACTGTTGTGCACGCTTGCCATACGAAATTCTTGCTCGGCAAGTATACCTTACCATTGTAGTATTATTTATATTCCAGCTGATGCATGCATATTTATTTCTGCTTATTTAGTTCAATTATTGCTAAATAAATTATGCGTCTAAGGAAACTTGGGTGCAACGACGTTGTCGTCGTATCATATTAATTTACGTAGATTTTTGGACCTACTTTATGAGACCACCCCAATATTATGGAGCATCATTAGATTCATTGGCCGTGACACAGTTGTTACACGAGTTGTGAGTCTCATATAGATCACGGACTGCGTGACAGGTCTGGCCTCCTGTACGTATGAGCCGTGCGTTAGGGATAACTGCTGATAGAAATTTTGTATGCTAGTAGACCTGGCAGTTACTAGAGGTATTATTGTGTCATGTATATGAAATATTTAGAGCATGGGGTGGGGAGAACAACAAGTAAGGCATTTGGACTCCTTTGTACTTTTTCCTTTTGTAACCCGGAAGCTCCACTGGAGATACGGGCGGTGATGACCCTATTTACAATTGGCGGCCTCTGTCGTTCAAAAGACGGTATGCTTTGAGGCCCCTGATTCTCCGAGAGAGTCACGCCAATCCCATTTTTAGCCAGATAGCCCACTTGTTGGAAAGTTATTCTCAAATTGCATTCACTTAGACGGTTAGGCGACCCATTGGATGTTTATATTTTAGTACTTTATTGGCATGTTTATATGTATCTTGTTACGTCCCTCTGAGGACCTAGTCCCTTTCCAGATATGGACGAGCAGGAGTATCCGCAGGAGTACGGACCTGGACCTGACTCTACTTACCAGGCTGAGGAGATCTTACCCTCAGAATAGCTATAATTTATTGCCACTATTTAGAGATTTTGTTGCTACTTCAGTATAGTCATTTTGTAGTGGATTTGTTTCCACCGAGTATCAGACCTGATACTCATCTTTGATATTTAGATATTATTCAGCTCTTTCTTTTTATTATTTGTGTTGTAGATGAGATATAGACTTTGGGTGACTTGTTGTAACAGTATATTACCACTGGTGGATTGGATATTCATAAACAGCGTACGTGTGTATACGGTTTCCATATATTGGAGTTCGTATACATACGGCTGGGCGTGTTACGTATTTCTAGTCCTACATATTTTGGGACTGTGGCGTGACATGTTTTTGGTTGTGGCCCATACAAGTCAAGAATATATTGTCTTGGTTACGTAACTGTACCAAACAAGCCTGCGTATAGGAATATAGTATAAGGATCTCATCCATGCTTGACTGAAATCACATTCTTCCTTTCAAACATCCTATATTTGGATAACCAAAGTTTTACGCCAAAGACCCTTTACCCTTGTTGGCGTAAAAGCCAAATGACTGTGATTGGCATAAAGGCCAAATGATTGCCTAGTTGGCGTAAAAGCCAAAAGACTCTAGTTGGCGTAAAAGCCAACCTATGAAGAAGATTGCCTCCTTTACGCTGCGGTTATGACAACTGCCACCCACGTTCCCTTAGACTTCTAAATCTACGTATGACACGTCATGCAAGCCACGTAGGTAACTATCCTACGTAAACTTGATGATTCCTGAATAAATAGATAACCAGCATAGAGTAGCCTGATTAGGCGTAAAATGTAAGAATGGTGATGGGAGCATATTTTTCATAGTCTTAGTTTTCCCAGTCATGACCCATTTAACCAAATCTCGTGCATTAAATGCAGAGATATGCCTCGATCTCTGTACAGAACAGCTTTTTACGTGGCGTCTGATTTGTCTTATCTTGAGCGTAAAGACTCATTTCAGACTTGAGCGTAAAAACTCATCTCTGTCAATATGGAATAGGCAGCGTATTCAGAAGACTCCCCTTTCTTTTTTTTGAATGCGTAAAAAACCGACTTGTATCCAATATGTCACCAAACGACAACCTGGGTCTCTGTGCAAAATCATCATCACAACCGTCCTCTCGATTATCGTACAGTACTTTTGTCAGAAGTCGGGTTCACTGATTTATTTGACAAATTCATCCGAGGAATACGAAGAGTTTCACGTACGACTTTACGCTGCAATGTACTTTACGAAGGAAGTGTAGCAAGACTTTACGCGGGCAGATTTTACGTGCAGAATTTTTACGCGCAAGACTTTACGCAGCATATCTTTTACGCAGCAAACTTTACGCATGGAAACTTTTACGCAGACTTTTACCCAGACAGCTTGAATTCCTACCTTTACGCTAGATAGCTCTGAAGTCTTACTTTACGCCAACTACTTTGAATCTCTGTTTTACGCCAAATTTTCTTGAATCTCTGCTTTACGCAGGAAGCTTAGCAACCTGTTTTACGTCAACTACCTTGAGTCCCTGTTTTACGCAGGAAAGGACTTCATGTATGTTGGGAGGTTTTTGACTATAAAATACGCAGAAAATTCCCCAGCATATTTTATGCTTCTACATTCTATCTAATGCTTATATCATGTTTGATTCCTGTACTTCTTCTAAATTATTGTGTACATCACCTGCAAAAAATAGATATGCAGAAGGGATGTACTGTCGCTGATGGTGACACAACTCCTGGGGTCAATGATCAGACTCAAAAAGGGACCTCAATAATTCCTAGACTTCCGGGACCAGATGGACAGATCCACAATCCGGTTTCATCTGATCTTCCTGTTCCACCTGATGGGACCCTACCAGTCTCATCAACACCGCAGGATGGCCAGGCACAACTGTTCTAATTCTTCCAGATGATAATGCAGGAACAGCGATAACAGGCCACCACCCTAGCTGCAGAGCAGAGGCAGCAAGCAGCAGAACAAAGACATGAGTTCCTAGCAGCACTTGAAAGGATGGCTGCAAAGACTACTGTACCAGCTCAATTACTAGCTCCAGTATCTCGAGCTAAAGTTGGTTCAGTAAAGGACTTTATACAGATGGTTCCAAGGCCGTACAAAGGCATTGAGAGTCCAGAGGAAACTACCAACTGGATCACTCACACTCGGAAATTATTAGAAGCATCGCAGCTACCTACAAAGCTGTGGATGACGGGTGTAAGGATGCTTCTAGATAGTAATGCTCATCACTGGTGGAAATCCATGGAGCGCCAGCTGGGTACATACCAGACATGGGAGCAGTTCTTGGAGTGCTTTGAAAGGAAGTACTTCCCGGACACTGTCAGAGATGCATTATACGATCAGTTTCTCCACCTGGAGCAGGGGAACATGATAGTGGACGAGTATGATGCCGAGTTCAGTCGCCTTAGTAAATATGGCGCTGCCTTAATACCAGATGACTTGGCTAAGGCTAAGAGGTTTCATCATGGACTAACTCAGGAGCTACAACACTACACTAGCTCCCAGTCCCGAATCTCTTATGCCGAATTACTGACAGAAGCCAGATTGCAAGAAACCATCAGCAGAGAAAAATGAGGTTAGCTGAGGACACAACAAGGATCGGCAAGGACACAGCAGGGACCAGCAAGGACACAACAAGGAGGACCTATCAGACGTCCTTTAGCTCAGCAACAGCAGTACCAACACAAAGCCGGACCATACCAGATTTTAGAGAAACCCCAATGTAATTATTGTGGGAAAATCGGACACATTTTGAGAGGTTGTCGGAATCGCTTGGGACAGTGTTTACGATGTGGTTCCGGACAATATTTGGCAAGAGATTGTCCAAGGTAACAGACATCGACACTACCACCGCCAGCACAAAGACTAGCACTTCCAGCACCGAAGCCAGCTCAACAGATGGCTAGACCAGGAGCACCCCGACCTCCAGCAGCAGGAGGATTTTAGCGAGGACCACCGCTACCTACCCAGGAGGAACAATATATGAGGGCCGGACACGGACAGCCACAGAGGAATGGGCAAGCTTTTGCAATGGAAGTGGATGACATGGATCAGGAGATTGATGTTATAGCAGGTATCACTCTTGCCTTTACTTCTCCTGCTGTTACATTGTTTGATACGGAAGCCACCCACTCATTCATATCATCTAGTTTTATTGCCAAACACAATATTACACCTACACCCTTATCTAGTTGTGTTAGAATTCTTATCGGAGGAGGAGTTATACCTATTAGTAGAATTTGTAGATCGTGTCCTATAGTGATACGTGGCAGAGAGATGAATGCCCGACTCTTAGTCCTTCCTATGCCAACTTTTGATATTGTACTTGGAATGGACTGGCTAAGCAAGTACCACGCTTTCTTCGATTGCTTTGGAGGAAGCATTCTTTTCAAGGTACCAGGCCAGCCTGAACTTGAGTTTACACGAGGATCCACAGAAATCCTTGATGGTATGTAGCTCGCAATGGACGGTATTGTCTATCATCCTATTATTTCAGAATTCTAAGATGTCTTTCTAGAGGAATTGCCAGGACTACCCCCAGATAGAGACGTATAGTTTTCGATTGAATTGACACCGGGAGCAGCACCCATAGCATCACATATTTATAGACTGGCAAAGAAGGAGATGGATGAGCTAAAGACACAGTTGAAAGAACTAGAAGAGAAAGGTTTCATCCGACCAAGTGTATCACCCTGGGGAGCACCAGTGTTGTTTGTACCAAAGAAGGATGGGTCAGTGCGTATGTGCATTGACTATAGAGCCTTGAATGCAGTAACTGTGAGAATAAATATCCACTGCCATGCATTGTTGACCTATTTGATCAACTTAGTGGAGCCAAGATGTTCTCAAAGATAGATTTAAGATCGAGATATCACCAGGTGAAGGTACGGAAGGAGGACATTCCGAAGACCGCATTCCGGACAAGATATGGGTACTATGAGTTTCTGGTCATACCATTTGGATTGACCAATGCTCCAGCTATCTTTATGGACTTAATGCATCGAGTCTTCCACCAGTATTTGGACCAATTCGTGTTTGTCTTCATAGATGATATACTTGTCTATTCAAAGAGCCACGAGGAGCACAAGAAGTACCTGCGAATTATTCTAGAGACATTAAGGAGAGAGCAGCTATATGCGAAACTCAGTAAATGTGAGTTCTTCTTGGACAGAGTCTCATTTTTTGGGCATGTCGTTACGGGAAATGGTATCTCTGTTGATCCGGAGAAGGTTTCAACAGTCGAGACATGGCATGTTCCTAAATCAGCAGCAGAGGTGAGAAGTTTCCTTGGACTTGTGGGATATTACCGACGGTTCGTAGAAAACTTCTCACGGATAGCAACACCTATGACTCGGTTAACTTGCAAAGACCGAGAGTTCATATGGACCAACGAGTGTTAAGCCGCTTTCGAGGAGTTGAAGAAGCGACTGACTTCAGTACCAGTCTTGACTATTCCATCAGGATCAGGAGGCTATGTAATCTACAGCGACGCATCAAGGAAAGGTTTGGGATGCGTATTGATGCAGCATGGCAAGGTGATTGCATATGCATCTAGACAATTACGAGTACATGAGAAGAATTATCCAACTCATGACTTAGAACTTGCAGCCGTTGTATTTGCTCTGAAGCTATGGAGACATTACTTATATGGGAAACGAGTGAAAATCTATACAGACCACAAAAGTCTCAAGTACGTTTTCACTCAGAAGGAGTTAAATATGAGGCAACGTCGATGGCTCGAGTTGATGAAAGATTTTGAGATAGAGCTATATTATCACCCAGGCAAGACTAATGTTGTAGCAGACGCATTAAGCCGGAAGCCAGCAGCTTATTTCTTAACAAAACAGAGGGAATTATTGAAGGACTTGCAAGGTCTTGGCATTGAAGTGATATTACCCGGAGAAGACGGGATACTAGCCAACCTGCAAGTACAATCATCACTAGTATAAAGAATCAGGGCAGCATTGCCTACAGACGCCAGGTTCAGAAGATTAAAGGAAAGGACAGAGGCCGGAGAACAGACAGGACTGCGAATTCATGATGACGGGACATTACGATGTGGTAATCGTCTATATGTTCCCAATGGAGAAATTCGACAAAAGCTGATGACAGAAGCTCATAGTTCGATATATTCTATTCATCCAAGGCACCAAAATGTATCGTGATTTATGACAGCACTTTTGGTGGCATGGAATGAAAAGAGAAATAGCTCGCTTTGTAGCTAAATGTTTGGTATGTCAGCAAGTAAAAGCGGAGCACCAGAGGACAGCAGGATTATTGCAACCACTTCTGATTCCAGAGTGGAAGTGGGAACACATCACTATGGACTTCGTCACGGGCTTTTCCAAAAGTCCAAGCGGTAGAGATGCAGTATGGGTATTAGTCGATAGACTCACCAAGTCAGCCTATTTCTTGCCTTTTAGAGTTGGCCAATCTATAGAAGCTTTGGCTGACTTATATATGAGACAGATCATAAGATTGTACGGCATACCAGTCAGCAATGTATCAGACATGGATTCGCGCTTTACATCGCACTTTTGGAGGAGCATGCAAGAAAGTCTTGGAACTCGTCTGAAATTCAGTACATCTTATCACCTGCAAACAGATGGGCAGTCATAACGTACTATTCAGACATTGGAGGATATATTGAGGGCTTGTATATTAGACTTTGGAGGATCATGGAAGGACCACCTACATCTTGTGGAGTTTTTCTATAACAATATCTATCAGGCGAGCATCCAGATGGCTCCATTTGAAGCATTGTATGGAAGGAAGCGTAAATCTTTCGTGTGTTGGAGTGACGTAGGAGAACGTCAAATTTTGGGACCAGAGTTAGTGGTCAACACCGTTCAGACCGTTAAGAATATACAAGGATACTTGCGAGCAGCACAAGACAGGCAGAAACAATGGACAGACATATTCATCGTCGTCCTTTGGAGTTTAAAGAGGGCGATCATGTCTTCTTGAGGATATCACCTACCAGAGGCACCATTCGATTTGGATGGCATGGCAAGTTGAGTCCAAGGTATATTGGACCATTTGACGTCCTAGAGAGAGTGGGAGAAGTGGCGTATCGACTTACGCTACCACCTTCACTTGAGGGAGTACATGACGTATTCTATGTGTCATATCTCAGGCGATATGTGGCAGACAGCAGTCATGTTCTTGACCATTCAGAGATTACCATTGGGGAGCTTGTCCTATCAAGAGCAACCCGTAGGAATCCTTGATCTTTGAGAGAAAATATTGAGGAACCAGTCTATTCCTTTGGTCCGCGTGGCATAGAAGTATGGCGCGCTAGGAGAATCTACTTGGGAGCACGAGGACGACATGCACAAACATTTTCTGAACCTATTCATTGACCAAGGTATGGAATTACTTTGTTAATTTATACCTTATACCATCCTTGACTTGCTACCGTGGCTTAGTTTTAATTTCGAGGACGAAATTTTTATAAGTTGGGTAGAATGTAAGACCCCTAATTTTATAAACCGTATTACTTATTTAGTTATAGTAGTTATAAGCTAAATAGAGGAAATAGATTTTATCTAATTTTTATTTAAGGTATTTGTGCATTTAGGGGATTAATGGAGCCATTGTAAATTTTTTCTAATTTAATTCCATGTAAGAGATCCTTTGGACAGTAGCTAGCTTAACCGTATGCACCAATATAATTTTCAAAATTTTCTATGTATAAATATGAATATATATATATAGTTATAATTAATAAGAAAAAGGAATAAGAAAAAGAAAGAAAAAGAAAAGAATAGAAAATAGAATTCCTATTGGATCTAACCCAAAATCCAAATCCTATAACCTACCCGCTTGCACCCGAACCCCGTAGAAAATCTCAGCAGCAGCAGTAGCAAAACCCAACTTTGCTTTCCCTCCTTCGCGCGTAAACCAATCCCACCACTTAATTTTCTTTCACCCGCGCGTAAAGCAACCCCCCGCGTGTATTCATTCCATTTCTCCGCATGTGACTAATCCCCCACCGTCTCTTTACCTATTATTACCAAACTCTCCTCAACCGCAACCTAAACCAATAAAAAAAGAAACAACAGCGGCAATAGTTTCTTAAACACTAAGTTATCCCCCACCGCCTCTTATTCTCTATATATATTCGAACTCGCCCAAACCCTAACTACATTTCTTCCTTCACTAAAACTTAAACACTGTTGTGGACGCTTGCTATACGGAATTCTTGCTCGGCAAGTATACCTTGCCATTGTATTATTATTTATATTCTAGCTGATGCATGCATATTTATTTCTGCTTATTTAGTTCAATTATTGCTAAATAAATTATGCGTCTAAGGAAACTTGGGTGCAACGACGTTGTCGTCGTATCATATTTATTTACATAGATTTTTGGACCTACTTTATGAGACCACCCCAGTATTATGGAGCATCATTAGATTCATTGGCCGTGACACAGTTGTTACACGAGTTGTGAGTCTCATATAGATCACAGACTGCGTGACAGGTCTGGCCTCCTGTACGTATGAGCCGTGCGTTAGGGATAACTGATGATAAAAACTTTGTATGCTAGTAAACCTGGCAGTTACTAGAGGTATTATTGTGTCATGTATATAACATGTTTAGAGCATGGGGTGGGAAGAACAACAAGTAAGGCATTTGGGCTCCTTTGCACTTTTTCCTTTTGTAACCCGGAAGCTCCACTGGAGATACGGGCGGTGATGACCCCATTTACAATTGGCAGCCTCTGTCGTTCAAAAGACGGTATGCTTTGAGGCCCCTGATTCTCCGAGAGAGTCATGCCAATCCTATTTTTAGCCAGATAGCCCACTTGTTGGAAAGTTATTCTCAAATTGCATTCACTTAGACGGTTATGCGACCCATTGGATGTTTATATTTTAGTACTTTATTGGCATGTTTATATGTATCTTGTTACGTCCCTCTGAGGACCTAGTCCCTTTCTAGATATGGACGAACAGGAGTATCCACAGGAGTACGGACCTGGACCTGACTCTACTTACCAGGCTGAGGAGATCTTACCTACAGAATAGTTATGATTTATTGCCACTATTTAGAGATTTTGTTGCTACTTCAGTATAGTCATTTTGTAGTGAATTTGTTTCCACCCGACTATCAGACCTGATACTCATCTTTGATATTTAGATATTATTCAGCTCTTTTCTTTTATTATTTGTGTTGTGGATGAGATATAGACTCTGGATGACTTGTTGTGACAGTATATTACCACTGGTGGATTGGATATTCATAAACAGCGTGCGTGTGTATAAGATTTCCATATATTGGAGTTCGTATACATACGGCTGGGCGTGTTACGTATTTCTAGTCCTACGTATTTTGGGACTGGGGCGTGACAGACACCTCCGTCCATATAGAGCCTCGAATGGTGACAACTCAATGCTGGTCTGGTAGCTGTTGTTGTAAGCAAATTCTACCAGGTGTAGATGATCCTACCAAGTACCTCCGAGATCTAGAATACAAGTGCATAGCTTATCCTTGAGAGTCTGAATAGTCCTTTCAGACTGCCCGTCTGTCTGGAGGTGATATGCGGTACTGAACTTAAGCTGAGTGCCCAAGATAACCTGCAAACTCCTCCAGAAGTGGGAAGTGAAACGACTATCCCGATCCGAGACAATGCTCACAGGAACCCCATGTAATCTGACAATCTACCGCATGTACATCTCTGCTAGCTTCTCCGTCGATGTACCCACTTTGAATGGTAAGAAGTGGACTGATTTGGTCAACCTATCCACGATGACCCAAATCGCGTCCTTCCGTCCTGGAGAATGCGGAAGCCCTGAAACGAAATCCATAGCCATGTGCTCCCACTTCCACTCTGGGATAGGTAAAGGTTGAAGCAATCCACCTGGCCTATGTTGATTCGCTTTTACCTGTTGGCACACTAAATATCGGGATACAAAGCGTGCTACCTCGTGCTTCATACCATGCCACCATACGTGCTCCCTCAGGTCTCGATACATCTTGTTGGCACCTGGATGCATCGAGTACTGAGAGCGATGTGCCTTCTGCAAGTCCTCCTCGTGCAGCTCCCCGTTCGGCACACATATCCTAGTACCGTGCCATAAAGACCCATCATCAGCAATAGTGAAGTCTTCTGATAATCCTGTCCGAACCTGCGCCCTGATACTCCTCAGAGCCTCTTCATCATACTACGTAGCTCTGATCCTATCCATCAGCTGTATCTGCAATCCCCACAAGTGAATCTCAATACCTGGAACTAGCACCTCAATTCCCAAGCTCTCAAGATCAACTAACAAATATCTATCTATCGTCAAGTACATAGCCATCAGATACCTGCTCAAGGTATCGGCGACTACGTTGGCCTTTCCTGGGTGGTACTGCAATAAAATATTGAAGTCTTTTATCAACTCCAACCACCTCCTCTTCCTCATGTACAGCTCCTTCTGTATAAACACGTACTTCAAGCTCTTGTGGTCTATGGAGACCTCCACACGCTCTCCGTACAGATAGTATTTTTATAACTTTAGAGCAAAGATAACCGCTGCCAACTCCAAATCGTGGGTGGGGTAGTTCTTTCTATGAGGGCATAATTGCCTGAAAGCATAGGCAATCACCTTCCCGTGCTGCTGAAGAACGTAACCCAAACCCTTCCCCGAAGCATCACTGTAGATAGTGAATCCACCTGTCCCCGATGGCAACATCAATACTGGGGCTGTCGTCAATCTCTTCTTTAGCTCATCAAATATGGCCTGACAATCCTCTGTCCAGACAAAATCTACATCCTTCCTGGTCAGCCTAGTCATTGGCTCTGCAATCCTGGAGAAGTCTTGTACAAACCTTCTGTAGTAACCTGCTAGCCCGAGAAAACTCCTGATCTCAGCTACCGAACTGGGAGTAGCCCATGACTCCACTGCCTCGATCTTCTTTGGGTTAACTGAGATCTCGTCACCTGTCACAACATGCCCAAGGGATTCAACCTTGTCAAGGAAGAACTCGCACTTTGAAAGCTTCCCGTAAAGCTTCTCCTTCCTGAGAGTCTCCAAAACCATCCTCAGGTGCTCTTCGTGCTCCTCTGGGGTCTTCGAATACACAAGAATGTCATCGATGAACACCACCACGAACTTGTCAAGGTACAGGTGGAACACCTTGTTCATCAAGTTCATGAATACTATCGGTGCATTGGTTAAACCAAATGGCATTATCATGAACTCAAACTGGCCATATTGGGTCCAAAAAGTTATCTTCGGAATATCTTCTCTCTTCACCTTTACTTGGTGGTAGCCTGACCTTAAGTCTATCTTTGAAAACACCTACGCTCCACTCAACTGATCGAAAAGATCATCTATCCTCTGTAGCGGGTATTTGTTCTTGATAGTGAGGTTATCCAGAGATCTATAATCGATACACATACGTACTGTCCCGTCCTTCTTCGGTACGAACAATACCGTAGCTTCCTATGGTGATAAACTGGATTTGATAAAGCCTTTGTCCTGTAACTCCTAAACTTGCTTCTTTATTTCAGCCAGCTCGTTGTTGTTGACTCTATAGACATGTTATGAAATAGGCTCCGCTCCTGGTACCAAGTCTATAGAGAACTCGTTATCTCTGTCTGGCGGCAAACCTGGCAACTCCTCTGGAAAGACATCCAGGAACTCTGCTATCAGAGGATGTAGCAACTCCTATTCTTCCATCCTGGCTCCATAAAAAGTGCCCCTGCCCTGATCCGTTGCTCCTCTGGCGACCTCAAACTCTGGCTCTCCTGGCGGTCGAAATATCACTCTACCTCCATAATAATCTATAGTAGCATGGTGCCAACTCAACCAGTCCATTTCGAGTACAATATCGTATCCCGAAAGTGGCATGACGAGTAAGCACACGCTCAACTCTCGGCCTCCCAATGATACTCTCCGGTCCTTGCAATAATCACTGGCTAGGATAATGCCTCCGCCAGTCGTGATCTTGCAAGTCCTATCTAATGGTTCCGCCTCTAAATGATGCTTAAGAGCATATGATACAGACACAAAACTATAGGAAGTGCCAAAATCGAATAATGCAAGTGCTGGAATAGAATCGAGAAGAATTGAACCTGAGATCACGTCTCCTACTGGCTCGGCCTTCTCGATCGTCATGGCGTATGCTCGTCCCTGGGGTGCACCTCTCTGCTGCTGCTGGTACTGAGTAAACCTCTACTGCTGTGGCGGTAGTAGAGGTCCCCTCTCCTGGCCTCATGGTACAGTAGGTACCATGGCTGGTCCCCTCTGAGTGGCTGCTCCTCCCTGACCTGGACGAGTCTGAATAGATGGACAGTCCCTCAACTGATGTACTGACGATCCATAAGACAAACACGTACCCAGCCTCTTCCTACAGATATCCCTCGTGTGTCATGCCTTCCCGCAGTACGCACACTAGACAGTGGGCTGGGTCTGCCTCTGAGGCTGCTGCTGTTGGGTGTGTCCTCGAGTTGGTGCCTGGTGCTACTGATGCTGATGCTGATACGGCCTCTGTTGCTGCTGAAAGTGGGGACACATGGCCGGTCCCGTGCTACCACTCGCTCCTCCAGAAGTGTCGCGTCCTCTCATGGGCTTGAGGTACAAATCATCCTCAACAATCTGGGCATTCATCAGAATGCCCACGAAGGTAGCAGTGCGACGTCCCAAAGTGCGAGACTTGATCTCTCTCGTCAGCCCCTTCCTGAACTTTCGGGCTCTGTCTCCTGGGTCCCGAATCATCGACGGTACAAAATGACTCAAACGGCAGAACTCCACGGCGTACTCGTCGACCGGCATGTTTCCTTGGACCAAGTCATGGAACTGACTCTCCAAGGCTCTCAGGACTACGTCGGGGAAGAACTTCTCCTTGAAAAGTTCCTTGAAAGCCTCCCAAGTAAGTTCTCCAACAGTGAGTCTCGGCTCCGTACGATACCATGTTAGCGCGAAGTCGAACATCTAATTGTCGGTGGCCTCGATCTGCAAGCTCTCTGGAATCTGCGCCAAGCGCAAATTTCTCTCTATATCCTCTAGCCAGTCGTCGACGTAGAGTATCCCCTCGATGCCCTTGAACTCCCGAGGCATCATCCGCTTGAAGTACACTATAGTACCTGGCCTCTGGTGCTGCTGGCCAGGGTACTGCTGCTACTGTGTGACTCTCTCCACAGCCTAGAGAGCCACCTGATGAGCATTCTCCATGCTCTCTCTCATCATCTCTGTTTGTGCCTGTTGCGCCTCTGCCTGCACCCTCTAAGCCTCAGCTGGACTCGCTGAACCTTCATTGACGTCCTCTGAGCATCTACCATGCCCTGGATCAGCGTGAACATCTGTGCCCCGTCAACTGGCACACCTCAGGGAAACAGATTCGGTGGTGGTGGAATGTGCTCCGTCACAGCCGGGACAACCCTCTGGACAGGTGGAGGAGGAGGACCCCCCAAAACTGCAGATACTTCCACATGAACAGGAGAGGTAGAAGGAACTCCAGATGTCTGTCCGTCAGGTCTAGAGGTGGCAGACCTCTCTGAAGTTGTGGGTCCCAATCTCAATGACCTAGTCTTTGGTGGCATCCTGAAGACAGACCGAAAAGGATAAATTAAGCAATAGATACGATATCATCAAGGAAGGACAGTAAAATTTAAAGGAAGCAATCATTCAGAATGGCAATATAAAATCAGAAATTCCTAGTTGTTATTGAGCATACTCTCATCCTAAATCCTATTTTCTAAAGCAGGCTCGTAGCAATACTCTAAGTGAACACTACTACGACATCATTCTAATTGTGAATCTAGACCTGCATGGGCCACCACTAAAAATGTGCCATGACCCACACCCAAAATTTGGGCATAAGCCATGGGTACGTCCAACCTACATTGCAGCATCAGCGGTAGAACGTTGTCTAGGTCTCAATACTACTAAACATAAGTCACAAGATAACATGTCCGATCTCAAATCCATAAGGAGGATAATAAATAATGCATTGATCAATATTTCATAATATACTCAATCACAATAGCTATAGGAAGTAAATGGCACGATAAAATATAAAGATAAGAAAGTACTGACATTAGTCAAGCACAACAATAATCTAGAGTCTAGCTAACCCAACATAAATAGTATCAACAATAATACATCCAAGTCTCAAGTTTTAGAATAAATAATTCCAGAGATAACTAGACCAAGAAACTGTCTAAATGACTGCGGGTGGTGTCTCCTCTAAGGAGAGTGACTCCTCTAGAATCTCCGGTATGTAGTCTCCCTCTACTCCTGGGCCATAGGGAGTAGGACAGAAATCCTCAAGGTCCTCTGAAAAATGTTATCCAGTCAGGATTGGAGTTAAGCACAAGCACTAAACAACAATTTTATTTATATTATAAAAACTATAAGACAGTGTAAGAAAATACATGATGAAGAAATACTGAAAAAATAGAAATACTGGAGAAATATGTAATCAACAATAGTACTAACTAGCAATGAACATATATTTATATATATATATATATATATATATATATATATATATATATATATATATATATATATATATATATATATATATATATAAAGGCTAGAAATGAGTGAACTGGAATAAAGAAATAAAATTTCTAGCTAAGTGCTTGAAATATCAGTTTGCTATGTGATCGGCTTGAGACGAGATCAGGCTTGTTATATATGATTGGCTATGATACATGTGAGATCAGGCTAACCATACGATTATCTATGATTTGAGCAATAGTCAGGCTAATCATATATAACAGGCTATAAGGCATGTAAATGGTCAGGCTGCACCCAACGTGATATATGGGGTGAGCTATGATGCATGTAAAGTGGTAAATGATCACATAATCTGCTAATATTTCTCTGTCCCCAGCTAGCACGATGGATTCCAATCACGACTCCTCATGAAAGATATCTATGATACTAGCTCATGTATCCACAGTGCTAGAATTAAGCATACTCTACAACTAGAATCATAGAAATAATCAACATAATTAAAATTGTCAAGGAATGTACTCACATGTGGTCCTGAACAAGGTGTAAGGATCGATGTCCAAGATGGGATCACAATGACCTAAATATATAAAATTAAGTGTCAATGGGTGTGTTGGAGTCATAAACATGTATAAATTACTCTAGGTTGAATATTTGGGTCATTTCTAAGTCACTTGGTCTCATATTAGGCCAATTCCAAATGATATAAGTATACTAGGGTTTACTAGCTAATATGATATGTTTTATATATCAAATAACATATATAAATATCTAACTATATCAATATATAAAATTACTAACATATATTATAATTAGTATACAACTCTATATACACTAACTATACAATATCACCATTACATATATACATATACCTATAACTAACTATATCTAATACCATATATCTACATAGATACTTAGCTAACACTGGAAAATATATATAAACTTAGGAAACAACATAAAGAAATGTATGATACCCACATAATAACCAATTGACACTAAGTATCCCATAGTCAAAACTGAAACTGAAATGGCAAATAGGCAACAAAAAATCTGCACATATAAAGGCAGCATACAGGTAAAACTGAAGAAAAAATATCACATAAGGGAACCTACAAATAGATGCAAGGTTGCTACTGATACCCACATAAACCAAGGCATGTTTGGCTTAATAAAAGTGAGGTGTAATTCCCAACATAAATAGGAAGGTCTACTGAACTTGGCCCAGCAGATACCAAGAAGCTGATACCAAACTTATACCTATTACTTATACTATCCTCACTAACTGCTCACTCATCCTAGACATCATAACTTCCATACCTGATCTCAAGTTGCTCTTTGCCATCTTTCAAACCCGAGCCTAACAAATCACCCCCATCTATCCAATCCATTCACTAATACTTATATCAGTGAATTGGTACTTAACCTACCTCAAGGAGTGCTCCAAAGCATACTATAACACCTATAGTAATAACCCCAAACTACCTCACTGCTACTGCTACCTCTATGTTGCAGCTGCTGCTGCTATCGAGCTCCTTGCTGTGGCTACTCACTGTACAGCAGTGACTCCTAATTGATGATTTCCTATGTACAGGAAACTACACTGTATATCATCCCATCCTTTACACAAACTCACCATATGTGGACTGCACCTACACGCTGATACATTCTGTACACCACCACAAACACACTGTAGTATCTCATGCACAGCCACAGTGTCTCACACCCCTTATAAATACTGACACACACACATCTCAGGAACCCAAACTCTCCACTGAATGCCCACAGCAAGCTCACATACACAACACTGATATTGATACACTACTCGACTGACACACTACTATACAAACACACCTACACATAACACATACCCCAACTATACTGATACACAGTTCACTAGGCTCACAGACACTCTACTAACACACACACACACTCTCACTCACTCGACTGATATACTATTGAATGAACACTGATACACTAAAGTGTGCATCGTACAGTGTCTCCCCTAGCTGCTGAAACTGATATACTGTGATACTGAAAAACCCGATATTGTACAGTGTACTGAGAAATCGATACTGCACAGTGCACCAAGAAATCGATTCCCATGACAGTTTCCTCCTCCACACAATAGTTAGAGACCACCCTCGACTTCCCATAACAGTCCCACACCAGAACATATATAATTAATACGTATACGTACATATATACACACATTCATATTTATATATACATATCAAAATGCATAAGTATAGACCATATATATAGATATTTCTTCCTATTAATCATTTTATCAAACACCTAGTGTGCAAAATCTGGGGTACTCATGATACACCATGAATCCTCATGCATACACCCCAAATAACAATCAAAACATATATGTATACTCTCTATATATATATATATATATATATATATATATATATATATATATATACAAAATTTAGGGGAAACATGCATCCTTGGATCACAAAACCCCCAAATACACCTATGACACCATGGAGAATCATCATGAAACCAAAAGAGACTCGTGTTCTCCCTTAATAGTCATCCCTAAATCAATGGGTGGGCTCCTAATAGCCAAACAATTACTAAAATAGGAAATAAAATAGTGTTTCCAGATTTTTGTTCTACTAAGTAGCTCCCTTAATAGTGTTACCGCAGGTCGTTTGGGATCCATTGACAGAGCTCAGCATATTCTTCAGAGATCTTTGTTCTACTAAGTTGCTCGTCGATCGTCTAAAAAAGTAAGCGAAGGACATTATGGTAACACTATGTAAGCTCGAGAAGGTGTTTCCTTCTGGATTCTTCGACTCTATGGAGCATTTGCCAATTCATCATTCCTATGAGGCACGTGTTGGTGGTCCTGTCGGTTATCGGTGGATGTACCCCTTCGAGCGGCATCTGAATCACCTAAAGAGAAAGGTAAAAAATAAGGCACGGGTTGAGGGCTCTATTTGTGAAGCTTATGTTCTCGAGGAGGTTACAAAATTTTGCTCGACGTATTTCAAACCTCATATTGCTACTAATAGAACGAAAGCTCCAAGAAACGACGACAGATATCAAGAATCTAATGATGCAATACTCAAAGTATCCAATGCGTCCAAAAAGTCTTTGGGAAAAATGAAGAAGAGATATTTGAATGACGACGAGCTAAGGGCTGCTCAGTTGTATATATTACTCAATTGCGACAAGGATGAAGTGGAGAAGCTAGAGGGGTAAGTAATTAATACGTCCACATTTACATCATCTCAATGTAATAGTATAAGCTACTATTATGCTACTAATCAGCAGTTGCTTCATTATTTTTTAGCACATATAATGATGAGTTGAGGTCGGTTAGGCCCTACATAACAGACGAAGAAGTAGAACAAGAAATGAGATACCAATTTTCGTCTTGTTTGAGCGCATATATAAGGTGCTTGGTAATTACTTTTTATTTCTGCACTTGCAAAACAAATAACTTACTATCGCTACTTTGGTATTTAGGTGGATCGTCTAATAACACATGAGATTGAATCTATTAGAACTCTAGCCAAGGGACCAATTACTGCCGTTAAAATATGGCCAAGTTTCTGTGTACTTCACAACTTATCCTAGACGGAGGACAGCGAGGTCAGATTGGTGGGCACTATGCAAGACTAAAGCTAGAAATACCTTTGACATTGACGAAATAGCTTATCAGGAGGATGAGCTACCTCTTATAACAAATATTGTAGATGTGGACTCAACAGAAGTTACTTATTACACGAGTAATAATGTAGAAGATATAAAATTATCCGAAGAGGAAGACGAAGATGAAGACGAAGTAGATAAAAGTAAAAACGTGGAGGAGAAAGAGGAAGAGGAGGACGAGGAAGGCGAACAAGATAAATTTTCTGAAGATGATTGAAAATAAAATATTTTGCCTATAGAATGTAACTATATTTTGATTATAGAATATACTATTTTGACGACTATATGTATTATATTTTAACTGTAGAATGTACTATCCATTTAGACTTGTGACACCACTAGTTATTTATTGTACAATTCTATGAATGATGTGAGATATGCATAATATTTTGACTGTAGAATGTATTATATATTTGTGTATTTCTTTATTTATCATATGTTGTTATCAGGTATGACAGGACGACGCGGAGGGTTCGGCAGGTCCTGAGGTAGACAGAGTGCTCCTCCGGTACTGCCCACTATTGGTTCTGGATCATCGTCGCCCAGTACTCCAGTATATCGATCAGTCACATCTCCGACTGCAACGACGTTACGTGGCATCACTCCTGGGACGAGTAGTTCCAGGCGTGGTACTCCCTCATCCAGCGTTCCTCCTGCTGACGGAACCATGGAGACAGATGAGCATGTGGAGGAGGTCATGACGACGTTGTCCCAGCATCAGCTAGATCCTCCATGCACACCTCCGGAGGAGACGAGGACAGAGATTTGGGCCAACGGTACAAAGTAAGTCAATTAGATGGTTTAGCATCATATATATCATGTATTTCTTTATTCATCATATTGACTTTTTTGATCAAAATAATTATCTCTGTATAGATATCGTCTATCGTCGGTTCAGAGGTGCCTGGGCCTATTTCTGAGGAACAACTATGGTAGCCCTTGGATCAACTACTCTGAAGCTCCGGAAGAGAGGAAGGCATTCTGGTTTGCACACTTCAAGGTAAAAGTATATTATATAAATCCTCTAATTTATGTATATTATATAACTTATCCATGATGCTCACTTACTAAATTATTTATTGTAGCAAACGTATTTCTATCCTCCGCACCGGGCCGAGTTGATCGAGCGGATGTTTCCTGCCGTTGCCGCCAAGCTTATCCGTGATGCTCTGGATGACCAGAAGGCTCGTGATCATACTGGAAAACCGATCCAAGGTTGGATCACGCCTGAGCAGTGGACTGCAATAAGGGCTAGATTCGACGATCCGAGGTACAAGGAAAGGTCTGAGAAGGCCAAGGCGGCTATGCGGAATGCTGCAAAGTGGTGTGGTGGCCTAATTTCGATGACGGAACATTTTTATCGTTTGGTATATTTTTTATTTAAGATATATTATTTTAATATAAGTACGATAAAATGCATGGTAGTAGGACAAAATATTTAATTTTAGTACTAAAAAATATATTTTTAACAGGTACAGAGGGGTGAGGATGCAAACATGGTGACCGTCTTCTTGGCTACCCATCGAAAGGACGAAAATCTTATTGATCAGAGGGCCTCGCAAACCTATGTAAGTATTACTTTACTTTGTGTTAATTTTATTATAACTTAGGCAATTATCAAGTATCCAAAATTTTCTAGGCCGAGTATCTTAGGCTGCGTGAGCGGGCGACTGCTAGTGCACCTACACCTGGAGAGGCTGGTACTTCTTCGCAGCCCACTCCAGCTCCGTTGGCGGACGAGTTGTGGGTGACCGTCGCTGGTGGTCTCCAGAGGGGTACGTACTACGGTACGGGATCCTATGGCGCCCTAGTTGTGACGCAGTCATCTAGGGCCTCCTCGACAAGTGCGTATTCCCCACAACCCTCGCAGTCGTCGGCCAGAGTCTAGGAGGCCATTGACCGTCAGATTGCGTCTCTCCGTAACGAGTTGCTACAAAGGATAGAGGAGCAGTCCCGGTCCTAGCCGCAGGCGGACGATCCAACACTAATCGCACAATTTGATATGCTCGACCGCAGTATCACGGAGCTCCAGGATTTGACAAATGATCTTAGAGCCCCGACAGAGCGCAGCGTGACGGAGCTGCAGGCATCATAGCTATCCATGGGCGAGAGGCTGACGATGATGCAGGATTCAATGGTTCATAGCAGTACGAGGCTGTTATCTACCATGGATTCTTACAACCAGCGACTCGTAGAGTTGGAGCAGATATGTCCTCCTGGTGCGCCTATATCGACACAGACTCCACCGACGTTATTGCCTTCTCCATCGACATCGGTATCAATTTTACGGTAGCATTATGATCTGTTCTTATCCTTCATGCGCGCCGGTGGTCATCCTCCTGCAGATCCGCAGTAGTATAGATATTTGCATGGATATTTGCTGGATATTTGTCTTCTTTGTATTATTTAGGATGAGACTCAGTTGTATGGATATATATTTGTTGTGTTCTTTACGACAATATTTATTGGATATTTTATTTTCTTCAAATTTTATTATATTTTTTATATTAAATATATGTTAATTTACCGGTGTTGAGTGTTCAACCCAAGGGGGTCGACGAACCCAAGAAATTTATCGGAGGGTTGCTCCGGGTCTATTTGTACAAATTATGAATTAATAAACTGCAAGAATAATAGTTTGAAAAAAAAATTGTATTAATTTTTTTTATTTTTTTACTGTATAATTAGGGACATTTTTAGTGACGTTTAGTGACGTTCGTATACGTCGCTAAATACGTCGCTAATTTGTGACGTTCTTCACGTCGCTAATGACGTCGCTAAACTCGTCACTAAAAATGTCGCTATACGTCACAAATTGCTGACATTGCAGTATTGCCAGGTCATAGTAACGTCGCTATAAAAGTCGCTACTTATGTCGCTAATTTGCGACATACAACGACAAATGTATACGTCGCTAATTAGCGACGATACGTCGCTAAACGTCGCTAATCTAGCGACGCATTTACGTCCCTAGAAAACGTCGGTATAGCGACATTTGGCGACATTTTTTCTGTCAGCGACTAGCTTAAAGGCGACTTCAGTAAAACGTCGCTAATTATGTCGCTAAAATTATTTAGCGACGTTTATTGATCATTTAGCGACTTTTTTGGCGTCGCTAATTTGCTTTTTCTGGTAGTGTGATCCAACGTAGTCCGTGCATAGCCATGCTCCCTCATAAATGACTCAAATTTTCTGTACCACTGCCTCGGAGCCTGTTTCAGACCATACAAGCCCTTCCTCAACCGACAAACTAAATGTGACTTGCCCTTCTCACAGAATTCCTCTGGCTGCTCTATGTACAACTCCTCCTAAAGATCACCGTGAAGGAATATCGTCTTCACGTCTATTTGCTCGTCCTCCAAGTCAAAACTGTCTGCCAATGATAGCACCACCCATATAGACGACTGCTTGATGACCGGCGAAAAGATCTCATCATAATCTACGCCTTTTCGCTGATCGTGGCCTTTAACTACCAGCCTCGCTTTGTATCGAGGGCGAGTAGCATCATCTGTCTGCTTCACTCTGAATACCCATCGATTCTTCAAAGCCTTCTTTCCCTTTGGCAACCACACCAGATCATAAGTAGAGTTGGCCTCCAAAGAACTTATCTCTTTCTGTATGGCCTCCATCCACTCCTGCATGTGTTCGTCTTCCATAGCCTCTGCAAAACTTTTGGGTTCTCTCCTGTCAGTCAGTAGCACATACTCACCCGGTAAGTATCTCGTAGATGGTCGACACTCTCTATCGCTCCTCCTCAACGGAACCACTGGTGCTGGTTGTATATCTACAGTCTCCTCCCCTCCAGGAACTGCCTCCTCGGCATGTTCATCCTCCTGAGGGTCACCCTGACCACTATCAGCAGGCTGATGATCAAGGTTGGGAGCAACTCCATGTACTGGCTCTCCCAAAATTGAATCTTCTGCGATATCCTCTGGAAATTGCTCGAAGCAAAATAACTCTAACTCAGGCAATTCCTAGCCTCAGAAGGCATCTCAGAATCCTAAGAGATGGTCATGGTCTAATCCTCGACGAATACCACATCCCTGCTTCTGTAGAGCTTTCTTTCCACTGGATTGTAGAGTCTATAGCCAAACTTATCCCGACCGTAGTCGACAAAGACGCACCGCCTCGTCTTTGGCTCAAGTTTGGATCTCTCATCCTTCGGTACATGCACGAAGACCTTACAACCAAACATTCGTAGGTGATTGTATAAGGCGCTTTATCGTACCATACTTTGTCAGGCACAACACCCTACAAAGGAGCACTAGGAGATAAATTAATAACATAAGCAGCTGTGTAAAGTGCCTCACCCCAATAGCTGTCTGGCAAGTTTGCTTCTGACAGAAAATACCGTACCCTATCCATTAGCGTCATGTTCATCCGCTCCGCAACACCGTTGAGCTGCGGTGTCTTTGGTGGAGTCTTCTGGTGTCGTATCCTTTGCTCTCTGCAATAAGCATCAAAGGGACCGATATGTTCGCCGCCATTGTCCGACCGAACACAAAGCAGCTTCTTGCCCGTCTCCCTTTCAACAAAGGCCTGAAACTCCTTGAAAGTGGGCAGCACCTGATTCTTGGTCTTTAAGGTATAGACTCAAACCTTTCTGGAACAGTCATCAATAAATATTACAAAATAAAAAGCACAACCAATAGATTTTACCTTCATAGGATCGCAGACATCCGAGTGAATCAACTCGAGCAACGCTGGCTTCCTTGAAATTGGGTGACTTTAGAAAGATACCATATTTTGCTTCCCCGTCAAACAGTGCATGCACTTCTCCAACTTTGTAGACTTTAGCACTGGAATCACCTTCCTGTTCACCAAGTAGCTCATCCCCTTCTCGCTGATATGGCTGAGCGGCCTGTGCCACAACTCAGTAGACGCATTAGTAGCTATGTTAACCTCATGTGTCCCATGTGCTTTCTTCCATATAGTAGAGTTCGGACCTCTTGCTTCCTCTGGAAATCACCATTGAACCTCTGGAAAGCTTCTACTGATTGTTTCCCAAGAGACTTAAGAAATTCTCATCATCCAACATTTAAACCAACACCAGGTTGAAACGGATATCAGGGACATGACGAACATCTTTGAGAACAAGAATTTCACCTGTCTTTGTCCTCAAATGCACATCTCCAATGGCAACCGCCTTTGACACATCTCCATTGCCCATCTTCAATACTCCACAGTCGTCTGTTGTGTATGTAGCAAATAGTGCTATGTTGTGAGATACATGCGTTGAAGCACCTGAGTTTGCCAGCCAAGAGTTGTCATCGCAAGCGAGGTTCATAACTACCTCATCACTTACAATGATCACGTCGCCTCCATGTGTCGAGGCCGCCGCTGTAGTATTCTCACTTTGCTTCCCCTTGTCACCCTTCTTCTCTCTCTTCCAAGCGAAATCGTTCCGCTTGATGTGGCCCTTCTTGCCACAATGGTAACACTCTGAGTCCTCGTACCGACCCTTGGACCTTTTTTTGCTTTTGTCTTTGCCACCGCCTGGACCCCTGCTTTTATCCCTTCAGCGGCTCTTTGAAACAAGCGCCTCTGAGTGGATGTGGATGAATTATCCTGAGAACGTCTCCGCTTCTCTTCATTCAGTACTCCGCTCTTGGCAAACTCCAGACTGACCACGCCTTCCGGAGCAAAAGCGATCAATACTGGCAACGTGGTTGTACACGTTCTCGTCAACGAACAGCCTGATGTATCCACACACCTGTATATGCTCGAAATTTTAGTCCTCTTCGGATTTGTCACTGGACCTCTCAGAAGCAAATACCGGCAGATGCAGCTTCTTGACAAATAGCAGATACTTCATTTTGCTCCACTAGTAATGATAGTTGGTACCGTTCAGGTTTATCATGCGCATCGGCTTCGCGTCCGTCTTTTCTCCTTGGTTTGCCTGTCAACTCCTGACATCCTTCTGAAATTTCAGAACCTGGCTCTGATACCACTTTGTTGGGAATGAAAGTGCGAAAACCGTTCCCCAAACCAGAGAGTACCTGCGAGAGAACCGAGCAAAGGGCACAAACCAAAAACGTCAAACACAAATCACAGACAAAGAGATTTTTGACGTGGAAAACCTTTGCAAAAAAACCACGGGACGATCGGAGTCCAACCCTGAAAAGCCTCCAATAATGGAATAAGAAATACACCGACTCCTTACAAACTTCTCACCGATCCAAACGGATCACCACAACTCTTTTGGAACAGAAAATAGATTATAACCACGAAGAAGAAAGACAACGATAAATATCTGAAACTGATATCCTTCTTCGAAACGGCCTCCAATCCTTCTTTCTCCTCTCCAATGTTGCAATGAAACTCTTGCCTCTTTTTTCTCCTTATTGCTATTTTTTTTTTTAGAGAGACAAGTATTTTAGGACCAGGAGACACCTATATAGAGCTATTATAGATAGGAATATTCAATCCAAATTCAAATCCATATCCATTGACATATTCCTATTATGTGTAGGAATATTCAATCCAAATCTATTGAGATATTTCTATTATATTTAGTTATATCCAATCCAAATAAATTAAGATATTTTTATTATATATAGGAATATTTAATCTTATTCCGAAATATTTTTTATATAGTTTGAGAAGCCCCACACACTCCACTCCAACAAATAATGCCATAATTCAAATACGGACACACAAGTGCTAAACAAAAGAAGAAGAAGAAGAGCCTTCACAGTAGTTGCTAAATTTTCCTCGCAATCGTTGTTTCCAACGCAAAACCTTTGACTGTGTCAAAACGTCATATTAGCAAAGCTACAGCCGTCCTTACAAATTTATCATTCCACTGGTATTCAAACTGCAAAATACCAAACAGTGCGTATCTACACAAAACTGCTGTTTTGACCACTCTGCTGATCTGTGCCCACGTAACAATCAGCCATTTGCTACTTCCGTCCGGATAGACCCGTACTAGCAGGGATATAGCAGGCCAATGACTCGTGACCCCATGGACGCAGTCCCCCGAAGGTCAAAATAGTTTTTTTTTTTCGTATCTATATGTGTGTGTAGAATATGATACAAAGTGCAAAGCAACCAATCATGCAGAAAAAGTCCCTCTCTCGACATTTCTTCTTCTTCTTCTTCTTCCAACTGTCCCTCACAGCTTCTGCTACTTCCACTCCCCGCGATGTACTCCTCCTGAGCTGCGGCAGAGCGGCTTCCGCGGTGGATTCCACCGGTCGCATGTGGCTCGGCGACGTCGGCTCCAAGTTCTTCAACCCGGAGTTAAGCTCACTTGTTCGGAACGTGGAGAGCAACGGCTCCTCCGCCATCCCACGGATCCCCTATCTCGCTGCCCGGGTCTTCGACGCGCAATTCACTTACTCCTTCCCCCTCACCCCGGGCCGCATATTCCTCCGCCTTCACTTCTACCCTTACGACTACGGCCGCGGCGTCTCCAAGGCCATCTTCTCCGTCACCGCCGGCTCCACCACCCTCCTACACAACTTCAGTGCCTACGACGAGGCGGCCAAGTACTTCATCCTCGAGTACTCGATCGACGTGGCGACGACGGAACGGCCGCTCGACCTTACTTTCACCCCCTCCAAGGACTACATCGACGCGTATGCCTTCGTCAACGGCATCGAGATCGTCTCTATGCCACCCGACATATTCGATGCGAAAACTATCCAGCCGGATAGCGCTCTTCAGACCGCCTACCGGCTAAACGTCGGCGGGCGCACAATCTCTCCGGCCGCCGATTCGTGGGGCCTATTTCGTACGTGGGACGAAGACACGGCGTACATTCAAGGAGAAGGTTACGGGCTGACCTATTCCGCAGACCCAAACGTGACAATCCGGTACTCGCCGCCACCCCTAGGGGACTACGCTGCACCGGTCGACGTTTACGCGACCGCGAGGTCGATGGGTCCGGACGCGAGAGTCAACCTGATGTACAACCTCACCTGGGCTCTTCCGGTGGACTCTGGGTCCACCTATATGGTGAGGCTTCATTTCTGCGAGATACGGAGCGAGTTCACGAAACGGAACACGAGGGTGTTCAATGTCTACATCGACCACAAGATTGTTGCGCAGGGGTTTGATGTCGTGGCACTGACCGGTGGGCCTGGCATTGCTTCGCACGTCGACTATTGCGTGGACGTAAGTGGCGCGGGGACTATAACGGTCGAGCTCCAGCCGGATGTTTCGGCTAAGCCGGAGTACTACGATGCGATCCTGAATGGGCTTGAGGTATTCAAGTTACAAGATGGCAACTCCAGTCTTGCAGGACCAACTAAAGAATACGCAGGACTGAGAATTAGTGGCTACTTGTGAAGAGTTGAGAGATGGTGATTGCTTTATTTCCGCCTGTGGGAATAAATGATTGGAATTGGAATTGGAATAATTTGGTGTTCTTAGTATAGATATCATTCACAAAATTTATCCTTACCGTTATTTTCCCTTGTTATGTTCAATGTCAGGTTAAATCATCTTCATCCATTGCTTTACTACCAAGCCCACTTTATCAATTCCTTGTCAGAAATTTCTTGTTAGAGAGCATGCTAGTTTAGTTTTTGTTAGCTTTGCTGGAGCAAAAGTTCAACTTGCTTCTTTCCTTTAGTCCCACATCGGATGGGCCAACCCCTCCTTGTATGTATATATTAGTTCATCTTTATTGCTTTCTTAAAGATGATGTGTGGGGAATCCCTTGGGCCACACGTGCGCCGCCGCCGCCACCCGGTCCGGCCTGGCTAGGCTCGATTCGATTCGGTGCTGGTACGTGCCTGCACCTGCGGGCGCCGAATGCCGATCCAATTAGATTATTTTCATCAATCTAAGAGTTGATCAAAACAAATATTCTGTGAGCATATATATTTTTGTAGCAATTTTACTACTGGATTCTGATTTTTGTCACCACTAAAATATTTACTGTAGCAAACAAATATTTTTCTAATTGCTTACCAAACAAAGGTTTTGTTTTGTTAACGAATATTTATTGTAGCAAACTTGTAGTTCACTGTTCATTTAGCAAATTTGTTTAACGAGTATTACTGCTTACATACCAAACTGCAACATAGATTTTTAATTGTTTTAGATCATATATTATTTAAGAATTGGTATTAAAAAATTATTATTCTAAGTACTATTCTGTTAATAAATAAATAAAAAAATAAAAAAATTGTATTTGTAGTAATTGTAACGAATATTTCTAATTTTTGGTTGAATATTTGCCAGCACATATAATCTTGTGATTCAATTTAACCACTATAATTTAGTATTTGTAGCACATAAAATCTTGCTTAATATATATATATGCCACCATTGGTATTCATTATTATTATTAGCTCTACATTTTCTTAACTACAATATTGTTTAATTGAAACGACCTCAAGACAATAATAGTTAAGTATAATTGCAAATCTCTTTGAGTCTGGATTCTAAAAGTAAAGATCAATTTGGGAACAAACCGAAAGGGACCTTCTGTCAACCGGGTGTAAATAGCCCTAAGCGACACGGTATTTAAGTGTTTTCGGACCACCGCTAGCTGGGAACCGGCCCCTACAGCTAACCCAAATTAATCTACACTTGATAAACTAAAGATTTTAAGATTCGTTAGCAAAATTACTTGAACTATTATTCTAAATCATTGGACATTGTTATGAGTAATTTCGTATCTTTCAGACTTTCCTCATTTGCAACCATGACTGCCAAGGATGAGACTTTTACTACTAAACCTGCAAAATTCAACGGGACTTTCTTTAAGAGATGGAAACGTCAGATAAAATTTTGGCTCACTACCTTAGGACTAATCTCAGCCATTGATGGTTCCACACCAATCACAAATGACTCTGATGACACTGAGTCTGACATAGGTGTATCCAAGTCCTCTGGTTCTTCTAGACCCAAGACCCCTAAGAAAATAGACTAGCATTGCTTCCATAGAATTCTAAGCGCTTTGTCTGAATCACTATATGACATATTCTTTGAATACAAAAGTGCAAAAGAACTTTGGGATGCTCTGGAAGATGAATATAGTTGTGATGATGCTGGAATTGAAAGATTCAATTCCTCCTCATTCAACAGAGACTTTATGGTAGATAACAAACCTATAAATGACCAAATACATAAATTCTAAGAATACCTTAGGCATATTCAAGCCAAAGGCACTTTCTTCTCTACTGAGTATAAAAAAGCCTGCTTAATAGACAAGCTTCCTCCTTCTTGATCTGATGTCAAGAAAGACCTCATTCACACTCAGGGTGACCTTACCTTTGCTCAAGTCCTAAAGAAAATTAGAACAGAAGAACAAATTAGGATAAGGTCTAACCCTAAGTCCGAGTCTAAAGTTAACGTAAACCTAGTAGAATCCCAAGGCAAACCCAAGCCTCATCATCACCACAAACCCAAAAGGAACCTCTTCAAGAAGAAGCAGAACCCTCAGCCTCACCACCAAAACCATCACCAAAATAAACCAAGAAACTTCGGTCAAATTCAGGATCAGAAGAGATTTTGCTTTGTGTGTGGTAAAATAAACCATATAGCTACCAACTGTTTCCATAGGAAGAAGGAAGATGTTCAGACTTCTTACAAAGGGAAACGTCCAGCCAAACCAGAAGCAAACATGCTTCTCAACGGCTCTTCTAATTCCTTCAGGTCTATAAGCTATCAACCCTTAGTTAACATTTCTTACCATTTTGACGATTGGTGGTTGGATTCTGGAGCTAATGTTCATGTTTCCTTTGATCGCTCATGTTTTTTAAACTATCAGAAATCAGGTGGAGGAGGTGTAACTCTAGGAGATGGCTCAGCGGCACAGATTATAGAAAGAGGAAGAATAGATCTAAAGATGACATCGGGAAAAACTCTGACTCTTCATGATGTGTTACATGTGCCGTCTATCAGAAAAAATTTAGTTAGTGGGTCTCTTCTTGTAGCTTCAGGGTACAAGATTGTTATGGAAGAAAATAAAGTAGTATTTTCTAATAATGAGCTTTTTATTGCAAAAGGATTTGTAAGAGATGGTCTTTTTATTCTGAGTACCATGAATAAAATTTCAAATCCTTCTTTTGTTGTTTCCAATGTAGAATCTTCAAATGTGTGGCATAGTAGATTAGGTCATGTGAATCTAGGTTCCCTAAGAAGAATGATGAACTTAGATCTTATTCCTAAAACTCCAATAGATGATAAACACAAGTGTGAAATCTGTGTTCAAGCCAAACACACAAGGATACCTTTCAAATCTGTAGAAAGAAACTCTGACCTTCTAGAGCTAGTTCATAGTGATGTGTGTGACTCAAATAGGATTTTGACCCGAGGTGGTAGAAAATACTTTGTTACCTTTATAGATGATCATTCAAAGTATTGTTATACATATCTACTCAAAACCAAAGATGAAGTTCTAGACAGATTTAAGGTCTATAAATCTGAAGCTGAGAACCAGTTGGAGAGAAAGATTAAGATTCTTAGATCAAATCATGGTGGAGAGTATACATCAAATGATATGACCAATTTTTGTGAAGAACACGGAATAATCCATAAGGTAACTATTCCATATTCACCACAGTCCAACGGAGTTGCTGAAAGAAAGAATCGCACTCTATTAGACATGGTGAATGCCATGCTCCTCAGCTCAGGCGCTCCCGATAATTTGTGGAAAGAAGCATTATTATCGGCTTGTTACATCCTTAATAGGATTCCTAGTAAGTCTAATGATAAGACTCCCTATGAATTATGGAAAGGTAGAGCTCCTAGGATCCATTATCTCAAAGTTTGGGGATGTCTGGCTAAAGTAGAAATTCCTGAACCTAAAAAGATGAAGATTGGTCCTAAGACTGTAGATGTTGTATTCATAGGATATGCCCTAGATAGCAATGCCAATAGATTTCTTGTTACTCAATCAGAAGTAAATAAAATCTCTAACAATATTATTATAGAAGCAAGAGATGTAGTTTACTTTGAGAATATATATCCTTTCAAAGATAGAATTTCTTCCTCTCCCTCCAATCTCTCTCTTACCCCGTCCACCAGCTCTCATGTTCAAATATCTAGTTCACAACCCAAACAAAATATAGAACCTAGAAGGAGTAAAAGAGAAAGAATTGAAAAGAATTTAGGAGAAGGTTTCTTCACCTTTTTGATAGAGGGTGATCCCTCAACTTATGAAGAAGCAATATCTTCTCTTGATGCTCCTTTCTGGAAAGAAGCCATTAACAGTGAGTATAACTCCATCATGGAGAACAATACTTGGTTTCTAGCAGACCTACCTTTAGGTAGTAAATCCATAGGGTGTAAGTGGATATTCAAAAAGAAACTTAGAGCCGATGGTACCATAGAGAAATACAAGGCTAGATTAGTAGCCAAAGGTTTTATCCAGAAAAAGGGATTAGATTATTTTGATACCTACTCACCTGTAGCTAGGATCACCTCTATCAGAACCCTTTTAGCCATAGCATCCATTCATAATATGTTAATCCATCAAATGGATGTAAAGACAGTATTTTTAAATGGGGACCTAGAGGAAGAAATCTACATGGAACAACCTGAAGGTTTCATTGCTAAAGGCCAAGAAAAGAAAGTTTGCAGATTAGTTAAATCTCTTTATGGCCTAAAGCAAGCTCCCAAACAATGGCACAACAAATTTGACAAAATTATATCAGGATATGGTTTCGTGCCAAACGAGTATGACAAATGTATATACTCCAAAATTTTAGATGAAAGTTATATCATCCTATGTTTGTATGTAGATGACATCCTTATTTTTGGATCATCACTAGAATTGATAACTAATACCAAGAACTATTTATCCAGCCAGTTTGATATGACAAATGTATATACTCCAAAATTTTAGATGAAAGTTATATCATCCTATGTTTGTATGTAAATGACATCCTTATTTTTGGATCATCACTAGAATTGATAACTAATACCAAGAACTATTTATCCAGCCAGTTTGATATGAAAGATCTAGGTGAAGCCAACTTGATTCTAGGCATGCAACTGTCCAAATACAAGGAGGGTTATACTCTATCCTTAGCACACTCTATCGAGAAAATGCTAAAAAAATTTATCACGCCCCAGTCCCAAAATGTCAGGAACTAGGCCACGTGGCATTGGCCAGCTGACACGTCACTAAGGATTTAATCCCATATAATGGACCCAAAGAAACGTACTACGCTGTCCTAAAATACTACAAGTCTAATACAGGTAAATCTATCTCATCCACAACAAAATATCAGAAAAATAAGTGCTGAATATATATAAAAGCTGAGTCTGATAAAGACATAGTACATCTGATGGGAACAAGCCCATAACAAAACTAATAATAGCGCAAAAAAATAAGATAGACTAAGTAGCGTCCATCTGGAGAAAACAGCTCTATCTCCAAGTGACCAGGCTTCTAGGTTTAGGCAAACTCTGAGGGTGTCTCCTCTAGCTCATCCTCGGTAGCACATCTAGCCTCCTGATCAGGTCCGTATACCGTGGGGTAGAAAGCCTCGTCTAAATCTGGCAGGAAACCAGGTCCTCAGTGGGACGTAACAAGATACAGAAAAATGACATGCCATGTAAATACTGAATAAATAAATAAATACTGGGTGCTAACTATCTAAGTGAAATGCAAGTAAAGACCTTATAGTACGTATGGGAAAGTGTAGGCTTGACATATGCTGACTTAATTCACCAATCGTGTTGACTGGCTAGTATATGTGTCATATGCCCCCGGACACACGGGTAGCTCTGCAATCGACCATCTCCGAGGAGCATGGTACGAAGGATAAAAGACTCATGAAGGGGTGTCCCATACGTCCACTAGTTATCTTTCCCGTCCAATGTTCTAAATGCTAAGTCATACTTTTCCTGAGTTTTTCCTTATTTTAAGCTAAGCCGTGATGCGTGTCACACGTACTGGTAGCTAATCAAATACGTAGCTCGCATCCCAATATGTATTGCAACCATGTTGCGTGTTCCCGTGATAGGGTCTAGGAGGATACTAGGGTACCCTCACAGATATTGGTAGGTCTGTAAAGACTAAGTTAATTATGCTACGTGTCAACGCATTTATTGACTGTACCTGAGGCAATCTCAGGTACTCACAGTCATATGAAATTTAGGAACAATAACATATAACAATATTTGAATTTAAACAGTAAACTTGGCAAGGTATACTTACCTACTCCCTGATAGTATTGAAACCCTGATCTCACAGTCAGGTTTGAAGGTGCTTGTGACAGGGGGTCACTGGCTGAGCTGGAGATGTTTTCTGTTAAAACATACAGGGTTCGTGAATATCATGGGTATAATATAAAAGTATATTCATATATATACTTATATACAATATATATATATAATATAGGATACACACATATATATAGAGTATATATATACATATAGATATAGTATATAATATATATAATATTATATATGAATAATATATACATATACATAGATATATATATATATATATATATATATATATATATATATATATATATATATATATATATATATATATATATATATACATAGATATAATAAATTAAAAGACAGTGCAGGGAATGTAAATATACATATATATATATATATATATATATATATATATATATATATATATGATGTATTATCCATCACTATATTATATAGTATATAATATATATATAGATATAAAATGAAATGACAGTGCAGGAAATGTAAATATATATATATATATATATATATATGTACTGTATTTATACAGTACTATATAGTATGTATTATATTTATATATATATATATAGATATAAATGAAATGACAGTGCGAGAAATATAAATATATATATATATATATATATATATATATATATATATATATATATATATATGTACTGTATTTATACAGTACTATATAGTATATATTATATATAGATATTATATATATATATAGATATAAAATGAAATGACAGTGTGAGAAATGTAAATATACATATATATATATATATATATATATATATATGCTGTATTATCCAGCAATATATTATATTTATTATATGTAGATAATATATATATATATATATATATATATATATATATATATATATATATATATATATATATATATATATATATATATATATATATATAATAAATTGAAAGGACATTGCAGGAAATATAAATGTATATATAAATACTGTATACCCAGTATTATTTATTAATAATAATATATATAATTCATATATATAGATTACATATATATAAATATATGTATATATAAATATAAAAAGAAAACAGAAATAAATATGCATAGTATTTATATATATACATATATATATACTATAATCATGATAATATATAAGTATATATATATATAGAATTATATATATACATATACATATATTAATTACATATATAATAATAATATATACAGTATAGATATACTGTATTTAAACAGTATATAATATATAATATGTATTATAATACATATATATATATATATATAAATATACATATATATATATATTTATAATACATATATATATATATATACATATACATATATACACATAAATACACGTATATACGTAGAGAGAGAGAGAGTGGGGTATACCTACTGACAGGGGGGTCCCACACGTTGTCGCCGGTGGAAGGACGGCGGCGGAGGCGGCGGTGGCTGGCCGGAGGAGCAGCAGCAACAACAGCTTGCGAGGGCTGCCGGCGGCGGAGCGGTGGCGGAGACGGCGGTGCAGGGTGAGGGATCGACGGAGGGGGTCGAGGCGGAGAGGTTGGTGGTAGTGGCGGGGGTCTACGGTGGCTGTGGTGGCGACTAGAGGCGGTCGGAGGTGAGGGGGTGCTGTAGGGTTAGGGGGAGCTGATGGTGTTGCGGGGGCTGCCGACGGCGGAGGAGGCGTCGTGGGCCGGAGGGAAAGTGGTGGTCGGGTAGAGGGGGTCGGGGCGAGTCAAACGGTGGGGGTGGTGGTAGTGCACGGTGGCCGGAGACGGTGGTGGGGGTGGTTCGGGTGGTGGTGGCTGTGGGTGATGGTGTTGGGGGAGTTGGCTTACGGGGGCTGCCCACGGCGGAGCAGACGGCCGGAGGTGGTGGGGTTTGGCCGGAGGGGAGGTGGGGAGTTGGCGAGGGCTTCGCCGGAGTTGGGTGGCCGGTGGTGGCGGAGGGAGGTGGCTGTGAGGGTTTGAAGAGAGGGGGGGTCGGGTTTATATAGGGTTTAGGGGATGGCAGTTTAGTAAATAAGTGGAAGTTTTAGCGTATTTTGGTAATTTGGGTTTTAGGATTTTTTTAACAGATTTTTCTGGATACTTAGTGCCACATGTAGGTGTTAGGGTTAATAGCCAATGAGATTATGCCACCTCACATGCATTTTGCATAAAAACCCTTATAATTCCATAATTTGCATAAAAGTCCTAAAATTGGTATTTTGTGCAATTACGCAATTTGTCTGGAAAAACACCTGGTTCCTAAAAATACAGAATTGTACAGAAATAAGGGGAAAAGCTGGGGAAATGTTTTGGGAAGTGTGGGGGTGAGCCTGGGCAGAGGCAGGGTCTGATTTCTTAGTGATACAGATCCTCGTATTTATTAATTAATAAATACTGCGCACGATGTTCACTAATTATTTAGGGGCAGTTAGGATCATAATTTTTCTACGGTGTCAATACACTAATTGTAGTATAATTAGATTAGAATATTATCGTATTTTTGTTTGGGCAAAACTGGTGCAGGTTGGGCCTCAAATCTCTAGGGGTACAGAGAAGGGTAAAGAGCAGAAAATTAAATAGGAATTAAATACGAACTTTTGTAACGACATTTGTGTGTCTCAAACGAGGCTCAAAATAAAGTATCTGGGAGTTGCACAAAAATCAAAAAAATAGTCTAACATGTCTAGGGCATGTATGTGAATTTTGTTTGGGAAATACAGCTAGTGTAATATTCTAATTAATTATGTGAAGTACAGGTGCACTGTAACGCCCCACAATCGCTCGGAGCGTTACGCTGAGTCGGACTGAATAAATCAAATGCTGGTTACATTTGAAATGTTGGATTTTGGGAAGAAGGATTAATCGAGTTGGTTTCAATGTGCAGATGGCTAGCGGGTTCGATGGAAATCAGGTGTTCGTTCCGAACAGTACTGAATAGCTGAATGGAAGCGATAATGCCGTCTTCCTTAATCCAATCGGTCGGATAATTTGGAGAGCACGGCCTGCTCGCACGGTCATACCAGTTGAGTAGATCGCGCTTGCATCGGACCACGGGTTCAAGGGATTGGCCGTATCGGCAGGACAGGATGCCTAACGGGATCAATCATTGTGAGTGGGCTCTTTCCCTTCTCCTCTACTCCTTCATGCCTAATAATATGGAAAACACGTAAAGGCTTGAACACTTGGGCTGAAACATCGGGAAGCACTACACTGAGGCGTGCATAGAGTGTGCGTCGTTGGCTTGGTAGGATTGTGGCTTGAATGATTTACGCGTTGGATAGTTGGATGCGATAGTCGGATTATACATTTGAGGCGATCGGTTGGATACTTGGGATTATGCTTGGATGGTTGGAAATATACAAGTTGGAATGATACATTGAGGCAAATAGGAATATCGAGAATATCGGGAATTTGGGCGAGCGAGCGTGCATCCGTGCACGAGTAACACTGGGTCGCTTTGTCTTGCAAAGCGAGCAGTTGTGGTTCGAAACCGAACAACTGCATCAGCGAGGTATGGTGCCGCTTGATGGGGCATTGTGCCACGAATGGGGCATTGTGCCACTGAGACGGCATTGTGGTAGACCTGCATGGGCCACCACAAAATACCGAGGGACCGGACGCGTGATAATGGCCAGCAGCATGCACCGATGGACAAACCCAATTTAATGGATCCATCGGGCATACTTAAGCTGTATATAAGGTCTATAACAACAAGTCAGAACTAATCTCATCCACAGAAAAGAATATAAAATCAACAGCAATAAGGAAAGTAAATTAAACATCCAGTCTCAGCAAAGTATTCGGGGAACAACCCGATATAAAGTCTGGTACAATGATCTCATAAACAGAAATTAAAGAGTTTAATTAAACAGGAAATAACGATTGAGCATGGCGAAGCAATGGTTCAGGAGAAGTCCTCAGCGATCACCTCGTCCTCAGCTACGGGTACTGTTCCGTGAAGAGCACCTGTTCCGTAGACCTCTGGATAAACCTCGTCTGCAAATCCTGGGGACATAATCCGGATCCAGGTCCTCAGGGGACATAGCAAGGTACAAGAAAGCACAAGCCAAAATAAATGCAGTAAAACAGTTAATGAACAATAGGGTCAACTATATATCCATCTATGTGAAATGCAAGTTGAGAGCATCACTAAAACTTAGGCTGATACCACTACAAGCTCTGTGTCTGGGAGCCGGTAGCAGCTATACTATGAATTTTACTATGTGTTTACTATGGATTTATATTTATAATCAGCCTGTAGCCTGTGTGTCTCTCCCCACCCAATGTAATCATACATATCATGTCCACGATGTCTCATGTCCACGTCACGTACGATCATATCTAATGCAGTAAGTCATACTATGTCTATGAACATAATGTCTAGGAATGTAATGTCTAAGTCATAAATCCTGGAACCTACACAGAATCACCTTGAATATTTCAGGCAGATTCTGTCTCATGCTCTGTGTCAGGTATCCTGGGTAATAAGTACTTGATAGGGCAAGTACAAGAATATAAATGTCACGATATCCATCTCTAAATGACATTGCCCAACCCCGCGTACGGTGTTGGCACCCGACTATGATCGGACACTAAGCAAGTCACACGGCCCTAGGGTTGAGCAAGTACAACAATCACAGGAAAATAAATCTAGAGAAAATGAATTATTAAACTGTATTTATGGCAAGGTACACTTGCCTGGATTTTCAGCTCCAATTGTCGCTCTGGCTACAGCTGGATTTGCAGGCAGTACTCCGGCTGCTGAAACAATCATCACCATCAGGTCCAGAAAATATTAATCAGCTAGGAATGCATGTCCTTGAGTCCAATTTGGAGACAAGGGCAAAAACGTCAATTTCGGGTCAAGACGGGATCCAGATATGGGCCGCTTTGCACCGAAAAATGCGTCAGGGTCAAAGGTCTCAAAAATAGTCCAACTTAGTGTTAACAGGTCAGGAACGATGATACGAACCCAACGGAACTTCCCGAATTGGATTCCGATGAGCCGTTCTCAAAATCGCCCGTCGGGTGGAGCCTGTGGGGCCCACGACACGCGATTTTGTCAACGTTCTCAGAATCGAACCAAACTTGGCTCACAGGACCAGCGTATTGTTACGAGTCCGATGGCGCAAGTTTCGTCTCGATCCGACGTGTGTACACTAAGTTACAGCAAGATTCAGAAAAGTCGGATACGGGGCGATGTCCGCGGATACGTACTGATTCCGGTGTGCACGCACATCCGAATCAGCTTCTGCAAAATCTCGCACGTCCGTATCTACGACGCTCACGTATCGGTGAAGACCGCACGCGACCAAGTCGTCCCGTTTGGCGGGGCGTACTCGATTCCGGGGGGAAACAGGACTTAGTTTTTTCCTATTTTGGATCGCGGTGTGCGATCACCACAGGACACGATGCCCCGAGCGGGTTGTACGGGCACCGAGAGGGTCATACAGGCTACGCGATACAATTTACGGAATTAAAATCAGAGCTACGAGTCAAAAGTTATGGGTACCTGAACTTGTCCGAAAAATCCAAGTTTTCCTCGTGTCAAACTCGTGTCCGACACACCTAGGGTTAGGGTTTACTGTTCTGGCTGTGTCCGGTCTCCACTGTTCTTGTGTCCGGCTGAGCTGAATCGTGTCCTGCTGCGATGTCGAGTCTGTGTCTGGCCGAGCTAGGGCTGAGGCGGCGCTCGTCGGCAGAGCTGCGGCGAGGCAGGGTCTGGAGGAGGCGAAAGAGGGCTGGCCGGTGGGAGGCGCTGGCTAGGGTGGCCTCGTCGGGAACGGTGAGGTTCTGCAGGGTTAGGCGAAAGCTTCGCCGGGAGAGGGTGGTGGAGAGGGAGGCCAGGAGGTCGGGAACGGTGTCGTGCTAGGCGGTGCTCGGGAAGAGAAGGAAGGAGCAGGGAACTCCGACGAGGTCTAGGGCGGAGCTCCGGGTGACTGGGTTTATATATAGAGGGGATTGGGAGATGACTGGTCGGCGGTTGCAGGGCCGGAGGCGATGGGTCAGGGAGAAGAGGGGTTGGCGGCGGCAGGCGTTCGGGTAGCCGGAGGGTCGCCGGCGGCGTAACGGCCAGAGGGGAGGAGATCCGTCGGGTATGGGCGGTTGGGGAAATGAGGGGATGCGGGTTCGCGGGTGGACGGGTTCGGGTCTGACGGACCCGACCCGACCCGATAGCCCAACGGGCCGGGCGGTTGGGCCGGATAATAAAATAATAATAATAATAATAATAATAATAATAAGATATATTCAATTAATAGTATTTAGGGCTTTTAAAATTCATCCGGGGTCCAATAAATTCCCAGAAAATTACCCTATGTCTAGTTTTCTATTTTACACCATAAAATATTATTTTCATAATATGTTAATATTATTTATTAACATTTAAAAATCCTTTAATAATTAAAGAACATGAATTTAATTCCAGAAAAATTCCAGAAAAATCAGAAAAATCCAAATTTATAAATTTTTTGAAAATCAGGGGGATTACAGTGCCATGGGTTGCCTTTGAGCATGGGTGTTGCACCATTTCAGAATACATTATTGTAAAGCGGTAATGTGAAACACTGGGTATTTTTGGTGCCTTGGGATATATATATTGAGGTCGAGATTTGGACTTCTTGGAAGAACATGTTGGAAGAATGGTTATGGATGCTTCGGTTGGGTTATCGATGGAACGAGTCTAGGATCGCTTGGTGGGGCGAGAATGTTCGATCCTCTCGTCATACCTACGTGTGTCTGCATGTCACGGACAACTTGTGCAAAGGTTTGGCACTTTCCCCGAAATGGTTTTTATCCGGGGCACTGGAGCCGTTTCGATCCGGAGGGAAACATTTGATTCGCGTTCAGTCGCGATGCATTACGGGACCTCCAGCGGGGCTTGCTACCCGGGCTGATAGGGCGCGCCGTAATGCTTGAGATATGTCCTGTATGGCTCTGCCAGTGACTTCATATAGATAAGAGTTGGCTTGCTTTACTTTGGTTGGTTTGTGCATCGTGTAGGCACGGCCACCTTGCCTCGGCAAGAGTGTGCACTCGAGAGTAGGATATAGACTTTGGATGAGGATGGATATTGAGGCGAGACTGATGGTTCGATATGTTATCGTGCAAGCGATGGCATTGGGTTAGACGGGTCGGCTATATATTAAACTGCTTGTCGTTTGGTTTGAGTTGAATGCTTGCATGCGTAAACTGCTTTACAGCTTTCCTTAACATGTCATCCCTATGCCATGAAAAGAATCTAGGATTTAACTAGAAAGATCACCATATAACTGTGTGCATTCACTATTTTTACTTAGTGTCGGCTTAGACGAGTGGGTTACCCCGCTCACCAGTACGGTTGTGTACTGACCCACGTTTGTGGGCAATATTTCAGGTACACAGGCGTAGTGGCGCTGCTTGGATATACGGGACAAGATGTATGAACTGTAAGTACCTTTGTGGGCTAGAGAAAAGAGCAAGAGCATTTCATCATCTTTGTGGCATCGCCTTTGTGGCATTGCCTCGGGGCATTTTATTTGGACCCTATCATGAGCTTCGCTGCGTATTACTCTGATGTGTGCTTGGTACACAATACTTGACTTCCACTGCAACTTGGTTGATTCAATGATAACATTTGGTATTTGACAACATCGTCTTGTACGAGCGCAACTCCAGGCTCGTACGGCATCACGTCCCGATTAGAACGATTGTCCCGCGGGAGAGCTGCAACGTAGTGATTTCACGTTCAGCGGGGACTGTCGAGCTTGCGGGAGATTGGGGCATGACAGATTGGTATCAGAGCGCCCGGTTCATTTCTTCGGACTTGGTCCTTCGCTTCATCACAAACTCAAAAATTGCTTCCGTGTGTCGTTAGCTCTTGACTCTACTCGGTGCCGCATCGGATGTTTCATGCAATAAGTCTATTTATTGCTGGTTTTGGCTGCATTATTATTCTTGTTGGGTTGCCTTGGTTGGTTTTCGTAGGATCGCTTAGCCTCGTTAGGCGTTGTTGCATTCGTGCAGCAAGTTGGTTGGCGTTGTTGCATTTGTGCAACAAGTGTGGGCTTTCGTTGGGTTTGCTTGGTTTATCGTTCGGGGAGTTTCTGATTGCCTCAATGGATCAGTTGGTTGGCTAACGATATTTGGTTATGCGGCATGTTTTGAGTAGAAACATTCGATGAGAATGGATCCTTGCACGAGTTGCTCGTCAAGTGATTGTGTTGGATAGAAGCTGGAATTTTGACTGTGGCGCATCGGTTGGGCAGATTTGAGTTTGGCTTGAGAAATATCAGATAAGTTGGCACGAATTGCTCGTACAACAAACATGTGGAACCGTTGGATATTGGGTTGGACTATTTGGAAGACAATCGTTGCACGATTGCTCGTGTTGCGAAAGTAGCAATCGGTATGAGAATAGCTGGAAGCATCGAGAATGGAACATAGCACGAGTTGCCTAACGAGATTGATGTTTAAAGAATCGGCTAAGTTTTTGTGTCAGACTTAAGATGGGAATGGCATGATCACACCTAAGGGATAGTTCGAACGGATCTTGGATTCGTGAAAGGAAACGTAATGTGAGTAGCGACTTGATTCGAAGTGGTATATGGGATCAAATGTGTTAAGCAAGGCATTAGAAATATTTTGGTTGGACATCTATGGGAATTGCCTGAACGGACTCGGATAACGAATACAAGTCGGTTGGTGCAAATCGACTGAGTTAGAAGGAATGAAAATGGAGCAAGCGAATATTGAGTTATGATTCGGCAGAATCACCTCAGAATAGTCGGTTTGGGATAGACGCTGGTTGACACAGATTTTGCACGAGGGTAACTATATTTCCAAGTGGTATATGGTGCAATAGAATTTGACTCGGGTATCCTTCGATACATTAGACTTGAGAACTCAAGAACGAAATCGTGCAAATGGAAGTATCATTGGGCTTAAGAGATGGGCAGAACCGGAACGAACATTTGGGTTATGCTTGAGCAAAGCGATGGGCAAATCAAATAATAGCGAGCACGGACTATGATTTTGGGCAACGCATTTGAGCTGTTGGTTGAGCAACGAAACACGAACTTGGTTCGCAGGGACAATGCGATGGATTCACACAAACTTGAAGAATTTTGGATATTGTTGCTCGGGAAGTTGGATCAGGTTTAGCGGAAATGGAATTTTGGGCAAGATGTTGCAATGATGAAAACGGATTCTCCGGAAGACATAGACGGATTGTGGCAACAATGGAAGGCAAAGGATTTTGTGGCGGACAGACTTTTGAAGATAGCTAAATGTGGGAGCAACGTCGGAACAAATCACTGTGCTGCTCGAGTAAGTTGGAAGTGCAAAGTGGGACATAGCAAACGGATGTGAATTTGAGCAAGTCTCGAGTTTCGAGAATCATTGGAATCGATTGTGCGAGAATCGAACATGCAATTCGGAAATTTGATGGATTCAGGACAGAACGGCGGATTGATGGAATAAGGTTTCAACGAGCGCGGTTCTCGGATTCGGAAACTTCGCTCGGATGAATGGATGGATTTTGAGTCAGATTTTCAGATGAGATATAGCATGGTTTATAATAACTGTCCATCGTGATGATTACGATTATCGAGCGTAGCTTCGGGACAGCTGACCCTAAGCGACATTGCCCGTCGAATCGGATATGAATATGGTTGACCCATAGAACGACCCTTGAGGCGGCATATTTGGGGATGCGTCGAGGGCAGATGTGAGCAATGAGATTTAGCTTGTTGACTGAGTGTTGGATTTTAAGAGACCCTTGGGATAGTCTTCAGCTGAAGATGCAGCCAGAAGATCGAAGCGATGGTGGAAGGTAGCCTAGTCAACTGATGAGATTCAGAGTCGCAGATTTTTATCGATGGCATCGCCTCTGACTCATCGTGCTCTGGAAGGGAATAGCATTTATATGAATGGACGACTGTGGCGGCTCGTTCAAATTAAATCTTTGCGAATACTGGAAGGGACAGATGTGCCTCAGATTTACAAGATGTCTCGGAACTTAGTCTGGAAAACGTGCTCGTTCGGAAGGCAAAGGTAATATTCTATGCTTCGAGGCAGTGGAAGCAGCGCGAAGAACTATTCCATGCGCAACCTAAGAATTGTGGCGAGTGTGTCCACATTGAAATCGTGGTGACACTATCCCTTTGGCGTGGCGGCGAGATCTTCGTGGATCACACGAACCTCAATATAGATGTTCACCCTGTGAGATTTTGATATGGCAGGAAATGTGTTGGACTGAGCTGATCTAAGCAAAGTTGATATTTGGGTAAGTCGCATAGCTGGGGTAGATCAGTTGAGATGATCGTTCGGTGCACGAGATAATATTTGGAGATGTGGCTAGTACGGATTTCAGAAATAGTTGGATGGATTGAGTTAGAACACGAACTCATTGAGTCGGTGGAAAATCTTCATAATTGAGAATAGTGCTCAATCGAAATGTTGGAATGGAAATCGGGATTGATTCAATTGGGAGCAAAGCAAATGGATGCCTCGAACATAAAGATACCCTTGTAACTTGTTCAAATTTTCTATCGCAAAGCTCGGCTGAAATGCATGTATTTTAGGGACGCCTTAAATATGTGTACGATCCAAAACTAAGCGATACGAAGAATTCGTATTGAGCTGCAAGAAGAATGTGGGAATTCGTGAAAATTGTAAGAGCGTTCAGCAGAACGAGATGTTATGTCAAAAATAGTGAATATGAGAGTTGCATAGAACAGATATATGGAATTGGATTGTGGCATGCTAGTAAGGAATGAGTAGCAGCACGGTTCGTGGACGAACCTGATTCTAAGTGGTATATTATGTAACGCCCCGCAACCGCTCGGAGCGTTACGCTGAGTCGGACTGAATAAATCAAATGCTGGTTACATTTAAAATGTTGGATTTTGGGAAGAAGGATTAATCGAGTTGGTTTCAATGTGCAGATGGCTAGCGGGTTCGATGGAAATCAGGTGTTCGTTCCGAACAGTACTGAATAGCTGAATGGAAGCGATAATGCCGTCTTTCTTAATCCGATCGGTCGGATGATTTGGAGAGCACGGCCTGCTCGCACGGTCATACCAGTTGAGTAGATCGCGCTTGCATCGGACCACGGGTTCAAGGGATTGGCCATATCGGCAGGACAGGATGCCTAACGGGATCAATCATTGTGAGTGGGCTCTTTCCCTTCTCCTCTACTCCTTCATGCCTAATAATATGGAAAACACGTAAAGGCTTGAACACTTGGGCTGAAACATCGGGAAGCACTACACTGAGGCGTGCATAGAGTGTGCGTCGTTGGCTTGGTAGGATTGTGGCTTGAATGATTTACGCGTTGGATAGTTGGATGCGATAGTCGGATTATACATTTGAGGCGATCGGTTGGATACTTGGGATTATGCTTGGACGGTTGGAAATATACAAGTTGGAATGATACATTGAGGCAAATGGGAATATCGAGAATATCGAGAATTTGGGCGAGCGAGCGTGCATCCGTGCACGAGTAACACTGGGTCGCTTTGTCTTGCAAAGCGAGCAGTTGTGGTTCGAAACCGAACAACTGCATCAGCGAGGTATGGTGCCGCTTGATGGGGCATTGTGCCACGAATGGGGCATTGTGCCACTGAGACGGCATTGTGCCATGGGTTGCCTTTGAGCATGGGTGTTGCACCATTTCAGAATACATTATTGTAAAGCGGCAATGTGAAACACTGGGTATTTTTGGTGCCTTGGGATATATATATTGAGGTCGAGATTTGGACTTCTTGGAAGAACATGTTGGAAGAATGGTTATGGATGCTTCGGTTGGGTTATCGATGGAACGAGTCTAGGATCGCTTGGTGGAGCGAGAATGTTCGATCCTCTCGTCATACCTACGTGTGTCTGCATGTCACGGACAACTTGTGCAAAGGTTTGGCACTTTTCCCGAAACGGTTTTTATCCGGGGCACTGGAGCCATTTTGATCCGGAGGGAAATATTTGATTCGCGTTCAGTCGCGATGCATTGCGGGACCTCCAGCGGGGCTTGCTACCCGGGCTGATAGGGCGCGCCGTAATGCTTGAGATATGTCCTGTATGTCTCTGCTAGTGACTTCATATAGATAAGAGTTGGCTTGCTTTACTTTGGTTGGTTTGTGCATCGTGTAGGCGCGGCCACCTTGCCTCGGCAAGAGTGTGCACTCGAGAGTGGGATATAAACTTTGGATGAGGATGGATATTGAGGCGAGACTGATAGTTCGATATGTTATCGTGCAAGCGATGGCATTGGGTTAGACGGGTCGGCTATATATTAAACTGCTTGTCGTTTGGTTTGAGTTGAATGCTTGCATGCGTAAACTGCTTTACAGCTTTCCTTAACATGTCATCCCTATGCCATGAAAAGAATCTAGGATTCAACTAGAAAGATCACCATATAACTGTGTGCATTCACTATTTTTACTTTGTGTCGGCTTAGACGAGTAGGTTACCCCGCTCACCAGTACGGTTGTGTACTGACCCACGTTTGTGGGCAATATTTCAGGTACACAGGCGTAGTGGCGCTTCTTGGATATACGGGACAAGATGTATGAACTGTAAGTACCTTTGTGGGCTAGAGAAAAGAGCAAGAGCATTTCATCGTCTTCGTGGCATCGCCTTTGTGGCATTGCCTCGGGGCATTTTATTTGGACCCTATCGTGAGCTTCGCTGCGTATTACTCTGATGTGTGCTTGGTACACAATACTTGACTTCCGCTGCAACTTGGTTGATTCAATGATAACATTTGGTGTTTGACAACATCGCCTTGTACGAGCGCAACTCCAGGCTCGTACGGCATCACGTCCCGATTAGAACGATTGTCCTGCGGGAGAGCTGCAACGTGGTGATTTCACGTTCAGCGGGGACTGTCGAGCTTGCGGGAGATTGGGGCGTGACATGCACAATCAAATAGGATATGTAAACAAAATAAATTTTAAAAAGTTGCAATAATTCTAATTAGCTAAAATTAATCCTAAATTACTGAAATCTGGTCGAGGGAGTTTACAATCTACCCTCCTTAAAATATTTCGTCCTCAAAATAAAAACAGACATATAATGAAAATGAAAGATTGATTTGAAATATTTAGGACATACCCTGGTTTGGAAATAGATGGGGGTAACGCTGTCGAATATCCTCTTCTCGTTTCCAGGTTGATTCACCTGGTGCATGATGTCTCCATGCAACACGAACTAGAGGGATAGTCTGGCCTCGCAACACCTTCTCGCTATGATCTAGGATCTCTACGGGCTTCTCCTGGTACGATAGGCTTGGGCCGACGGTAATCTCTGAATGGTCCAGTACATGACTTGGGTCTGGAATGTATCTCCTCAGCTGAGATACGTGGAAGACGTCATGTACTCCTTCCAAGGTCTAAGGTAGAGCTAGCCTGTAAGCAACTTCTCCGACGCGTTCCAACACATCGAAGGGTCCAATGTACCTTGGACTCAGTTTTCCTCTTCCTCCAAATCTGATAGTACCTCTGGTAGGTGAGATCTTCAAAAATACATGCTCTCCCACTTGGAACTCTAGAGGTCGTCGATGAATGTTGGCCTAGTGCTTCTGTCTGTCTTGTGCAGCTCGTAGATGTCCTTGGATCTTCTTTACTTTCTCCACCGTACGAATAATCAATTCTGGTCCCAAGATCTGTCTCTCGCCTACATCGCTCCAGCATACTGGAGAACGACATTTCCTGCCATAATAAGCTTCAAAGGGAGCTATTTGAATGCTCGCTTGATAGCTATTGTTGTAGAAAAATTCTACCAGGTGCAAATGATCTTCCCATGATCCGCTGAAATCAAGCATGCAAGCTCTCAGCATATCTTCAAGGGTCTGGATGGTGCGCTCTGATTGACCATCTGTCTGTGGATGATATGAGGTGCTGAACTTGAGGCGGGTACCAAGACTTTCTTGCATACTTCGCCAAAAATAAGATGTAAATCTCGTATCCCTGTCAGATACTATGCTGACTGGTACTCCATGCAGACGCACTATCTCCTTCATGTACATGTCTGCCAAGACTTCTGTAGATTGTCCGAATCTAAAAGGTAGGAAATGTGCAGCCTTTGTGAGTCTATCTACGATTACCCATACAGCATTACGACCACTGGGACTTCTTGGGAAGCCCGTAACAAAGTCCATCGTAATGTGCTTCCATTTCCACTCGGGTATTGGGAGGGGTTGAAGTAGACCGGCAGATCTCTGATTCTCAGCCTTGACTTGCTGACACACCAAGCACTTTGTCACAAAGCGTGCTATCTCTCGCTTCATTCCATGCCACCAGTAGAATTGTCTCAGATCCCTGTACATCTTTGTGCCTCCAGGATGTATAGAGTATGTTGAGCTATGAGATTCTGACATCAGCTCCTCACGAAGTTCTCTATTTGGAACATAAAGACGATCACCACATCTTAGAGTTCCATCTTCGTGTATGCGACATCCGGTTTGGATTCCAGCCTCTGTTCTTTGGCGAAGCCTCTGAAATCTTGCATCTGTTGGTAGAGCAGCTTTGATTCTTTCGACCAATGTTGATTGTAGCTGGTAGTTTGATAATTGACCGTCAATTCCTGGCATAATGACCTTTATTCCCAACTTTTCTAGATCTTTCAGCAGACCTGGTTGGGTGATCATAAAGAATGCCGAGGATCTTCTGCTTAGTGCATCAGCTACTACATTTGCCTTCCCTGGATGGTACTGCAAATCGATCTCGAAATCCGTCATCACTTCGAGCCATCATCTTTGTCTCAGATTTAGGTCCTTCTGGGTGTAGACGTATTTCAGGCTCTTGTGATCGGTGAATATCTCCACTCGTTCTCCGTATAGATAATGTCTCCATAGTTTCAGGGCGAAGATGACAGCGGCAAGCTCCAGGTCATGAGTGGGGTAATTCTTCTCATGATTCCTCAGTTGTCTTGAGGCATAAGCTACAACCTTCCCATGTTACATTAAGACACAACCCAATCCTTTTCCGGATGCATCGCTATAGATTACGAAACCTCCGGATCCAGATGGTATAGTCAAGATGGGGGCAGTAGTCAGACGCTTCTTCAACTCATCAAAAGCTGTCTGGCATTCCTCAGACCAGTTGAACTCCTGATCCTTGCGGGTAAGACGGGTAATTGGCTCCGCGATTCTTGCAAAGTTTTCTACGAACCTTTCTGTAATATCCGGCAAGTCCTAGAAAGCTTCTCACCTCTGAGACGTTGGTAGGGGTTGGCCACGTCTCAACAGATGAGATCTTTGCTGGGTCCACCGAGATGCCTTCTCCTGTGATAACGTATCCAAAAAAAGTGACACGATCAAGGAAGAACTCGCACTTGCTCATCTTAGCATAAAGGCTCTCTCGTCTCAGCGTCTCTAGCACCAGTCTTAAGTGCTCTTCATGCTCCTCGTGGCTCTTTGAATACACCAGAATGTCGTCGATGAAGACTACCACGAACTGGTCCAGATATTGGTGGAAGACTCTGTTCATCAGGTTCATGAATACGGAAGGTGCATTAGTTAGTCCAAAAGGCATCACCAGGAACTCGTAATGACCATAACGAGTCCTGAATGCTGTCTTTGGAATATCTTCTCTCCGTATTTGACCTGATGATAGCCTGATCTCAAGTCTATTTTTGAGAATACTACAGCTCCCGTCAGTTGGTCGAAGAGGTCGTCAATTCGCGGCAAGGGGTATTTGTTTTTGATTGTCAAAGCATTAAGAGCTCTGTAATCAATACACATTCGATATGTCCCGTCCTTCTTTGGTACAAACAACACTGGTGCTCCCCAGGGTGATGCACTAGGACGAACAAATCCCTTGATCTGTAATTCCTCCAGTTGCAGCTTCAGCTCGTCAAGTTCCTTCTTCGCCAGTCGGTACACATTTGAGGATACCGGTACAGCTTCGGGTATCAGCTCAATAGTGAACTCTACTTCTCTGTCAGGCGGTAGGCCTGGCAATTCCTCCGGGAATACGTCTTCGAATTCTGCAATAATTGCTGGGGGTTCTTTCTCCATCGCCATGTAAGCTCTAGGAGTCTGGCCTACTCCTTGCTCGATGGTTCCTCATACGTATTCGAACTCCGGGTGTCCTGGTGGTATAAAGATGATACTACCTTTTCGGCAGTCTAGGATAGCGTTATTCTGGATTAACCAGTCCATGCCTAAGACGACATCGAAATTTGGCATAGGGAGTACCAAAAATTGCGCTCTTAGCTCTCTACTACAAACAACTATTGAACATGTTTCGATAATGTTGGTAACTGGAACAATACCTCCTCTAGTAAGAATTTTCCAGCACTTAGGTAGTGGGAAAGTGGCTAGTTTGTGCATGGCTACGAAATTACTAGATATGAATGACAGGGTTGCGCCAGAATCAAATAATGCAGTTGCAGGTAATGATGCAACTAAAATGGTACCTGTGATGGTTTCACCTTCGGGTTCTCCGGCAACTGCAGCTAAAGCAAAGGCCTGCCCGTGCCTTTGTCCTCCAGATTGTTGTCTAGCCTTGTTGAATTGGGCCTCCTGAGTGGCCAGGGGTGCTCCTCTCTGATATCCTCCAGATGTTGAGGGTAGCATCTTCTGGGCTTGTGCTCCTGGATTCTGTCCGTTCTGAGGTGTTGTATCTTTGCGTTGTGGGCAGTCTCTGGCCATATGCTGGCTCGCTCCACATACTAGGCATAATCCCAACTTCTTTCTGCAGTCATTGATATAATGTCCCTTCTTGCCACAAAAGTGACAAGTCGGGAGCTCCTTCTTCTGGTAGGGTCCCGTCGTCTGATGCGTCTGATTTTGTGGACGACGATTAGGTCCTCCTGCTCCTTGCTGGTTTTTGGCCGGGAAGGTTGGATTCGGGCATCTTGTTCCTCGGCCAATTGCTTCTTGCAACCTTGCTTCTGTAAGAACCTCCTCGTAGGAGATCCTTGACTGCGCCGTCGTATACCTCTGGAGCTCTAGGGTGAGGCCGCGGTGGAATCTCTTGGCCTTCTCCAGCTCGTTCGGTATCAGATTGGCACCGAATCGACTCAGTCGGCAGAACTCTGCATCGTAGGCATCGACGAACATGTTCCCTTGTTCCAGGTACAGGAACTGGGAATATAGGGCATCTTGGACTGTTGCGGGGAAGTACTTGGCATTGAAGTGCTCCAAGAATTGTTCCCAAGTTTGGTCTTTGCCGACGCTACGCTCTATGGATTCTCACCAGTGATGGGCGTTGCCGAGGAGTTGGGCCCTCACAGCGGTCATCCATAGGTCGGGGGTAAGTTGCGATCCTTCCAGTAGCATCTCTGTGTTGGAGATCCAGTCGGAGATCTCCTCTGGGGTTTCGCTGCCTTTAAAGGTTTTTGGGCTCATCTGGCGGAAACCTCGGACTGTGCCTACTGGCTGGACAGGCACTGGTGCCGGGGCAGTGGTTCTCTCCAAAGTCGTCATTAAGGTCTGTCTCAATGCTTCAGTCTGTTGCCACTGAGACTGTCTCAGGGCTTCAGTTTGTTGCCATTGAGTCTGCAACATAGCTTGGAGGAACTGGAACATTTGAGGTTGGCCCTCAAGCTGTGGCATCATGGCAGGAAGGGCTGGAGGTGGTGGCAAAGGTGTCTCCGCCTGCGGTGTTGATGTTTGCCCTTCATGTTGAGCTGGTATTCCTGTCTGGGCAGGATCCTGGTGGATGTACGGGGTTGGTGGGTAGACCAACATCCTTCTAGGGGATTGGTCTCTCGGGGTGGACGGAGTTCCTTGGACATTGGCCGAGGGGTCTGTTGCTTGGTCAGCCCCATCAATCGCATGTTTCCCGGGTATGTCCATATTTCTGAAGAAAATAGAATAATTTAGAAAAGCATGAAGGAAAAAATAATCAAGCAGGATGCGATAAAAAAATATTTTAAGGATAGTGTCAGTGTGGATGAGACCTAGTATTCCTATTCTATTGCAGGCTTGCCGGGCATGTCATTATACCACTAGCAATAAATTCGACCTGCATGGGCCACCACTAAAACCATGTCACGCTCCAGTCCCAAAATGTCAGGAACTAGGCCACGTGGCATTGGCCAGCTGACACGTCACTAAGGGTTTAATCCCATATAATGGACCCAAAGAAACGTGCTACGCTGTCCTAAAATACTACAAGTCTAATACAGGTAAATCTATCTCATCCACAACAAAATGTCAGGAAAATAAGTGCTGAATATATATAAAAGCTGAGTCTGATAAAGACATAGTACATCTGATGGGAACAAGCCCATAACAAAACTAATAATAGCGCAGAAAAATAAGATAGACTAAGTAGCGTCTATCTGGGGAAAATAGCTCCATCTCCAGGTGACCAGGCTTCTAGGTTCAGGCAAACTCTGAGGGTGTCTCCTCTAGCTCCTCCTCGGTAGCACATCTAGTCTCCTGATCAGGTCCGTATATCGTGGGGTAGAAAGCCTCGTCTAAATTTGGCAAAAAATCAGGTCCTCAGTGGGACGTAACAAGATACAGAAAAATGACATGCCATGTAAATACTGAATAAATAAATAAATATTGGGTGCTAACCATCTAAGTGAAATGCAAGTAAAGACCTTGTAGTACGCATGGGAAAGTGTAGGCTTGACATATGCTGACTTAATTCACCAATCGTGTTGACTGGCTAGTATATGTGTCATATACCCCCGGACACATGGGTAGCTCTACAATCGACCATCTCCGAGGAGCATGGTACGAAGGATAAAAGACTCATGGAGGGGTGTCCCATACGTCCACTAGTTATCTTTCTCGCCCAATGTTCTAAATGTTAAGTCATACTTTTTCTGAGTTTTTTCTTATTTTAAGCTAAGCCGTGATGCGTGTCACACGTACTGGTAGCTAATCAAATACGTAGCTCGTATCACAATATGTATTGCAACCATGTTGCGTGTTCCCGTGATAGGGTCTAGGAGGATACTAGGGTACCCTCACAGATGTTGGTAGGTCTATAAAGACTAAGTTAATTATGCTACGTGTCAACGCATTTGTTGACTGTACCTGAGGCAATCTCAGGTACTCACAGTCATATAAAATTCAGGAACAATAACATATAACAATATTTGAATTTAAACAGTAAACTTGGCAAGGTATAGTTGCCTACTCCTTGATACTATTGAAACCCTGATCTCACAGTCAGGTTTGAAGGTGCTTGTGACAGGGGGTCACTGGCTGAGCTGGAGATGTTTTCTGTTAAAACATACAGGGTTCGTGAATATCATGGATATAATATAAAAGTATATTCATATATATACTTATATACAATATATATATAATATAGGATACACATATATATAGAGTATATATATACATATAGATATAGTATATAATATATATAATATTATATATGGATAATATATACATATACATATACATAGATATATATATATATATATATATATATATATATATATATATATATATATATATATATATATATATATATATATATATATATATATATATATATATATATATAAATTGAAAGACAGTGCAGGGAATGTAAATATACATATATATATATGCTGTATTATCTAGCACTATATTATATAGTATATAATATATATATATATAGATATAAAATGAAATGACAGTGCAGGAAATGTAAATATATATATATATATATATATATATATATATATATATATATATATATATATATATATATATATATATACAGTACTATATAGTATATATTATATTTATATATATATATAGATATAAATGAAATGACAGTGCGAGAAATGTAAATATATATATATATGTACTGTATTTATACAGTACTATATAGTATATATTATATATAGATATTATATATATATAGATATAAAATTAAATGACAGTGCGAGAAATGTAAATATACATATATATATATATATATGCTGTATTATCTAGCAATATATTATATATATTATATGTATATAATATATATATATAGATATATATATATATATACATATATATAATAAATTGAAAGGATATTGCAGGAAATATAAATGTATATATAAATACTGTATACCCAGTATTATTTATTAATAATAATATATATAATTCATATATATAGATTACATATATATATAAATATATATAAATATAAAAAGAAAACAGAAATAAATATGCATAGTATTTATATATATACATATATATATACTATAATCATGATAATATATAAGTATATATATATATAGAATTATATATATACATATACATATATTAATTACATATATAATAATAATATATACAGTACAGATATACTGTATTTAAACAGTATATAATATATAATATGTATTATAATACATATATATATGTAAATATACATATATATACATTTATAATACATATATATATATATACATATACATATATACACATAAATACACGTATATACGTAGAGAGAGAGAGAGTGGGGTATACCTACTGACAGGGGGGTCCCACACGTCGTCGCCGATGGAAGGACGGCGGTGGCTGGCCGGAGGAGCAGCAGCAGCAGCAGTTGCTGCCAGTAGCAGTAGCAGCAACAGCAGCTTGCGAGGGCTGCCGGCGGCGGAGCGGTGGCGGAGACGGCGGTGCAGGGTGAGGGATCGACGGAGGGGGTCGAGACGGAGAGGTTGGTGGTGGTGGCGGGGGTCTACGGTGGCTGTGGTGGCGGCTAGAGGCGGTCGGAGGTGAGGGGGTGCTGTAGGGTTAGGGGGAGCTGATGGTGTTGCGGGGGCTGCCGACGGCGGAGGAGGCATCGTGGGCCGGAGGGGAAGTGGTGGTCGGGTAGAGGGGGTCGGGGTGAGTCGAACGGTGGGGGTGGTGGTGGTGCACGGTGGCCGGAGATGTTGGTGGGGGTGGTTCGGGTGGTGGTGGCTGTGGGTGATGGTATTGGGGGAGTTGGCTTGCGGAGGCTGCCCACGGCGGAGCAGACGGCCGGAGGTGGTGGGGCTTGGCCGGAGGGGAGGTGGGGAGTTGGCGAGGGCTTCGCCGGAGTTGGGTGGCCGGTGGTGGCGGAGGGAGGTGGCTGTGAGGGTTTGAAGAGAGGGGGGGTCGGGTTTATATAGGGTTTAGGGGATGGCAGTTTAGTAAATAATTGGAAGTTTTAGGGTATTTTGGTAATTTGGGTTTTAGGATATTTTTAACAGATTTTTCTGGATACTTAGTGCCACATTTAGGTGTTAGGGTTAATAGCCAATGAGATTATGCCACCTCACATGCATTTTGTATAAAAACCCTTATAATTCCATAATTTGCATAAAAGTCCTAAAATTGGTATTTTGCGCAATTATGCAATTTGTCTGGAAAAACATCTGGTTCCTAAAAATATAGAATTGTACAGAAATAAGGAGGAAAGCTGGGGAAATGATTTGGGAAGTGTGGGGGTGAGCCTGGGCAGAGGCAGGGTCTGATTTCTGAGTGATACAGATCCTCGTATTTATTAATTAATAAATACTGTGCACGATGTTCACTAATTATTTAGGGGCAGTTAGGATCATAATTTTTCTACGGTGTCAATCCACTAATTGTAGTATAATTAGAGTAGAATATTATTATATTTTTGTTTAGGCAAAACTGGTGCAGGTTGGGCCTCAAATCTCTAGGGGTAGAGAGATGGGTAAAGAGCAGAAAATTAAATAGGAATTAAATACGAACTTTTGTAACGACATTTGTGCGTCTCAAACGAGGCTCAACATAAAGCATCTGGGAGTTGCACAAAAATCAGAAAAATAGTCTAACATGTCTAGGGCATGTATGTGAATTTTGTTTGGGAAATACAGCTAGTGTAATGTTCTAATTAATTGTGTGAAGTACAGGTGCACAATCAAATAGGATATGTAAACAAAATAAATTTTAAAAAGTTGCAATAATTCTAATTAGCTAAAATTAATCCTAAATTACTGAAATCTGGTCGAGGGAGTTTACAAAATTTGAGTTTTTTGATAAGAGACATGCCCTTACTCCTTATGACAGTAGTGTTATTCTTAAGAAGAATGAGGGTTCTCCCATGGAACAACACAGATATTCTCAGATGATAGGTTCTCTCATGTATATAACAAACAGGACCAGACTTGATATTGCATTTGCTATTGGGAGACTAAGTAGATATACTAGTAACCCAAAATCAGTTACACTGGACAACATTAGAAAGAGTTTTCAGATATCTTAGGGGTACTCTAGATTATATGTTGCACTATACTAGATACCCTGATATCATAGAAGGTTATTCAGATACAAACTGGGTAACTGACTCACATGATATAAAATCCACTACTGGATATGTTTTCACTCTAGAAGGAGCTACAATCTTCTGGGGCTCATGTAAACAAACTATCATAGCTAGGAGTACAATGGAATCCGAAATGATAGCCTTGGACACTACATGTACAGAAGCCGAATGGCTAAGAAACCTTATTATACATATACCTGTTTCTATTAATCATGTTCCTGCAATTTCTATAAACTGTGATAATAAATTTGTTATGGAACTACTAAAGCATGATTCTGTGAATGCTAAGATGAACAGGCACCTGCAGCTGCGCTTCAAGTCTATAAAGAGCCTATTTGACAAATATGTGGTTCTTGACTATATAAAGTCAGAAAAGAATCTTGCAGACCACTTGACGAAGGGTCTGCCTAGGACTTTGATCCTAGAATCATTGAGGGGGATGGGGTTAAGCCCATAAGTAAAGTCACTAGCAGTGGAAACCCAATCGAGTCTGATTGGAGATCCCAAGAAGCCGGTTCAATGGGTAGGAACAAGCTAGACTTAGGTGACTTTTATGGAACACTGACCCGAGATTAAAATCTTATTCTATATTTCCCAAGTGGCTGTACATGCTTACAATAATTCCCCATTCCTATGGTGACAGTGTTCTTGAGTAATATGGTTAGGATGAGTTTTAAAACTCTTAATAGGTCCAAGCTGATATATGGGGTTGAAACCTATCACCAACCCTTAAGGACTTACCTATATGAGAGGTCATGAAGGCCGCGACTATGGGACAGGGCGATCCCAGACAACTCTCAGGAATTTGGAATTAGTGCGCATGGCCAACCAAAAGCGACACCCGTTAGACCCAGAACCTCTAGCGTACTATGTGTGCTATTTTTCTAAATCTGGTGAAAGAAGTCTGATTCAAGGCATAGTCCATCAAGCACTTCTTCAGACAAAGACAATAGTCACTAAGTGAGATTCAAGGCTGTAGTCCATCTCATCTATGCATAGTATATACCTGCCCAGAAACTCTTCCTTTTAATTTCTTTGTCACTTCTATTTCGAAACTTGACCTTTTGGGGGGGGTTGTTAGCTTTGCTTGAGCAAAAGCTCAACTTCCTTCTTTCCTTTAGTCCCACATCGGATGGGCCAACCCCTCCTTGTATGTATATATTAGTTCATCTTCATTGCTTTCTTAAAGATGTTGTGTGGGGAACCCCTTAGGCCACACCCAAGCGGCGCCGCCGCCGCCGCCCGGCCCGGCTTGGCTCGGTTCGGTTTGGCACGCGTAACGGGTGCGGGCGTCGAATGTCGATCCAATTTACTCTTCGGGTTTAGGCTGGAATCCAAAAATCTTTTTGCTCCTCCTTATTTTTGAACCATTTGACTCATTCAAATTTGAACGTAGAGGCACCATGTCCAGATTCATTGAACCCTTGTAACAGCTCTTTTGACAGCCATTCATCCATGTTTATTTTTTTTGTTATTTCTCTTTAATGGCTAGTTTTAAGAGTCATTTAATCTCTTGCCGGTTGGTTGTGTCTTTGGTCTGCCTTTATATTGCGGTCACCTCCTCCTTCTTTCTTAACAGAAAATAATCCTACGTGAAACCTCTCTTTCATTTCTCTCTCAAACCACATTATGATCTCCAAATCTTTGCTCTGGGCAGAGCTAATTTCGGTCTCTCTCTCCGAGTTGTGTGCGACGAAGAGAACCCGGTAGTTAGGGGATTTTACAACTAGGAGCTTCCAAGAAACGTCTGCACATAGACCTCGGATCAACTCTTAGGGTAGTGCTTCGTGCACGACTTTCCCGGAGGCCGGTAACAATTTTATTTTTTTTAGTTTTCTTGTTCTCTGAAAAATAATATATTTATATTTATATTATAAATATTTTTATCAGTTTTGTATCAAGAAATTCTAGTTGGAGAAATATATGGAAGTTGTTGTCGTAGGTTTTCCTGGAAATCTTGCGTATAAGTATGTGAAGACTATCTCCTGAATGCAAGTCGAGCTTGCTAAGAGAAATTGGAAGAAATTAAAATCTCAAGAATGAGTGTTGCAAAGCTGCTAGTAGGATAATTTGCTAGAAGGATTTCACAGCAGCTGAAGCCACTAAACGCAGTTGAAATTGCAGAAGAAAGATAGCTTAATAAAGTACTATAATAGAAGCTAACAGAGTAAGCAAAAAGGTCAGTTGGGTGATAAAGATCACCAAGCGAGATTTGATCGTCTCCATCGATCCGCTTCCAGGAACTATCAAGTTCGGAAGAACTTCTGAAATACTCGTTGTCACATCCCTTACTCGGACAGGGCACTGACGAAACAAAAATATTTTGACTTCATTCACAGAAGTAACTCGATTATATGTTTTCTCCGTTTAGCGCTAAGTGCTAGAACAACAACTTAAATAGGAGAACAATCTCTTGAAAGTGGTAACCATCCAATAAAGACGTGGTCGGAGGATCAGGGAGTCCCTAATAATAGAACAGTTACGAACATAGCAACCTTCACCAGCGGCAAAATCGCAATTCTGCGACAGAGCAACAATTTCACATCAGTGAATCTCTACAAAATCGTAGAATTGTGCCACTACATCTCCACAGAACCAAGAACTACATATTCGCATAAACGCACCTTTGATAATATGTCTCAATCCAAAAATACGTAGGATCAAGATACATGGCAATGGCCAGTTACGCATTATGTGTTTCAAATTAACTCGAATACGTATATGTTGTCCCTGATGGAGTCAAGCTATCTATAAGTCACTATAATTACATCTTATATCTCAATCCATAAGGATAGGAATAAAAAATTGGACAATATATACCATGGTGTGCACCACATACTACACTTGCATGAATAAACTCAAAAAAAAAAATATAAGCCTACAAACACTAGGCTACCAAGCAGAGTACAAAATAGTAATCATACGTAATCATGAAATTCCCATATTTAGTATGAATCCAAATTAGTTTGTCACTCTGATCACAAGGTCCAAGTGGAGTCTGAAGGATGGCTGAGGCTTCAACGGGTGGGAAGAGATTGAGTATGATTCTCTCATTCCAGCTTCTCGACTGATGGTTGATCAAATCTTGAACATAGTGAGCTTGATTTGGGGCACCTGGGAACCCTTCCACTCTGAAATGTGGCCGATTTAACACCCAAGGGTCCTTCCAAATATCAATGCTAGTACCATCACCTACTAGCAAATAGATGCTGTGTAGGAACTATATACTCTTGAGGATGTTGTACCATATTGAAGATGAAGATTGCGTTATTCTGGTTGTCCAGAAATCATTCCTACAGGTATTTGCTTTTGAGCATCTTCACCCATTCGGCATTAGGGTTGGTTAGAAATTTCCATGCCAAATTACTAATGAGTGATTGGTTGGTAATCTCTAAGTCCCTGATGCCCAGCCCTCTCATAGATTTAGGCTTCATGTGTGTCTTCCAATTAGTAAAATGAAGCTTTCTATGGTTAACTGACTCACCCCAGCAGAAGTTTTTTTGAATTTGGGTTAACCTACTAGTAACATGATTAGGTAAGAGGTAAGAAGACATATAATAGATTGGAAGGGATGACAGTGTTGATTTGAGTAATGTTATCTGACCCGCATGGGATAGGCTATTAATCTTCCACCCATTCAATTTGGAAAGGCTGGATTCAACCAGTTTCGAGTGTTTGAAGATTTTAGACTTCGGTAATAAAAGATAGTGGCTAAGATATCTATCAAATTTGTCCATGGGTTTAAACATCAAGGATTTTAAGGAAGATCTGTGACATATGTGAATCCAAATTCTTTGGTAGGAAGTGTAGTGCCTCAAATCTCGATCCAATCGGGATGCGCACTATATAATGGACTTGTGGCTAGTAGTCTGAGTCGTAGCTTAGTGTTTAGCAGTCTTCCGTCATCCTCTTTCCACGGACAAAATACGATGATCATTTCCAACAAATTGATATGCTTCTATTAGTCCAATAGTTTTCATGTTTTGTTGCTTGGTTTTATTGATTTCGCTTTGGGATTTTGCTTTGGGATTTCGCTTTGGTGTTGCTTTCAATTTGCATGATTTTCGTCGTTGGCTTTCTCACTTGGAGCTTTAATTCTTGGAAATTTTCGGAAGGAATGATAGGCAAAAGAATTTTAACTCGATGCTCGTGCTATTGCAGGTCCGCGTAACTCACGCTTGATCGTCGTTAAGCGGGACTCCTTTCAGCACATTTTCATTCGGTGAGTGGTTCGGACCCTTCTTTCCTACTTCTTCATGCCAACATCCTTAATGTTTCAAACGTTCAATCGATGATGTATGGATGAACGCTTAGGAAGACGCCGATGGTAGAGGCAGAGTACTACTATTCGTGCGAGGCATAGTTCTACCCAACGAGGCAGAGTTTTATTATTCGTCTACCCGGCGAGGCAGAGTTTTATTATTCGTCTACCCGGCGAGGCAGAGTTCTACTATTCTTGCAGCGCTGCACCAAAGGCGGTGATGGTGATATCAGCAGTTACGGCAAGGCGCATGTTGTATTCAAGCTGTTAATGGTACTTAACCTCTGTTCGAGACACCCGACAGGAAGTTGCAGATGCAGCTCAAGATGATTTTATAGCAGATTTTTCCGACGTGTTCCCGGACGAGCTGCCTGGAATGCTTCTTGATCGAGAAATCGAATTAGCCATTGACACCTTTTCGAATACGGGGCCGATATCAAAGGCACCCTCCCGAATGGCCCCAACGAAATTGAAGGAACTGAACATGCAGTTATAATATCTGTTGGACCGAGGATACATTCGTCCAAGCGTTTCTCCGTGGGGAGCTCCGGTGTTGTTCGTGAAGAAGGACGGATCCATGCGGTTGTGCATCGACTAACGAGAACTGAATAAGGCTACCATGCGAAACAAGTACCCGTTACTAGACGACATGTTTGATCAATTGCAGGGAGTGGCAGTATTCTCTAAAATCGATCTCAGGTCGGGCTATCATCAGTTGAAGATCAAATTCGATGACATCCCCAAGTCAGCGTTCTGAATCCAATATGGGCACTATGAATTTCTTGTAATACTGTTCGACTTGACGAACGCCCCAGCAGCTTTCATGGATCTGATGAACCGGGCTTCTGACCGTTCGTGGACAAGTTTGTGATCGTGTTTATTGACGACATATTAATCTATTCCAAGGATGAAGCGGAGAACAAGGAACACTTGAGGGTCATGCTGCAGACGTTGCGGGAGCATCGGTTGTTCGCAAAGCTAAGCAAATATGAGTTCTGGATTAGCAGTGTGTCATTCCTAGGGCATGTCGTCTCGGCAGAAGGCGTCACAGTGTATCCGAAGAAGATTGAAGTGGTGGTAGACTGGAGGCAGCCTACGTCAGCCAGTGAAGTTTGAAGCTTTCTGGACCTTACGGGTTACTAACGTAGGTTCGTGAAAGATTTTTCTAAATTGGACTCACCTTTGACTTTCCTTACTCAGAAAGGGATTTCATTCAAGTGGAGCAACGACTGCGAAGCTAGATTCCAGGAGCTAAAGCAACGGCTCATTTTATCAGCTCCAATACTTGCACTTCCGGATGGAGTAAAAGAGTTTCAGATATACAGCGATGCTTCGGGAATAGGCTTAGGGTACGTGCTCATGCAGAGGGACAAGGTGATATCGTACGCCTCAAGACAATTGAAACCACACGAGAAGAACTACCCAACGCATGACTTAGAATTGGAGGCAATTGTGTTCGCGCTGAAGTTGGGACGACATTATCTATATGGTGTTGCTTGCAAAATCTACACAGACCACAAGAGCCTCAAGTACCTATTCGTACCCAACAAAAATTGAACCTCCGGCAGCGGCGCTGGCTAGAACTGATAAAGGACTATGACTTGACGATCGCATATACGCCGGACAAGGAAAACGTCGTTGCTAATTCTTTAAGTCGAAAGACGTGGGCTCGCTATACATAAACTGTCGTTTGCTTCGAGAGCTAGAGGAAATGGGCATCGAATTTCTAGTTCGATATCAAGGGATGCAGCTGGCTCCACTCTATCTTGAGCCGAGTCTGCATGAACGAATCAAGTCTTCTCAGAAGGACGATCAATTCTTGAAGAAAATGCGAGAGCTGATCTCAACGGAAAAGATGTCCGACTTTGCAGAAGGCGAGGATAGGACCCTACAGGTGAAAGGATGATTGTGCGTTCCTAGCGACCCAGAACTCCGAAAGAAAATCATGACTAAGGTACACTATGTGAAGTATTTCTTACATCCGGGGAGCACAAAGATATACAAGGAATTGCGCATGACCTTCTGGTGGCACAGTATGAAGCGAGATGTGGAAACCTTTGTGTCACAGTGTATGGCATGTCAATAGGTGAAAGTTAAGCATCAGAGGGACCGCGGAGAGCTGCAGAACCTCGCTATTCCTAAATGGAAATGGGACAACATCGCCATAGATTTTATCGTGAGCTTTCCGAAGACGACGCGGGGCATGATGCGATTTGGGTCATTGTTGATCGTTTGACCAAATCTGTCCACTTTCTTCCAATCAAAGTTACATGGGACGTCAATCGGCAAGCGCAAATTTATATTGACGAAATTGTTCGATTACATGGAGTACCTATCTCAATCGTCTCAGACAGCGACGGACGTTTCTTATCTCATTTTTGGACTAGCCTACAGTCTGCATTGGGCACTAGCTGAAGTTCAGTACCACATATCACCTCCAGACTGACGGCCAGACAGAGAGGACGAATCAGATACTTGAAGATATGTTGTGACTGTGTTCGATCGATTTGAAGACTAGTTGGTTCACGCATCTACCGTTAGCGGAGTTCGCATTCAACAACAGTTATCAATCGAGCATCCAGATGGCACTATACGAAGCACTCTACAGGCACAAGTGTCAATCTTCAATCTGCTTAGACGAAGTCGACGAAGGACAGGTACTCGGACTAGAGCTGGTGGAACAAGCCGTTGAAAAGGTTCGCTTGATTCAGACTCCGCACTACGCAGAGCTGACAGAAGAGCTACACTGATGCTCATCGAAGACCCTTGGATTTTATGGTCGGGGATTACGTCTTCTTGAAGGTGACATTGATCCGAGGAGTAATGTGCTCCGTATTAAAGGCAAATTGAGTCCTAGATTTGTTGGCCCCTTTGAGGTTCTTGAGCGAGTGGCAGTTGTGGCCTATCGGATTGCGTTACCCCCTGCCTTGGCTGAAGGCATGATGTCTTCATGTCTCTCAACTTCGAAAGTATGTGCATGATCCAAGTCACGTGGTTAGTTTCGATAAATTGGAGCTGCGCACAGACTTATCTTACTCAGAGGAACCTGTGCAGATCTTGGATCGCAAGGAGAAAGTGCTACATAATCGATCGATATCATTGGTTCACGTGTTGTGGCGAAACCATTGGGTCGAAGAATCAATATGGGAGATGGAGTCAGAGATGAAGGAGTAGTACCCTTCATTGTTCATTCGGTCGTAGGTAAGACCTTGTTCTCAAGTTTCGGGACAAAACTTTTTCTTACTGGTATATTATGTAGTGCCTCAATCCTGATCCAACCGAGATGCGCTATATAATGGATTGTGGCTAGTCGTCGTAGATTAGTATTTAGCAGTCTTTGAGCATCCTCTTGCACGACAAAAAATGCAATGATCCTTTCCGACAAATAGATAGAGGCTTCTATTAAAACGAGTCCAATAATTTTCGTGTTTTGTTGCTTCGTTTTCTTGATTTCACTTTGGGATTTCGTTTTAGTATTGCTTTCGATTTGCTTGGTTTTGGCTTTTGGCTTTCTCGCTTGGAGCTTTGATTCATTGGATTTTCGGAAAGAATAATAGGCAAAATGATTCTAACTCGATGCCCGTGCTGTTATTGCAGGTCTGCGTAACTGATGCTTGATCGTCACTAAACGAGACTCCTCCTTTCAGCACATTTTCATTTGGTGGGTGGTTCGGACCCTTCTTTCTACTTCTTCATGCCAACATCCTTAATGTTTCAAACGTTCAATCGATGATGCCTGGATCAATCGAAGAGTTTGGACCCAAAGGACACCAAAATCGAAACACGGCTTTGAGAAATTATGAACAGTTGCATAAGTTTATAGTCGCTTTAATTCTTTTGTTTCATCTCATTAATTATTTGCTAGTTTAACTGTTCATGCATTATGCATGATCTGGGACAACTTGTGCACAAAGTTTGGTATTTCATCGAAACGGTTTACGGGACACTAGAACTGAATCGATCCCGGAGAAAATATTTGACCGTGCTTGGCACGATGCATTATAGGACCTAAAGCGGGACTTGCAACCCAAGCTGATAGGGTGCACCGCAATGTCGTTGATAACTCCCCAAGGTGTCGATCACACCAATGACCGCATATAGATAGAACAAATGCTAATTATTGTCTTGTGATGGTAAGTATACTTGTGTTTCAATACAGGAAAAGGATGCATCGGTTGAATAAGCAACCGATGAGCTAAATGGGTTCTATGTTATTTACTCACAAAAACATGCAACTGATATGAACTGAATTCACTCTAGACCTTAATAATAAGAACATTTTAATGCATGTTCTCATTTAATAAGCAAATGTTGATTTAGACACTCACCAGTATAGCAGAGTATTGACCCCACATTTATGGACACCATTTCAGGTACTCAGGGTGCGCAACACTAGTGGATAGACGAAAAGGCGTTGAAAATTTTCTATTTTGAAGTATAGTTGAAATAAGTTCATGTTAAGACATGGATTTCAACCTATACAAGAACGTAATGCACGTGACCTCAAAGATTTATTTGATGGATTGTCCTGCCTTTTAAGTTTTCTTTTGTAATGCAATCAATGTAGCCAAGAGACATATCAAATGTAAACTCTATGTAAATTACTCTAATTTCAATCAATGAAAAATATGTTTCTTCCTATACTCTGTGTTCAACTCTCTGTGTGTATTTTCTAACTCGTGTTTCAAATAGAGTTTTATCATTGCATGTTCTTGTCTTGTGTAAGCACAACTCAAGGCTCGCACGACATCATGTTCCAAGTGAGGAACGATCAATTCTGCAAACGATCCAAGCAAGGACGATCTACCCTTACGGAATCGACATGACAGGAAGATGAAAGATTTTTCAAAATTTATCTGTTGTTCCATTCAGTTTTCAAATATAGAAAGAATGCTGTTGATATGTAGAATATTGGTGATAGTTCATTGGCCAAAAAGAAGGTCATCTCCAAAAAACATGTAAGAAGACAGAAGCATCTTTGGAAAAATCTAACCAGTAAATAGGTTAGACCTTTCCATGATCATCATGTGTTTTGATATCAACTCGCTACACATGATAAATAAGTATGGGAGATAAAGTACATCCTTGTCGGATACCTCGACTTGGATGAAAGATTGAGTAGGTAATCCATTGGCCAAAATAAAAAGAGAAACGGTTGAGATTGCATGATTAAGACATGGATTTTCCCTATGATGCCATATCATGAAGGACCTGGCTAATAACAAACCAACTTAGTCTCTCATGTGCTTTGGTCATGTCTACTTTAAAAACAAATTTGCTTTTGGGTAGACTAGATTTAGCTATTGTGAGTTTTTGGGCCATGACTATATTGTCTACGCAATGATCGAAGCCAAGAATTTATTTAAGTGAAGCCTAGAATTTGATTAAGGGAAGGTACAGATCTTTCATTTTGTTAAATTAATAAATTTTTATTGATTCAAAAACATTTAGGTTTTGTTTGACTGAATTTTTTTCATGAAAAAAATATATGTCTTAAATTTTCTACTAATTATAGTGTACCTTACATTTTATATAAAATTATTTTTCAAAAAAATATTATTTTTCATATTTTACTATAAAATAGTAAAAAAATAAAACTTGTCCACAAAATGATGAAAAATACAATTTATCGAACATAGAAAAAACGTAAAAAATAATGACAATCAAACACAAAATTATATTTTTCATAAAAAAAAATTTAAGATTCTATAAAATACATTTTCTAGAAAAATAATTCTGTAAAATTAAATTATATTTCACGTATTTTTGACATTGCAATCAAAGAAACGCTACAATATATAAAGTTCAACTATATAAATCAGATTTTGCTCTTACCATATCCACTATTTATTGAGTTTAGAAAATTAGCTTTCTATTCATTGAAAACAAAAAAAAGTTGGACTAATTTGTCTCGTATTCCCCTGATATCTATCTTTCCAATTAGAACTTCGGAAAAAAATATTAGAACTTCGAAATAAATTTAAAGATAAAATCCTAAATAATTTTCAAAAAAATATACAACCCAGTTAAAACATCAATTATATTTATTTAAATAAAAATATAACAAAAAATCTAAAATAACATCAATAATGACAAATAAATCACAAATTAACTAACAAAGATTGGGAAAAATAAAAGTTCATTTGAGGCCTCAGAGATCTTGGTGGTTAATCATCATCAAGTGGAGTTATCCTCCATCAAGAGTAGCAAATATTTTGTTGCATCACAGTCCCACAAAAAAAATCCAATAAAATAAAATAAAAAATATAAAACTTTTTAGGAAAAAAATTTAAAAAAATAATATGATTATGATTTGTCAGAAGTAGCTGGTTACGTAATCACATAATTGATATCATTGGGAATCCGATTGATTTTCTTCATCACCCACAAAATCATATTTATCAAAATAACAATCAGAAAAAAAATATTTTTAGTATAAATATAAATAAAAATATACCTACCTTGTCACCGAAAAATCCTAGAGAAAATAGAGGAAAATCAGAGCTAAAGGTAGTAGTTACTGTGGCCTAACGATAGATTCTCTGCTGCATTATATACAGCAAACAATTTGCAATATTAGGCACAAATAATAAAAAAATATTATAAAAAAGCAAAACTAAATTGGGAGCGGCGGCTGAAAGGCTAAAAAAAAATATCAAGAACCCTAGAAAAAACAAGAGATGACGGATATAGGTCTAGTTGGGCTTATAGGACTTGAGGTGCTTCTGGTGTCTTGCGGAGCAGTGTAAGGATGGGTTTTTAAGTGATGAAGCCCTGACTAAATCGACTCGAGACAACCAAGTATGCTTAGTCGGACTTCGGAACAAAGGTTCAGACTTAAAAGCATTCACAGTGGAGATACTTCAAATTATTAAAAATTATATAAATTATTATTTTTGGAGTATTTTTATAATATTGGAACATAATGATACACTCCAAATAAACACTCCAAATTAATCTCCTCTTTTTTCTCCCTCTTTTTTCTTTTTATTTTTCTTCCCTATTAGGTAATATTTTCTCTTTTTTTACTCTTTATTTTTCTTTCTTGTTTGGTTACTTTTGGTGGGCCCATCAATTAATATAGAGGAGCTAGGATACGCTCCAAATCTGGAGTGTCTCGTAGCTTTCTAGCAATTTTCAAGTATGCACAAGTGTCCACTGCAGTTTTCAAGTGCTACAAAATTTGACTAAAGTTAAAATGTAGCACTTAAAACCTCTCACTGTGGATGCTCTAAGGGATGACTTGGGCAGGACCATCGGACCGGACAACGAGGAGCTAGAATTCGGAACCAAACGTTCTACCACCGTTAGTAACAGACTCGGTCTGAAACATGGTCCGGGTCGAATTCTAGCTTAGTTTTGTTAAATTCAAAATGTTAAACCAAAAGAAGATATCGCAAAACCTATTATTAGACAAAACGTTAACTATGTTATTTGTCATTAATGAAAGTCGAACAAATTTTATTGTATAACAAACGAAAGAAGTACAGAGAAATCTTAAACAGAAAATCTAAATACAATATTTTTGATTTGGACAGTGTGACGATGGAGATCGAGTACTGCAGCTGACTCATTTACTCCGTTGACGGTCCGACGAGAGAATCATAATGCTTTCTTCACGTCTCTCTCTCATATGTGTCCCCATGTGGTAGGTATGCAACCCTACTATTTATAGCCATCATGCTGACGGGCTATGCGCGCGCATATGTTATGCGCGCATGAATTCTGGGACTGTCACGTGTCCTTTCTTAACAGAACGGTTGTAGCCGTGAGCACCTGTCACGGCTGAGCTGTCACGTGGCGTCTTATTGGGATCTGTTGTTGCTGGGATTTGGGTTATTCTCGTTTTGTGCGTAACTTGGTCAGCTTAACACGTGGCCTACAATTGGTTGTAGAGAATCTCCTAAGTTAAAACAGAAAGACTTAATCGCACAGGGTCGCATAGAGACTGAACCGCATAAGGGCTGAGCCTCCCAGAGATCTGTTCTTAGGGTCATTTAGACGCATAGGAAGCTTGACTCATGGAGAGCTTGGCTCATGGAAAGCTTGACGCAGAGAGAGCTTGGCGCATAGAAAGCTTGGCTCACAGAAGAGTTGACTCATGGAGAGCTTGGTGCATTGACACATAGATAGCTTTGTCGTGTGTATATGTGGCACTACACAGCTCTACACAGTCAAAGGTAATCATAGCAATGATGTAAGCGCTGACGTTCACTGTCAGCGTCAAAACCAAGACGTTCGGAGCCATTATTATTGTCATAGTCATAAATATTGTAACTGACAGAAGTTGCACCATGCGTCCACAACATCATGTGTCTCTTAACTTCTACTGCATGCGTCTTTGCTTCTATGTCGCATAAATTGTATGGCGCATAACTTTGGATAAGTTTCTGTATGCGGCTACGTATGAGCACATGTTTCTCCGAGATTTTTCATACTTCTACAAGACACTCTTCAAAGTTTTCAAATTGTGGATAAGTTTGCAATACTTTGAATAAGAAGCATGGAAAGAGACTTACTGAACACAGAGGTTGTTTGTCACATGAGTTTGTTTGTCACATGCGCTTGCTGACGCATGGATGAATCTGTCAGGCTGTCAAATCTGCTTTAAATGAGGGATTTAACTCAATCTTTGAGAAGATCTCTTGGGATTCTGAGCCGCATTTACACGCTTTTACCGAGGTGACGGTTTACTAAGGATGACGCCGGATCAAGAGCCCATGTGCCGTCCTTATCTTTGGTCGCCATGTGGACTGTGTTTGCGAGAAAAAGTTTATACGAAACTTTTGTGTTACAAACTGTTAAAAAGTATAAAAAGATCCTAAACAGGAATCTAAGTGCCACTACCACATTTTCTAGGAAATAATATTTTGGTCATTTCATAATTAATAAAATATTTTGTATGTTATATATTTATTTATTGTATTATTTATTTATTGTTAGATATTAATTTATTGTTTTGGACTTGTGTTAGTGGACCTAACTAGTTTAGATTAGATCCATGGACCAACATTTAAATCTAGTTAGAATTGAGCCCAATTAGAAGCCCATTCATTAGGAGGGTGATTAATTAAGTTAAACCCATCAGACTAGAACCTTCATTCCTTAATTATTTCTTCATGAGAGGCCCCAAAGGATATTTTAGACTTTACATAGTAGCTTGGGGAGGGAGTTTTGTGGCCGGCCTAGTTAGAAATGGAGGGATTCTCTCTCCTCATTTTAATTTTAAATATAGATCTAGAATTTCCTCTTTCAAATATCTTTATTCCCACATCAAATTCTACCCAAATTTTTTTCCAATTCCTTCCATAATCATCATTGGATGCTATTAGAGCAAGGATTTATAAGGAGGAAGCAAGGTTCTACAAGGAGGAGCAATGATCTACAAGTTGAAGGCTTTTTCACCCATTTTGGAGGCTTCATTGGGAATCCATCTCCCAATAGGTACAATTCACTTTTTTTCTTTTAATTAGACTCTAAATCTGTGTTTTAATCATTAGAAACCACCCTATTTGCTAAGCCTACCCATAGAAATTGGAATTAAGTTCATAGGAGGCCTATGGACAAAGTTATGTGTTATTTTGGGTCAATTTTGGAGAAATTTCTAGATCGACACGTCTTGTGTTTGTCAATTGGTCAATTAGACCAAATTGATATGTGTTTGATTGTGTGTAGCTAGTGTCATATCCACAATTAGATACGTGTAGGCCGTATCCCGACAATTTGGAGATACGGGTTGATTTGGGGGTTTTCTTCCGACATTGATGTTTGAGCATGTCACATTTTGATACGGACACATAGATGTATATTTAGCTCTTCGTATTGTTCATAATTATTATTTTGATTTGCTCGTGTCCTTCGGATACGTTTGGTGGTGTGGTGGACTCGTATAGCAAGCGTATCATAGATCTAGTGTGATACGGGTGCGATGCACTCCACGTGTTTATTTTCTTGTATTTCAATATACTTGTTTATAGCTATTAGAGTATTATAATTGTATGGTTATATATATATATATATATATATATATATATATATATATATATATGTGTGTGTGTGTGTGTGTGTGTGTGTGTGTGTGTGTAGTGTGTGTTTGAGAGGGGGGGTCGAGCTAGCACTGCAACAGCATTGAGAGGCAGCAGGTAGCAGCAACTGCAGCAGCATGTTGCAGCAACAGCAACAGTATGAGCAGCAACCACAGCAACAACAAAGCAGTAACAGCATGCAGCAAAGCAGTAGCAGCAATGCAGCACAGCTTTAGCAGCAACAAAAAGTAACCACAGCAACAACAACAAAGCAGTAGCAGTATGCAGTGCAACAACATGAGCAGCATTAGCAAGGGCAGCAACTAGAGCAGGTAAGGAGGTAGTTCGTTCATTAATAGCTTAATTAGTTAGTCATTTGATTTACTAGTTAGTTCATTGATAGTCTAGTTAGTTTGTTATGTATACCTATTGATAGTTAGTTAAGTTATATATATATATATATATATATATATATATATATATATATATATATATATATATATATATATATATATTGTTATCTAGTAGTTAGATATATACTTTGATTACTACCTAGTAGTTGTATGTATATGTATATATGTATTGGTAAGTTAGTATAGTAGTATTGTATTAGTTAATGCATATAATTATAGTTTAGAGTTTTGGGTAGTTAGTTATATGTTAGAATTAACATTACCTTGTGATACTAAGGTAATTTCAAGGTATTGATGGATACTCAAGGTATTGGGTTTGGGTATCAAGATGGGTGTGTAGTGGTGTGATACCGCATTGGTTCAAAACCAAGGTATCCACTTAGCATTAGTTTAGTTGAAAATATTATATATTATTGATTATATGTACATATTATGATATTTTTATATCTATTAAATTACGTATCTTATGATACGGTATCTTATTGGTTTTCTAGTATCTTAGCATAGCTAGTGTGGCCTAGTTACATAGTGTATGGATCCAATTTCTTAGAGATAGACTCATACAACCTAGAAATAGCTAGTTTGACCTAATTTGACTAGTTTGGCCTAGAGTTGACCTAGTTTGACTGTTTTGACTTAGAAATGGCTTTTTTACCTAGAAGTTGACTAGTTTAACTTATTTTTATTCCAAAATCTTGTATTGATATAATATTCTATATTTAGGTCTTCGAGGCACCGTACCGAACATCTTTGATACTGTTCACCGGATTTTAGACGAGTACATTCTCTGATAGTTTCTCATTGATGATATCCTCTATGTCTCTTGTATCTAGTGTAGATATCCTTAATTTCTTGACACGATAGTTACACGGATTGGAATTTTCGGATCTCGTCATGAGATATTATTCCTTGGTATGTATGGTGTATCTTGTGCAAGCCTTGTTTCCTTGTTCTTCTTGTACATTTACAGACACTGATTCTTGGGGAGACTTGCTACCTACCCAGAGAATCTCGTGTCATAACGTACCATGGTTGGATCCACTATACCAGTCGGGGACGAAGAATATTTAGTGTAGATATGTGATCATATCCTCCTTGTATAATGTCTTGTTCCTTGAATAGTGTTAATCATACAACGCACGTATGATTAACCAGGCCATAACTCTTGTATCAAGTTTTTAAGTCGATCACATGTTAAAGCTGGTACTCACTCACATAGTCATTAGTATTTCTTTTTCATTTCTATATTGCTTATTCTCGTATTTAATTCTAGTATTTCCTTTGTTGCATCTCTTGTATCTGTATATTGCATCTTGTATATTCACATCTATTTACTGTTACATAATTTATATAATTTATTAGAACTGCTGTTAGAGATGTACTTTGCTCATTTTTTGACTGGATATATTTTTTTCCAAATGACACTGGGGAGTGGTACCCCACTCACTACGGGCCTCAGGACGTGGTTGACTTAGAGCCAGAGACCTTGGCTCAGGAGGGTCTCATCCCGACTGAGACAGATGACCCAGGACTCGTAGCTTAGTAGTTAGTTTCCTTTTGTACTGGATTTGTCTCCAACATTGTTATTAGTATTTCTCTGACTCATTGGATATTATTTTATCTCATGAGTTATATTTGTGACTCTTCTATTCTTTTATCATATTCGTGCTTTATTACATCTATAGAATTGTGATTGAGTATATTCATTTACATTGGTGGCATAATATGCTTTGATTATTAGATAGATAGTTTATCCAAACAATATTCTACCGCCGATGCTGCGACGTAGGCTGGACGCTGTTAACTACTTGCATCCCTACACCGGGTGCGGGTCATGATACTAAGTACAATTGATTATGGAGATGTATAACTGTAGAGATCTAATCTGCGGACGATCACTTTACTCCTTGGACCACTCGACGATGAAGAAATACACACGACACGAAGACGAAGAGATGTAGGGAATGATGTAAACAACTTGAAAAGTTGAACAATAAGAAATCTCTATCACAACGGCACGAGAAGCTTCTATTTTTTTCGCTCTGCTCTTGAATTTCAAAGACTTGAAGATTGCTGCAAACAACTTGGAGAGTTGAACAATAAGAAAGCTCTGGCACAATGGCATGAGAAGCTTATATTTCTCTCGTTCTGCTCTTGAATTTCAAAGACTTGAGAATTCTAGCCCTTTTCTCTCTATCTCTCTGTGTATGTATAGTCGCTGCCTGTATTTATAGAGTTTATGAGCGGTTACGAGAGTGTGCGCGTACTATGGACAGTCAACACTGTTTCACCATTATGCGCACACTTTTGGTGGATTAACACCCCATATTCTGCATGAGTGGGTGCACAACTTGCTGCCTGCTTGACACATAGCTTCCTATACGAGGAAAGCATAGGTCCTGGGGGACCGTTATTTGTACACCTTTCAGTAGAAGTACGACATGTAAGACACACATTCGTAACTGCTCACTGACGGTTAGGATAGTATGCGCACCTTTGAAGTCGGCTGGAGACTAATGCATTTTTACTAAGATTGGCACTACGGCGTACTTCTGAGAAAAATGGCACTATAGCATATTTTTGAAGGAAATGGCACTGCGGCGCACTATTAAAGAGAATGCCTATCCAATTAGATTATTTTTATCAATCTAAGAGTTGATCAAAACAAATATTCTGTGAGCATATATATTTTTGTAGCAATTTTACTACTGGATTCTGATTTTTGTCACCAATATATTTGTCACCACTAAAATATTTACTGTGGCAAACAAATATTTTTCTAATTGCTTACCAAACAAAGGTTTTGTTTTGTTAACGAATATTTATTGTAGCAAACTTGTAGTTCACTGTTCATTTAGCAAATTTGTTTAACGAGTATTACTGCTTACATACCAAACTGCAACATAGATTTTTAATTATTTTAGATCATATATTATTAAAGAATTGGTATTAGAAAATTATTATTCTAAGTACTATTCTGTTAATAAATAAATTGAAAAATAAAAAAAATTATATTTGTAGTAATTGTAACGAATATTTCTAATTCTTGGTTGAATATTTGCCAGCACATATAATCTTGTGATTCAATTTAACCACTATAATTTAGTATTTGTAGCACATAAAATTTTGCTTAATATATATATATATATATATATATATATATATATATATATATATATATATATATACCACCATTGGTATTCATTATTATTATTAGCTCTACATTTTCTTAACTACAATATTGTTTAATTGAAACGGCCTCAAGATAATAATAGTTAAGTATAATTGTAAATCTCTTTGAGTCTGGATTCTAAAAGTAAAGATCAATTTGGGAACAAACCGAAAGGTCCTTCTGTCAACCGGGTTTAAATAGCCCTAAGTGACACGGTATTTAAGTATTTTCGGACCACCGCTAACTGGGAACTGGCCCCTACAGCTAACCCAAATTAATCTACACTTGATAGACTAAAGATTTTAAGATTGGTTAGCAAAATCACTTAAACTATTATTCTAAATCATTGGACATTGTTATGAGTAATTTCGTATCTTTCAGACTTTCCTCATTTGCAACCATGACTGCCAAGGATGAGACTTTTACTGCTAAACCTGCAAAATTTAACGGGACTTTCTTTAAGAGATGGCAAAGTCAGATAAAATTTTAGCTCACTACCTTAGGATTAATCTCAGCCATTGATGGTTCCACACTAATCACAAATGACTCTGATGACACTGAGTCTGACATAGGTGTATCCAAGTCCTCTGGTTCTTCTAGACCCAAGACACCTAAGGAAATAGACTACCATTGCTTCCATAGTATTCTAAGCGCTTTGTCTGAATCACTATATGACATATTCTTTGAATACAAAAGTGCAAAAGAACTTTGGGATGCTCTGGAAGATGAATATAGCTGTGATGATGCTGGAATTGAAAGATTCAATTCCTCCTCATTTAACAGATACTTTATGGTAGATAACAAACCTATAAATGATCAAATACATAAATTCTAAGAATACCTTAGGCATATTCAAGCCAAAAGCACTTTTTTCTCTACTGAGTATAAAATAGCTTGCTTAATAGACAAGCTTCCTCCTTCTTGGTCTGATGTCAAGAAAGACCTCATTCACACTCAGGGTGACCTTACCTTTGCTCAAGTCCTAAAGAAAATTAGAACAGAAGAATAAATTAGGCTAAGGTCTAACCCTAAGTCTGAGTCTAAAGCTAAGGTAAACCTAGTAGAATCCCAAGGCAAACCCAAGCCTCATCATCACCACAAATCCAAAAGGAACCTCTTCAAGAAGAAGCAGAACCCTCAGCCTCACCACCAAAACCATCACCAAAATAAACTAAGAAACTTCGGTCAAACTCAGGATCAGAAGAGATTTTGCTTTGTGTGTGGTAAAATAAACCATATAGCCACCAACTGTTTTCATAGGAAGAAGGAAGATGTCCAGACTTCTTACAAAGGGAAACGTCCAGCCAAACCAGGAGCAAACATGCTTCTCAACGGCTCTTCTAATTCCTTCAGGTCTGTAAGCTATCAACTCTTAGTCAACATTTCTTACCATTCTGACGATTGGTGGTTGGATTCTGGAGCTAATGTTCATGTTTTCTTTGATCGCTCCTGTTTTTCAACTATCAGGAATCAGGTGGAGGAGGTGTAAATCTAGGAGATGGCTCATCGGCACAGATTATAGGAAGAGGAAGAATAGATCTAAAGATGACATCGGAAAAAAAACTCTGACTCTTCATGATGTATTACATGTGACGTCTATCAGAAGAAATTTAGTTAGTGGGTCTCTTCTTGTAGCTTCAGGGTACAAGATTGTTATGGAAGCAAATAAAGTAGTATTTTCTAAGAATGACCATTTTATTGGAAAAAGATTTGTAAGATATGGTCTTTTTATTCTGAGTACCATGAATAAAATTTCAAATCGTTCTTTTGTTATTTCTAATATAGAATCTTCAAATGTGTGGCATAGTAGATTAGGTCATGTGAATCTAGGTTCCCTAAGAAGAATGATGAACTTAGATCTTATTCCTAAAACTCCAATAGATGATAAACACAAGTATAAGATCTGTGTTCAAGCCAAACACACAAGGCTACCTTTCAAATCTGTAGAAAGAAACTCTGACCTTCTAGAGCTAGTTTATAGTGATGTGTGTGACTCAAATAGGGTTTTGACCCGAGGTGGTAGAAAATACTTTGTTACATTTATAGATGATCATTCAAAGTATTGTTATACATATCTACTCTAAACCAAAGATGAAGTTCTAGACAGATTTAAGGTCTATAAATCTGAAGCTGAGAACTATTTGGAGAGAAAGATTAAGATTCTTAGATCAGATCGTGGTGGAGAGTATACAACAAATGATATGACCAATTTCTATGAAGAACACGGAATAATCCATGAGGTAACTGCTCCATATTCACCGCAGTCCAACGGAGTTGCTGAAAGAAAGAATCGCACGAATGACATGCTCCTTAGCTCAGGTGCTCCTGATAATTTGTGGAAAGAAGCATTATTATCAGCTTGTAACATCCTTAATAGGATTCCTAGTAAGTCTAATGATAAGACTCCCTATAAATTATGGAAAGGTAGAGCTCATAGGATCCATTATCTCAAAGTTTGGGGATGTCTGGCTAAAGTAGGAATTCCTGAACCTAAAAAGATGAAGATTGGTCCTAAGACTGTAGATGTTGTATTCATAGGATATGCCCTAGATAGCAATGCCAATAGATTTCTTGTTACTCAATCAGAAGTAAATAAAATCTCTAACAATACTATTATAGAAGCAAGAGATGTAGTTTACTTTTAGAATATATATCCTTTCAAAGATAGAATTTCTTTCTCTCCCTCTAATCTCTCTCTTACCCCGTCCACCAGCTCTCATGTTCAAATATCTAGTTCACAACCCGAACAAAATATAGAACCTAGAAGGAGTAAAAGAGAAAGAATTGAAAAGAATTTAGGAGAAGGTTTCTTCACCTTTTTGATAGAGGTTGATCCCTCAACTTATGAAGAAGCAATATCTTCTCATGATGCTCCTTTCTGGAAAGAAGCCATTAACAGTGAGTATAACTCCATCATGGAGAATAATACTTGGTTTCTAGCAGACCTATCTTTAGGTAGTAAACCCATAGGGTGTAAGTGGATATTCAAAAAGAAACTTATAGTCGATGGTACCATAAAGAAATATAAGGCTAGATTAGTAGCCAAAGGTTTTACCCAGAAAAAGGGATTAGATTATTTTAATACCTACTCACCTGTAGCTAGGATCACCTCTATCAGAACCCTTTTAGCCATAGCATCCATTCATAATATGCTAATCCATCAAATGGATGTAAAGACAGTATTTCTAAATGGGGACCTAGAGGAAGAAATCTACATGGAATAACCTGAAGGTTTCATAGCTAAAGGACAAGAAAAGAAAGTTTACAGATTAGTTAAATCTCTTTATGGCCTAAAGCAAGCTCCCAAATAATGGCACAACAAATTTGACAGAATCATCTCAGGATATGGTTTCGTGCCAAACGAGTATGACAAATGTATATACTCCAAAATTTTAGATAAAAGTTGTATCATCCTATGTTTGTATGTAGATGACATCCTTATTTTTGGATCATCACTGGAATTGATAACTAATACCAAGAACTATTTATCCAGCCATTTTGATATGAAAGATCTAGGTGAAGCCAACTTGATTCTAGGCATGCAACTATCCAAAACAAGGAGAGTTATACTCTATCCTTAGCACACTCTATCGAGAAAATGCTAAGAAAAATTGAGTTTTTTGATAAGAAATATGCCCTTACTCCTTATGACAGTAGTATTATTCTCAAGAAGAATGAGGGTTCTCCCATGGAACAACACAGATATTCTCAGATGATAGGTTCTCTCATGTATATATCAAACAGGACCAGACCTTATATTGTATTTGCTATTGGGAGACTAAGTAGATATACTAGTAACCCAAATCAGTTACACTGGTCAACATTAGAAAGAGTTTTTAGATATCTTAGGGGTACTCTAGATTATATGTTGCACTATACTAGACACCCTGATATCATAGAAGGTTATTCAGATGCAAACTGGGTAACTGACTCACATGATGTAAAATTTACTACTGTATATGTTTTCACTCTAGGAGGAGCTACAATTTCCTGGGGCTCATGTAAACAAACTATCATAGCTAGGAGTACAATGGACTCCGAAATGATAGCCTTGGACACTACATATACAGAAGTCGAATGGCTAGGAAACCTTATTATGCATATACCTGTTTCTATTAATCATGTTCCTGCAATTTCTATAAACTGTGATAATAAATCTGTTATGGAACTACTAAAGCATGATTCTGTGAATGCTAAGATGAACAGGCACCTGCAGCTGCGCTTCAAGTCTATAAAGAGCCTATTGGGCAAATATGTGGTTCTTGACTATATAAAGTCAGAAAAGAATCTTGCAGACCACTTGACGAAGGGTCTGTCTAGGACTTTAATCCTAGAATCATCGAGGGGGATGGGGTTAAGCCCATAAGTAAAGTCACCAGTAGTGGCAACCCAACCGAGTCTGACTGGAGATCCCAAGAAGCCGGTTCAATGGGTAGGAACAAGCTGGACTTAGGTAACTTTTATGGAACACTGATACGAGATTAAAATCTCATTCTATATTTCCCAAGTGGCTGTACATGCGTACAATGATTCTCCATCCCTATGGTGACAGTGTTCTTGAGTGATATGGTTAGGATGAGTTTTAAAACTCTTAATAGGTCCAAGCTGATATGTGGGGTTGAAACCTATCACCAACCCTTAAGGTCTTACCTATATGAGAGGTCATGAAGGTCGCGACTATGGGACAGGGCGATCCCAGACAACTCTCAGAAATTTGGAATTAGTGCGCATGGCCAACCAAAAGTGCCACCCGTTAGACCCAGAACCTCTAGCGTACTGTGTGTGCTATTTTTCTAAATCTGGTGAAAGAAGGATTCAAGACATAGTCCATCAAGCACTTCTTCAGACAAAGACAATAGTCACTAAGTGAGATTCAAGGCTGTAGTCCATCTCATCTATGCATAGTATATACCTACCCAGAAATTTTTTCTTTTAATTTCTTTGTCACTTCTATTTCGGAACTTGACCTTTTGGGGGAGGATTGTTAGCTTTGCTTGAGCAAAAGCTCAACTTCCTTCTTTCCTTTAGTCCCACATCGGATGGGCCAACCCCTCCTTGTATGTATATATTAGTTCATCTTCATTGCTTTCTTAAAGATGTTGTGTGGGGAACCCCTTGGGCCACACGGGCGCACCGCCGCCCGGCCCGGCTCGGCTCGGTTCGGTTCGGCGCGCGTAACGGGTGCGGTACGTGCCCACACCTGCGGGCATCGAATGTCGATCCAATTTACTCTTCTGGTTCGGGATGGGATCCTGTCACTACCCAATTCTAGAAATAGGGTTATTTTTTATTTTTATTTGGTAAATTGTGTATTGTATATAATTAATTATATTTATATTTAATTGATGGTTGTATTATTTTTTTTATTGATTGTTTTAGGGTTTTGGCTAGTCTGGACCCGTGTCAGACCCTAGTGGACCCATGTCCGACCCAACCCACACCCTTGTGAGACCTATTTTTGGGTTTAGAATATTTATTATATTTTTCATAGGTTAGTTGGAGAGATTAGGAGTTAGTTTGAGTGCTTTTGGAACCCGAAATCCAAACCCAAGTTAGGGGAGGACATTTTGGTCATTTGGACATTAGGGAACCCTTATTTCTTGCTTGTGGCTGGTTCCCCCAACCCATTACCGACCAAAACCAGCAGCACAGCCCCCCCTGTCACGCCCCGGACTCGCCCGGGCCGCAGCTCCGTCCTGTTCTGCCCCGTGTAGCCGGAATTTAACGAACCGGACACGTATCATCGTGCTTCGGTGCGCCGGACGCGAATCACCGCGTCCGTCCCGCGGGTGCGAGGGAGGAAGGGAGCTATGCGAATGGCCCGTTCGAGCTTTCGGGGGACGTGATACCGCACGGGCCTGGGGTTGCGTCCGTGCAAGGCCAATCGTTTAAGTTGATAGTTGGTTATCATCGCATCAATCGAGTAAGCAGCAGAAAGGGACTTGTTGCAATGCAATGCATTTAGCCAACTGAGTGTTCGGGACAATCGAGGCAACTTGGGTTTCCTTTAGCAAAGGCACATGTTCGTTCCATACATTATACCCCCTTATACAATAGCATTCTCGGGGCAACAATCAAAATCAGGATTCTGGGTCTTAGGGACTGTGGCACGCCTATCGCTTCCTCGGACGATCCAGTACCTGCAAGCAAGTAAACTGTTGGTGGGTCAGCACTTTATACAAGTACTGGTGAGATAAATCAACTGAACAGAAACAAGCATTCACTCAAACAGGCACTAAGTAATCATGTTATAAAATATTACATTACTAGTGATCTTTCTAGTTTTACCTAGGTTCGTTTCATGCAGTTCTAGCAGAGCCGATTTACTTGTTTGGAAACATGTTTGGAAACAGAGTTTCATATTGAATATGCAAGCAAGCA
>JAYESA010000006.1:149151490-149166490 GCA_036927795.1 Iris macrosiphon | reverse complement strand
GAAGTTGTTGTCGTAGGTTTTCCTGGAAATCTTGCGTATAAGTATGTAAAGACTATCTCCTGAATGCAAGTCGAACTTGCTAAGAGAAATTGGAAGAAATTAAAATCGCAAGAATGAGTGTTGCAAAGCTGCTAGTAGGATAATTTGCTGAAAGGATTTCACAGCAGCTGAAGCCACTAAACGCAGTTGAAATTGCAGAAGAAAGATAGCTTAATAAAGTACTATAATAGAAGCTAACAGAGTAAGCAAAAAGGTCAGTTGGGTGATAAAGATCACCAAGCGAGATTTGATCGTCTCCATCGATCCGCTTCTAGGAACTATCAAGTTCGGAAGAACTTCTGAAACACTCGTTGTCACATCCCTTACTCGGACAGGGCATTGACAAAAATAAAATATTTGACTTCATTCACAGAAGTAACTCTATTATATGTTTTCTCCATTTAGCGCTAAGTGCTGGAACAACAACTTACATAGGAGAGCAATCTCTTGAAAGTGGTAACCATCCAATAAAGACGTGGTCGGAGTATCAGGGAGTCCCTAATAATAGAACAATTACGAACATAACAACCTTCACCAGCGGCAAAATCGTAATTCTGCGACAGAGCAACAATTTCACATCAGTGAATCTCTGCAAAATCGCAAAATTGTGCCACTACATCTCCACAGAACCAAGAACTACATATTCGCATAAACGCACCTTTGATAATATGTCTCAATCCAAAAATACGTAGGATCAAGATACATGGCAATGGCCAATTACGCATTATATGCTTCAAATTAACTCGAATACGTATACGTTGTCCCTGATGGAGTCAAGCTATCTATAAGTCACTATAATTACATCTTATATCTCAATCCATAAGGATAGGAATAAAGAATTAGACAATATATACCATGGTGTGCACCACATACTACACTTGCATGAATAAACTCAAAAAAAAAAATATAAGCCTACAAACACTAGGCTATCAAGCAGAGTACAAAATAATAATCATACATAATCATAAAATTCCCATATTTAGTATGAATCCAAATTAGTTTGTCACTCTGATCACAAGGTCCAAGTGGAGTCTGAAGGATGGCTGAGGCTTCAACGGGTGGGAAGAGATTGAGTATGATTCTCTCATTCCAGCTTCTCGACTGATGGTTGATTAAATCTTGTACATAGTGAGCTTGATTTTGGGCACCTGGGAACCCTTCCACTCTGAAATGTGGCCGATTTAACACCCAAGGGTCCTTCCAAATATCAATGCTAGTACCATCACCTACTAGCAAATAGATGTTGTGTAGGAACTATATACTCTTGAGGATGCTGTACCATATTGAAGATGAAGATTGCGTTATTCTGGCTGTCCAGAAATCATTCCTACAGGTATTTGCTTCTGAGCATCTTCACCCATTCGACATTAGGGTTGGTTAGAAATTTCTATGCCAAATTAGTAATGAGTGATTGGTTGGTAATCTCTAAGTCCCTGATGCCCAGCCCTCTCATAGATTTAGGCTTCATGTGTGTCTTCCAATTAGTAAAATAAAGTTTTCTATGGTTAACTGAGTCACCCCACCAGAAGTTTTTTTGAATTTGGGTTAACCTACTAGTAACATGATTAGGTAAGAGGTAAGAAGACATAATAGATTGGAAGGGATGACAGTGTTGATTTGAGTAAGGTTATCTGACCCGCATGGGATAGGCTATTAATCTTCCACCCATTCAATTTGGAAAGGCTGGATTCAACCAGTTTCTGAGTGTTTAAAGATTTTAGACTTCGGTAATAAAAGATAGTGGCCAAGATATCTATCAAATTTGTCCATGGGTTTAAACATTAAGGATTTTAAGGAAGATCTGTGACATATGTGAATCCAAATTCTTTGGTAGAAAGTGTAGTGCCTCAAATTCCGATCCACTCAGGATGCGCACTATATAATGGACTTGTGGCTAGTCGTCTGAGTCGTAGCTTAGTGTTTAGCAGTCTTTCGGCATCCTCTTTCCACGGACGAAATACGATGATCATTTCCAACAAATGGATATGTTTCTATTAGTCCAATAGTTTTCATGTTTTGTTGCTTGGTTTTATTGATTTCGCTTTTGTGTTGCTTTCAATTTGCATGATTTTCGTCGTTGGCTTTCTCACTTGGAGCTTTAATTCTTGGGAATTTTCGGAAGGAAGGATAGGCAAACGAATTTTAACTCGATGCTCGTGCTATTGCAGGTCCGCGTAACTGACGCTTGATCGTCGTTAAGCGGGATTCCTTTCAGCACATTTTCATTCGGTGAGTGGTTCGGACCCTTCTTTCCTACTTCTTCATGCCAACATCCTTAATGTTTCAAACGTTCAATCGATGATGCATGGATGAACACTTAGGAAGACGGCGATGGTAGAGGCAGAGTACTACTGTTCGTGCGAGGCATAGTTCAACTCGACGAGGCAGAGTTTTTGTCACGTCCCAATCTCCCGCAAGCCCGATAGTCCCCGCTGAAATTGAACCACCACATTTCAGCTCTCCCGCGGGACGATCGTTCTCATCGGGACGTGATGCCATGCAAGCCTAAGGTGCGCTTGCACAAGGCCAAAGCTTTGATACAAGGGCAAGTAAGCTATTCGATACTGAAGCAACGACACATAACATTGCAGAAAAGTGAAGAACTCATTGTATATGAAAATAGGCTCTTTTATTGATAATCGAAAGTGTTACAAGCGGCACTTGGCCGAGATTACAATTCTCTCAAGCACTCTTCTCTTGATTACAATAACACCGTTTCATACATTATGTCCCTCTATATAAAAGCAGATCAAAGCAGGCACAAACTCGATGCGGCTCAAGGCATCGACTCTAGATTTTCGGCTCCTTGGGATGAGGCACGGCTATCGCTTCCTCAGACGAACGAGCACCTGAGAACAAGCAAACTGTTGGTGGGTCAGCACTTTATGCAAGTACTGGTGAGATAAAACAACTGAACAGAAGCTACACCCCCTGAAACCCACACTAAGTAATCATGTGGCAAAATATTGCATTACTAGTGATCTTGCTACTTTTACTTAGGTTCGTTTCATGCAGTTCTAGTAGAGTCATATTACTTGTTTGGAAATATTCTTTGAAAACATAATCAAACAACCAATCAATCGAGGCAACCAATTCAAGCACGAGGAATCCTGTTCTGGTGTGCGCAGCGTGTTCGGTGAACTATATGCAAGGATTCTAGGGACAGGCAGCATTTAGGGACCATCAATCAAGCACACATGTTAACTATCAATCAGAGGTCGGTCCCCGAGTAACTCAGGATCGGTAGCGGTAATCCAGCTAACCAATGACTCACATTCTGATCCTATTAGCAGCTGTGACTCATGGTTGTACATTACTGCCGAAGCAGCCGTAGCCAAGGTTCAGCTCTGCACTAATAGTCATTGTCCGACCGATGCAATGCATGAAGCGCTAACGGGAGGTCTCTATGATACAGACAAAATGAATAAGCAGGCATAAGCATAAACTTATATTTCTTACCCCACGGCCGAACGGTTATCCCTGCAGCAGACATACAAGTTAGAAACATATATGTTTACCGTTCTCTGGTTTCCTATCCGTCTCTGCATCAAACAGTTAGGTATGCAAGAAGGCTAGCCTAGCATGCTCCCTAACGACCTGAATGCAGCTTATCTCCATACACTTCTCTAGTGCAGACTCAACTCTTCTCAACAGAAGCACCGCCTCCCTCTAATAGCCACGCCCCCCTGGATCCCGAAGGACCGGAACTTCAGGGCGCACTATTAGTCTTACCCCATCGCATCTCCATCCTCCCTTCCAATATCCACGCCCCGAGCTCAGGACGCGTTATCAGTCTCCCACATATCGTTTGTCCCCCATCCACCGCAAGCACCCACATATCACTAGCACATCTCTTTCACAATAGCACACAACATGACAAAGTCATAATCGAACCATCTTCTCGTATTCCTAATAGCCGCACCCCCAAGATCCCGTAGGACCGAACGTCAGGCGGGCTACTAGTCTAGCACACACAAGACAAGCATTTACTCTCGCATCGAAACAAGCATTCAAGACAATCCATATGAACACGATGACAAGCAAACATATAAACGATCTTTCAGTTAAGACTAGCATGGCACGGGTCTATTATCACATCAAGTAAAACATGTAGTTCCATCTTCTTAGCATAGCAATGGTTCTAGCTCATTTCGGACAAGCATACATATTCTCTTAGTTAGGCAGCGAATTCGTTTCAGTGACAAGCTATGTGAGTTCTTTTATTAGCATGCTGAGTCGATTCTATCATTCTTCTTATGAAAACTTTCTTCTTAAGCAAACAAGCATTTAAAACTCAGATTCATTATTAAGTCGTGCAAGAATCAGAGAATGCAGTTCTGCCCACTCATCTTGATTAATCGGTCTGGAACTCTCCGAGAAGACTTCCGTTCGAGCAAGCAAGTCGATCCCACTTGTACATAGCGCCGACGCGGAACGGGACACTACAGTTTTACTATTCGCCTACCCTTACTATTCGTCTACCTGGCGAGGCAGAGTTCTACTATTCTTGCAGCGCTGCACCGAAGACGGCGATGGTGATATCAGCTGTTACGGCAAGGCGCATATTGTATTCGGGCTGTGAATGGTACTTAATCTTTGTTCGAGACACCCGATAGGAAGTTGCAGATGCAGCTCAAGATAATTTCATAGCCGATTTTCCCGACGTATTCCCGAACGAGCTGCCTGTAATGATTCTTGATCGAGAAATGAAATTAGCCATTGACACCTTTTCAAATACGGGGTCGATATCAAAGGCACCCTACCGAATGGCCCCAACGGAATTGAAGGAACTGAACGTGCAGTTACAATATCTGTTGGACCGAGGATACATTCGTCTAAGCGTTTCTCCGTGGGGAGCTCCGGTGCTGTTCGTGAAGAAGGACGGATCCATGCGGCTGTGCATCGACTAACGAGAACTGAATAAGGCTACCATGCGAAACAAGTACCCGTTACTAGATGACATGTTTGATCAATTGCAGGGAGCGGCAGTATTCTCTAAAATCGATCTCAGGTCAGGCCATCATCACTTGAAGATCAAATTCAATAACGTCCCCAAGTCAGCGTTCTGAATCCAATATGGGCACTATGAATTTCTTGTAATACCGTTCGGCTTGATGAACGCCCCAGCAGCTTTCATGGATCTGATGAACCGGGTCTTCCGACCGTTCGTGGACAAGTTTGTGATCGTGTTTATTGACGACATATTAATCTATTCCAAGGATGAAGCAAAGCACAAGGAACACTTGAGGGTTATGCTGCAGACGTTGTGGGAGCATCGGTTGTTCGCAAAGCTAAGCAAATATGAGTTCTGGATTAGCAGTGTGCCATTCCTAGGGCATGTCGTCTCGGCAGAAGGCGTCACAGTGTATCCGAAGAAGATTGAAGTGGTGGTGGACTGGAGGCAGCGTACGTCAGCCAGTGAAGTTCGAAACTTTCTAGACCTTGCGGGTTACTACCGTAGGTTCGTGAAAGATTTTTCTAAATTGGACTCACCTTTGACTTTCCTTACTCAGAAAGGGATTTCATTCAAGTGGAGCAACGACTGCGAAGCTAGATTCCAGGAGCTGAAGCAACGGCTCGTTTCATCAGTTCCAATACTTGCACTTCCGGATGGAGTAAAAGAGTTTCAAATATACAGCGATGCTTCGGGAATAGGCTTAGGGTGCGTGCTCATGCAGAGGGACAAGGTGATATCGTACGCCTCAAGATAATTGAAACCACACGAGAAGAACTACCCAACGCATGACTTAGAATTGGAGGCAATTGTGTTCGCGCTGAAGTTGGGACGACATTATCTATATGGTGTTGCTTGCAAAATCTACACAGACCACAAGAGCCTCAAGTACCTATTCGTAACCAACAAAAATTGAACCTCGGACAGCGGTGCTGGCTAGAACTGATAAATGACTATGACTTGACGATCGCATATACGTCGGACAAGGAAAATGTCGTTGCTAATGCTTTGAGTCGAAAAACGTGGGCTCTCTATCCATAAATTGTCGTTTGCTTCGAGAGCTAGAGGAAATGGGCATCGAATTTCTAGTTCGATATCAAGGGATGCAGCTGGCTCCACTCCATCTTGAGCCAAGTCTGCATGAACGAATCAAGTCTTCTCAAAAGGACGATCAATTCTTGAAGAAAATGCGAGAGCTGATCTCAACGGAAAAGATGTCGACTTTGCAAAAGGCGAGGATGGGACCCTACAGGTGAAAGGAAGATTGTGCGTTCCTAGCGACCCAGAACTCCAAAAGAAAATCATGACTGAGGTACACTATGCGAAGTATTTCTTACATCCGGGGAGCAAAAAGATATACAAGGAATTGCGCATGACCTTCTGGTGGCACAGTATGAAGCGAGATGTGGCAACCTTTGTGTCACAGTGTATGGCATGTCAATAGGTGAAAGTTAAGCATCAGAGGGACCGCGGAGAGCTGCAGAACCTCGCTATTCCCGAATGGAAATGGGACAACATCGCCATAGATTTTATCGTGGGCTTTCCGAAGACGCCGCGGGGGCATGATGCAATTTGGGTCATTGTTGATCGTTTGACCAAATCTGCCCACTTTCTTCCAATCAAAGTTACATGGGACGTCAATCGGCTAGCGCAAATTTATATTGACGAGATTGTTCAATTACATGGAGTACCTATCTCAATCGTCTCGGACAGCGACGAACGTTTCTTATCTCGTTTCTGGACTAGCCTACAGTCTGCATTGGGAACTAAGCTGAAGTTCAGTACCACATATCACCTCCAGACTGACGGCCAGACAGAGAGGACGAATCAGATATTTGAAGATATGTTGTGACTGTGTTCGATCGATTTGAAGACTAGTTGGTTCACGCATCTACCATTAGCGGAGTTCACATACAACAACAGTTATCAATCGAGCAACCAGATGGCACTATACGAAGCACTCTACAGGCACAAGTGTCGATCTTCAATCTATTGGGACGAAGTTGACGAGGGACAGGTACTCGGACCAGAGCTGATGGAACAGGCCGTTGAAAAGGTTCGCTTGATTCAGACTCCGCACTACACAGAGCTGACAGAAAGCTACACCGATGCTCATCGAAGACCCTTGGATTTTATGGTCGGGGATTATGTCTTCTTGAAGGTGGACATCGATGCGATGAGTGATGCGATGAGTGATGTGCTTCGTATTAAAGACAAATTGAGTCCCAGATTTGTTGGCCCCTTTGAGGTTGGCAGTTGTGGCCTATCGGATTGCGCTACCCCCTGCCTTGGCTGAAGTCACGTGGTTAATTTCGATCAGTTGGAGCTGCATACAGACTTATCTTACTCAGAGAAACCTATGCAGATCTTGGATCGCAAGGAGAAAGTGCTACATAATCGATCGATATCTTTGGTTCACGTATTGTAGCGAAACCATTCGGTCGAAGAATCAATATGGGAGATGGAGTCGGAGATGAAGGATAAGTACCCTTCATTGTTCATTCAGTCGAAGGTAAGACCTTGTTCTCAAGTTTCGGGACAACTTTTTCTTAGTGGTATATTATGTAGTGCCTCAAATCCTGATCCAACCGAGATGCGCTATATAATGGGCTTGTGGCTAGTCGTCGTAGATTAGTATTTAGTAGTCTTTGAGCATCCTCTTGCACGACAAAAAATGTGATAATCCTTTCCAACAAATAGATAGAGACTTCTATTAAAACGAGTCCAATAGTTTTCGTGTTTTGTTGCTTCGTTTTCTTGATTTCACTTTGGGATTTAGTTTTGGTGTTGCTTTCGATTTGCTTGGTTTTTGCTTTTGGCTTTCTCGCTTGGAGCTTTGATTCATGGGAATTTTCGGAAAGAATAATAGGCAAAATAATTCTAACTCGATGCCCGTGCTATTATTGCAGGTCTGCGTAACTGACGCTTGATCGTCTCTAAACAAGACTCCTTCTTTCAACACATTTTCATTTGGTGGGTGGTTCGGATCCTTCTTTCTATTTCTTCATGCCAACATCCTTAATGTTTCAAATGTTCAATCAATGATGCATGGATCAATCGAAGAGTTTGGACCCAAGGGACACCAAAATCGGAATACGGCTTTGAGAAATTATGAACAGTTGCATAAGTATATAGTCACTTTACTTCTTCTGTTTTATCTCATGCATTGTTTGATAGTTTAATTGTTCATACATTATGCAAGATCTGGGACAACTTGTGCACAAGTTTTGGTATTTCATCGAAATGGTTTACGGAACACTGGAACCGAATCGATCCCGGAGAAAATATTTGACCGTGCTTGGCACGATGCATTGTAGGACCTTCAGCGGGACTTGCAACCCAAGCTGATAGGGTGCACCGCAATGCCATTCGATAAGTCCCCAAAGTGTCGATCATACCAATGATCGCATATAGATAGAACACATGCTAATTATTGTCTTGTGTAGATGGTAAGTATACTTGTGTTTCAATACAAGGAAGGGGTGCATCGATTGAATAAGCAACCGATGAACTAAATGGGTTCTATGTTATTTACTCACAAAAACATGCAAATGATATGAACTGAATTCACTCTAGTCCTTAATAAGAAGAACATTTTAATGCATGCTCTCCTTTAATAAGGAAATGTTGATTTAGGCAAGTGGGTTCATCCCGCTCACCAGTATAGCTGAGTACTAACCCCACATTTATGGGCACCATTTCAAGTACTCGGGTGCACAACACTAGTGGAGTGGATAGACGAGAAGACGTTGAAAGTTTTCTATTTTGAAGTATAGTTGAAATAAGTTCATTTTTAAGACATGGATTTCAACCTAATTTCAATGTAGCCAACTGACGTATCAAATGTAAACTCTATGTAAATTACTCTAATTTCAATCAATGAAAAAATATGTTTCTTCCTATACTCTGTGTTCAACTCTCTGTGTGTGTTTTCTAACTCTGTGTTTCAAATAGAGTTTTATCATTGCATGTTCTTGTCTTGTGTAAGCACAACTCAAGGCTCGCACGGCATCACGTTCCAAGTGAGGACGATCGATTCTGCAAACAATCCAAGCAAAGTTGATCGACCCTTGCGGGATCGACGTGACAGGAAGAAATAAGATTTTTCAAAATTTATCTGTTGTTCCATCCAGTTTTCAAATATAGAAAGAATGCTTTTGATATGTAGAATATTGGTGATAGTTCATTGGCCAAAAAGGTCATCACCAAAAAACATGTTTGTAAGAAGACTGAAGCAACTTTGGTAAGTTTGATACCAGTAAATAGGTTAGACCTTTCCACGATCATCATGTGTTTTGATATCAACTCGCTACCCATGATAAATAAGTATAAGAGATAAAGGACATCCTTGTCGGATACCTCGACTTCGATGAAAGATTTGAGTTCTTGGGCCATGACTATATTGTCTACACAATGATCCAAGCCAAGAATTTATTTAAGTGAAGCCTAGAATTTGATTAAGGGAAGGTACAGATCTTTCATTTTGTTAAATTAATAATTTTTTATTGATTCAAAAACATTTAAGTTTTGTTTGACTGAATTTTTTTTTCAAGAAAAATATATGTCTCAAATTTTCTACCAATTATAGGGTATCTTACATTTTATATAAAATTATTTTTCAAAAAATTATTATTTTTCATATTTTACTATAAAATAGTAAAAAATAAAACTTGTCCACAAAATGATGAAAAATAAAATTTGTCCAACCTAGAAAAAACGTGAAAAATAATGACAATCAAACACAAAATTAAATTTTTCATAAAAAAAATTTCAAGATTCCATAAAATACATTTTCTAGAAAAATAATTATGTAGAATTAAATCATATTTCACGTATTTTTGACATTGCAATCAAAGAAACCCTATAATATATAAAGTTCAACTATATAAATCAAATTTTGTGGCGAAACCATTCGGTCGAAGAAACCCTATAATATATAAAGTTCAACTATACAGAATCGATCGATATCTTTGGTTCACGTGTTGTGGCGAAACCATTCGGTCGAAGAATCAATATGGGAGATGGAGTCAGAGATGAAGGAGAAGTACCCTCATTGTTCATTCAGTCGGAGATAAGACCTTGTTTTCAAGTTTCGGGACGAAACTTTTTCTTAGTGGTATATTATGTAGTGCCTCAATCCTGATCCAACCGAGATGCGCTATATAATGGACTTGTGGCTAGTCGTCGTAGATTAGTATTTAGCAGTCTTTGAACATCCTCTTGCACGACAAAAAATGCGATGATCCTTTCCGACAAATAGATAAGAGGCTTCTATTAAAACGAGTCCAATAGTTTTCGTGTTTTGTTGCTTCGTTTTCTTGATTTCGCTTTGGGATTTCGTTTTAGTGTTGCTTTCGATTTGCTTGATTTTTGCTTTTAACTTTCTCGCTTGGAGCTTTGATTCATTGGAATTTTCGGAAAGAATAATAGGCAAAATGATTCTAACTCGATGCCGGTGCTATTATTGCAGGTCTGCGTAACTGATGCTTGATCGTCACTAAACGAGACTCCTTCTTTCAGCACATTTTTATTTGGTGGGTGGTCCGGACCCTTCTTTCTACTTCTTCACGCCAACATCCTTAATGTTTCAAAGGTTCAATCGATGATGCCTGGATCAATCAAAAAGTTTGGATCTAAAGGACACCAAAATCAAAACACGGTTTTGAGAAATTATGAACAGTTACATAAGTATATAGTCGCTTTACTTCCTCTGTTTCATCTTATGCATTGTTTGATAGTTTAACTGTTCATACATTATGCATGATCTTGGACAACTTGTGCACAAGGTTTGGTATTTCATCAAAACGATTTACGGGACACTGGAACCGAATCGATCCCGAAGAAAATATTTGACCGTGCTTGGCACGATGCATTGTAGGACCTTCAACAGGACTTGCAACCCAAGTTGATAGGGTGTGCCATAATGCCGTTCGATAACTCCCCAAGGTGTCGATCACACCAATGACCACATATAGATAGACCACATGCTAATTATGGTCTTGCGTAGATGGTAAGTATACTTGTGTTTCAATACAGAGAAAGGGTGAATCGGTTGAATAAGCAACCGATGAGCTAAATGGGTTCTATTTTATTTACTCACAAAAACATACAACTGATATGAACTGAATTCACTCTAGTCCTTAATAAGAAGAACATTTTAATGCACGCTCTCATTTAATAAGCAAATGTTGATTTAGACAAGTGGGTTTATCCCGCTCACCAGTATAGCTGAGTACTGACCCCACATTTATGGACCACCATTTCAGATACTCAAGGTGCACAACACTAGTGGATAGACGAAAAGGCGTTGAAAGTTTTCTATTTTGAAGTATAGTTGAAATAAGTTCATTTTTAAAACATGGATTTCAATTTATACAAGGACGAAATGCAAATGACCTCGAAGATTTATTTGATGGAGTGTCCTACCTCTTTTGTAATGCAATCAATGTAGCCAAGAGAGGTATCAAATGTAAACTTATGTAAATTACTCTAATTTCAATCAATGAAAAAATATGTTTCTTACTATACTCTGTGTGTTTTCTAAATCGTGTTTCAAATAGAGTTTTATCATTGCATGTTCTTGTCTTATGTAAGCACAACTCAAAGCTCGCACGACATCATGTTCCAAGTGAGGAACGATCAATTCTTCAAACGATCCAAGCAAAAACGATCGACCCTTGCAAGATCAAGGTGACATGACAGGAAGATTAAAGATTTTTCAAAATTTATCTGTTGTTCCATCCGGTTTTCAAATATAGAAAGAATGCTTTTGATATGTAGAATATTGGTGATAGTTCATTGGCCAAAAAGAAGGTCATCTCCAAAAAAACATGTAAGAAGACTGAAGCATCTTTGGTAAGTTTGATACCAGTAAATAGGTTAGACCTTTCCATGATCATCATGTGTTTTGATATCAACTAGCTACACATGATAAATAAGTACGGGAGAAAAAAGGACGTCCTTGTCGGATACCTCTGACTTGGATGAAAGATTGAGTAGGTAATCCATCGGCCAAAATAAAAAGAGAAACGGTTGAGATTGCATGATTAAGAAAGGATTTTACACAAAAGCAAATTTGTCTTTAAAGTATATGACCAAAGCCTATGAGTGAAGCCTAGAATTTGATTAAGGGAAGGTACAGATCTTTCATTTTGTTAAATTAATAAATTTGTATTGATTCAAAAACATTTAGGTTTTGTTTGACTGAATTTTTTTTCATGAAAAATATATATGTCTCAAATTTTCTACCAATTATAGTGTATCTTACATTTTATATAAAATTATTTTTCAAAAAATTATTATTTTTCATATTTTACTATAAAATAGTAAAAAATAAAATTTGTCCACAAAAATGATAAAAAATAAAATTTGTCCAGCCTAGAAAAAAAAACATAAAAAATAATGACAATCAAACACAAAATTATATTTTTCATAAAAAAATTTCAAGATTCCATAAAATACATTTTCTAGAAAAATAATTCTGTAGAATTAAATTATATTTCACGTATTTTTGACATTGCAATCAAAGAAACCCTATAATATATAAAGTTCAACTATATAAATCAGATTTTGCTCTTACCATATCCACTATTTATTGAGTTTAGAAAATTAGCTTTCTATTCATTGAAAACAAAAAAAAGTTTGGACTAATTTGTCTCGTATTCCCCTGATATCTATCTTTCCAATTAGAACTTCGAAAAAAAAAATTAGAACTTCGAAATAAATTTAAAGATAAAATCCTAAATAATTTTCAAAAAAATATACAACCCAGTTAAAACATCAATTATATTTATTTAAATAAAAATATAACAAAAAATCTAAAATAACATCAATAATGACAAATAAATCACAAATTAACTAACAAAGATTGGGAAAAATAAAAGTTCATTTTAGGCCTCAGAGATCTTGGTGGTTAATCATCATCAAGTGGAGTTATCCTCCATCAAGAGTAGCAAATATTTTGTTGCATCACAGGCCCACAAAAAAATCCAATAAAATAAAATAAAAAATATAAAACTTTTTAGGAAAAAAATTTTAAAAAAATAATATGATTATGATGTGTCAGAAGTAGCTGGTTACGTAATCACATAATTGATATCATTGGGAATCCGATTGATTTTCTTCATCACCCACAAAATCATATTTATCAAAATAACAATCAGAAAAAATATATTTTTAGTATAAATATAAATAAAAATATACCTACCTTGTCACCGAAAAGTCCTAGAGAAAATAGAGGAAAATCAGAGCTAAAGGTAGTAGTTACTGTGGCCTAACGATAGATTCTCTGCTGCATTATATACAGCAAACAATTTGCAATATTAGGCACAAATAATAAAAAATTATTATAAAAAAGCAAACCTAAATTGGGAGCGGCGGCTGAAAGGCTAAAAAACAATATCAAGAACCCTAGAAAAAACAAGAGATGACGGATATAGGTCTATTTGGGCTTATATAGGACTTGAGGTGCTTCTGGTGTCTCGCGGAGCAGTGTAAGGATGGATTTTTAAGTGATGAAGCCCTAACTAAATTGACTCAAGACAACCAAGTATGCTTAGTCGGACTTCGGAACAAAGGTTCAGGCTTAAGGGATGACTTGGGCAGGACCATCGGACCGGTCAACAAGGAGCTAGAATTCGGACCCAAAGGTTCTACCACCGTTAGTAACAGACTCGGTCTGAAACATGGTCCGGGTCGAATTCTAGCTCAGTTTTGTTAGATTCAAAATGTTAAACCAAAATAAGATTTCGCAAAACCTATTATTAGACAAAACGTAACTATTTTGTTTATCATTCATAAAAGTTGAACAAATTTTATTGTATAACAAACGAAAGAAGTACAGAGAAATTCTAAACAAAAAATCTAAATACAATATTTTTGATCTGGACAATGTGACGATGGAGATCGAGTACTGCAGCTGACTCATTTATTCTGTTGACGGTCCGACGAGAGAATTAGAATGCTTTCTTCACGTCTCTCTCTCTCTCTCATGTGTTACCTCCTGTGGTAGGTATGCAACCATACTATTTATAGCCATCATGCTGACGGGCTATGCGCGCGCATGGATTCTGGGACTGCCACGTATCCCTTCTTAACAGAACGGTTGTAACCGTGAGCACCTGTCACGGCTGAGCTGTCACGTGGCGTCTTATTGGGATCTGTTGTTGCTGGGATCTGGATTATTCTCGTTTTGTGTGCGTGACTTGGTCAGCTTGACATGTGGCCTGCACTTGGTTGTAGAGAATATCCTCAGTTGAAACAGAAAGACTTAATCGCACAGGGTCGCATAGAGACTAAACCGCATAAGGGCTGAGCTTCCCAGAGATCGGGTCTTAGGGTCGTTTAGACGCATAAGGACCACGACGCATAGGAAGCTTGACTCATGGAGAGCTTGGCACATGGAAAGCTTGGCTCACAGAAGAGTTGACTCATGGAGCTTGGCGCATTGACGCATAGATAGCTTTGTCGTGTGTATATGTGGCACTACACAGCTCTACACGGTCAAAGGTAATCATAGCAGTGATGTAAGCGTTGACGTTCACTGTCAACGTCAAAACCAAGACGTTCAGAACCATTATTGTTGTCAGAGTCATAAATGTTGTAACTGACAGAAGTTGCACCATGCGTCCAAGACATTATGTGTCTCTTAACTTCTACTGCATGCGTCTTTGCTTCTATGTCGCATAAATTGTATGGCGCATAACTTTGGATGAGTTTTTGTATGCGGCTTGACATATGAGCACATGTTTCTCCGAGATTTTTCATACTTCTACAAGACACCCTTCAAAGTTTTCAAATTACGGATAAGTTTGTAATACTTTGAATAAAAAGCATGGAAAGAGACTTACTGAACACAGAGGTTGTTTGTCGCATGCGCTTGCTGACGCATGGATGAATCTGTCAGGCTGTTAAATCTTCTTTAAATGAGGGATTTGACTCAATCTTTGAGAAGATCTCTTGGGATTCTGAGCCGCATTTGTACGCTTTTACCGAGGTGACGGTTCACT
>JAYESA010000006.1:148861490-149146490 GCA_036927795.1 Iris macrosiphon | reverse complement strand
AATCATGCATCTCATGTCCACGACGTCTCATGTCCATGCCATACAGGATCATAACTAATGCATCCTGTCATATAATATCTAAGCAAAGGAATAAGTCATGAAAACTGTATCCTATACAGAATCACCATGAATATCTCAGGACGATTCTGTATCATGAATAGTATCAGGTGTCCTGGGTAAAACGTACTTGATAATGCAAGTACGAGAATACAAAGGGTCACGATATCCATCTCTAGGTGACGTTGCACAACTCTGCGTACAGTGTTGGCACCCGACTATAATCGGTCGCTAAGCACGTCACACGGCCCTAGGTTTAAGCATGTACAATAAATATATATGTCAAGGAAATATGTAGCAAAAACTGCAGAGATTGGCAAGGTACACTTGCCTGGGTTTTTGGCTCCAATTGTAGCTCTGACTTCAGCAGGAATTACAGGGACTGCTCTGGTTGCTGAAATAAATATCACCATCAGATCCAGAAAATATTTATCAGCTAAAAACGCCTATCCTTGAGTCCAATTTGGAGACAAGGGCAAAAATGACAATTTCGGGTCAAGGCAGGGTCCACATGTGGCCCACTTTGTACCGAAAAATGCGTCAGGGTCAAAGGTCTCCAAATCAGTCCAACTTAGTGTTAATAGGTCAGGAACGATGATACGAACCCAACAGAACTTGCAGAATTGGATTCCGATGAGCCGATCACAAAATCGTCCGTCAAGTAGAGCCTGTGGGGCCCACGACACACGATTTTGTCAACGTTCTCAGAATCGAACCAAACTTGGCTCACAGGACCAGCGTATTGCTACGAGTCCAATGGCACAAGTTTCGTCTCGATCCGACGTGTGTACACTAAGTTACAATAAAATTCAGAAAGGTCGGATACGGGACGTTGTCCGCGGATACGCATTGATTTCGGTAATCAGCTTCTGCGAAATCCCGCACGTCCGTATCAACGACGCGCACGTATCGGTAAAGACCGCACGCGACCAAGTCGTCCCGTTTGGCGGGCGTTGTCACGCCCCAGTCCCAAAATACTTAGGACTAGGATACGTAACCATGCCAGCCGCCCATATATATGGCAACTCCAATATATGGAAACCATATATACGTGCGTACGCTGTATAATAAACAATAATTCACCAGTGGTATAATTAATCACAAGTCACAGGGTAATATCTAAATCTCATCCACAGAATATCAAATAAACATGAATAACCAATAACCATGTAACTAGAACTCAAAATAAAATACCGAAAGAATGACAGTCGGATGGAAACAAATCCACTGCCGAAATAGAATATAAAAGGAACCAGATACACACCATATAAGAACAACATCTGACCATCACGAGGCTCGAAGAGAAGACCTCCTCGGAATAAACGTAACATGTCCGGATCTGTGCTCCTGTGAATACTCAAGAACATATACACCTGGCAGGGGACCAGGTCCTCAGAGGGACATAGCAAGATACAGAAAAATAACATGCCATAATGTAAATACTGAATAAATAAATGGGGTGTGCTAACCATCTAAGTGAATGCAATTTAAAGACCTTATAGTACGCATGGGAATGTGTCGGCTAGACATATGCTGACGTAATTCACCAATCGTCATGACTGGCTAGTATATGTGTCATATGCCCCCGGTCACACGGGTAACTCTGCAATCGTCCATCCCTGCAGAGCATGGAACGAAGGATAAAAACACACAAGGGGTATCACATCCTCCTCGGAGCACAGTAACGGGAACAAGAAAACCAATTCCCCATCTCCGGGGTACGAACCATGTACTCCGCAAAATGGCTTAACCTGCTAAATTCAGCAGTATATTCATCAACAGACAGGTTATCTTGTTCCAGTCTCTCGAATTGGCTTTCGAGAGCTTCTCGAGCCACTTCGGGGTAGAATTTCTCCTTGAATAGCCTCTTGAAGTCCTCCCAGGTGATGTCAGGAGCAGATAGTTGGGGTTCATCTCTGAACCAGGTTCGAGCAATGTCGAACAGTTGCAGGCTTGCGGACTCCACTTTGAGGTCATCAGGGACCCGAGCAGTCTTCAGGAGTCTCTCGACATTCTCTATCCACTCATCGGCATAGAGAATGCCCTCAGTTCCGTAAAATTCCAGGGGTCTTAGATTCTTGAAGTCTTTGGCACTCCCTGGCCTCTTGAGTGGAGACTCTTGGGACTTAAGAGCTTCTGAGAGGCTGGTCCGCAGAAGTGCAGTCTGTTCTTTCTGGGATTCCACCAATCCCTGGAACACTCCCAGTAGCTGTGCCCCATCCAGAGTAACTGCCGGAACAGATGGAGGCGGCGGGAGTGCAAGAGTCTCGGGCATATTCTGCTCAGCTGGTTCTGATGTGCCTCCTACTGTGTTCCTGGTCTGGACCATTCTGTAAGATTAAGGGATAGGAAGATCAGAATAGAATACTTGGAAATCAAAGGCGATGGGAAAATTGAGCAGCAAAGATATCAAGAATTGAAATAAGGACCCTATACTGTGAATGAGCTTTTCCTAGAATCCTCAAATTTTATTCCATACCCTGTCCTAGGGTATTACCCTATTTTAGGATAGCGACCTGCATGGGCCACCATAAAAACGTGTCACGACCCGCACCCGGAAATTCGGGCACGAGTACGTGGGTACGTCCAGCCTACGCCGCAGAGTCGACGGTAGTACGCTGTCTAGGTCAATTCCAGGTTTACTAAACTAGCTCATTCACAAATAACATAGGCGAGATAATAATGAGAATTAAAACTTAAGATTGCAACTGGAAATAAATGTGACAACAGATTCAAATGTTTTAGTACAGCAATTCAGAATGAAATCGGGGACAAACCCGATTAATTAAGATAAGAATATAAATGAAAGATAGCTACAACTAGCTACTCTGCAGCAGGGGTCTCCTGGGTGGGTTCTGGCTCCTCATAGGTATCATCAGTCCCCTCATAGGGACCATAATAAGTAGGGACAAGATCCTCATCATCGTCTAAATCAACAGATCCAGTCAGGAAAGGAGCAAAGTACACATTGCACAACAAGGTTAAACTAAATATTTATGACAATTAAATATTGAATATCAAGTTAAGAAACTGCATAACAGAACATCATTATCTCAGAGTTAAAGATGTAAGCAGGTATATGAGAAAACAGAAATAAATGAAACAGGAAATAAAACTACAACAGCCAGCAAGAAATATAACATGACCAGAAACTATCTGTGTGAACTTGTGTTTGTTTTTAGAATACATAGTTGGCATGTAGAGGTTTATAAGGCTAATCCGGCCGTCATGAACGGCTATTAAATAGGGGAAATCGAGATCCGGCTGAGGTACAGTCGTGTACCAACAGCTATTAAACATGACAAGGGGAAGGGTAAACTACATGCCTTCTAGGTATTCTCCCACCCGACATGAAAACAAGACAGGAACTCCAATATTCAAGACATGAAATCCAGCATTTCTAACACTAGGTGTAATCATCAAGGGTACATGTAAGGCAGGGAATTAATTATCATAATATATAAAGATTAACTTGAAGTGCAGGTACTTGCCTGTTGTTTGGATCTGATTAATTTGGTTCTCGGGGGAAATTTCAAGAGATGAGTCCAAAAGCTGAAATAGACATTACCATCACGCTCAGAAGATGTCAAATAGCTAGAAACGCCTGTCCTTGGGTCCAATTTGGAGACAAGGGCAAAAACGACAGTTTCGGGTCAAAACGGGGTCCGCCGGTGGGCCCGCTTTGCACCGAAAAACGTGTCCGGATCAAAGGTCTCCAAATTCACCAAACTTAGTGTCAACAGGTCAGGAACGCTGATACGAACCCAACGGAACTTCCAGATTTGGATTCCGATGAGCCGAACACAAAATCGCCCGTCGAGCGGGGCTTGTGGGGTCCACGACACGCGATTTCGTCAACGTTCTCAGAATCGAACCAAACTTGACCCACAGGACCAGCATATCGCTACGAGTCCGATGGCGCAAGTTTCGTCGCGATCTGACGAGTGTACAAGAAGTTAGGGCAAATTGCCAAAAAGTCGGATACGGGACGATGTCCGCGGATACGCGTTGATTTCGGTGTGCACGCACACCCGAATCAGCTTCCATAAAATCTCACACGTCCGTATCGACGATGCGCACGTATCTGTGAAGACCGCACACGACCAAGTCGTCCCGTTTGGAGGGCGCACTCAGTTTCGGGGTGAAACAGGGTCTGATTTTTCCTGTTTTTGGATCGCGGTGTGCGATCACCACAGGACGCGATGCCCCGAACAGTTTGTCCGGACACCGAGAGGGTCATACAGGCTTCACAACGCAATTTGCGGAATTGAAAACGGAGCTACGAGGCGAAAGTTACACGCACCTGAAGGGGACCCGAAAATCGGGGTCGAGTCGTGTCCGACTCGTGTCGGACACGCGAATCCAAATTAGGGTTAGGGTTAGGGTTCTGGCGGATCTCGTCGGCCGGATGCGGTGGCGTGGGCGGCTGGGCTGCTGCGGAGGGGACCGGGGCAGCGCGACGGCTGACGGCGAGGTGGCTGGGGACTCGCCGGCGGCCGGAGGCGGCGCGGGGAAGCTGCTCGTGCTGCTGGTGCGGTTGCTGCGGTGGTCGACGGAGGACGGAGGAGGAGGCGGCGCCGAGGGGGGGGACGGCGCTGGGTGGCTCACGGCGGCGAGGGGGTTCTGCGGTGGCGGTGGCGAGTGGAGGAGCGGCGGAGCGTTGCGGCTAGGGCTAGGGCTAGGGAGGGAGGAGGCTGGAGGAGGAAGACGGTGGGGGGGGGTTTATAAAGGGGAAGGCGGCGGTTGTAGGGCCGGAAAGGGCGGAGCGCGGGGGCGACGTGGGGCTGGGCGCGGAACGCGCTGCGCTACGCGCGGCGGCCGGCGCTGGACGCGGGGGAACGTGGGGCTGGGTCGGGGGTGAGGGGGACCCGGGTAGGGTCGGGTCGGGTGCGGGTCTGGGGATCCGACCCGACCCGCTAAGGGGCTGGGCTCGGTGGGCTGGGCCGGGCCGGCCCAACGGGCCGCGGGCTGCGGAAAAAAGGAAAATAAAATAAAAATAATAAATAATAAATAAATAAATAGATAATTAATTAATTTAAATTAGTTTTTAGGCACTTAAAAAATAGTTCTGAGGCCCAGAAAAATCCAGAAAAATTACCCTAAGTCCAGATTTTCATTTTACACCCAAAAATGTTATTTTCATGATATTTTAATATTATTTATTGCCAATTAAAAAATCATTTATTAATTAAAAATCTTGATTTTAATTACAGAAAATTTCCAGAAAATTCCAGAAAATTGGGAAAAATCCAAGATTTAATAATTTGAAAATTTAGGGGGTTTACAACCTACCCAACTTACAAAAATTTTGTCCTCGAAATTTAAGAATAACAAGGCACGAAAGGAAAGGCCGAGAAATAAAAGATACCTCAGGGTTCAAAAAGATAGGGGTATCGCTCTCTAATCTCGTCTTCTCGCTCCCAGGTGGATTCGCCGGGGGAATGGTGCTTCCAAGCTACACGAACCAGGGAAATGACCTGGTTCCGTAGAACTTTCTCCGATCGATCCAGTATCTCCACGGGTTGCTCTTGGTAAGTCAGACTTGGGCCTACTTCGAGCTCTGAGTGATCCAAAATGTGGCTGGGGTCTGACACGTACTTTCTCAGCTGCGACACGTGGAAGACGTTATGGACTCCATCCAGAGAGGGTGGCAATGCCAGTCGGTATGCCACTTCTCCGATTTTCTCCTGAATGCCAAAAGGTCCAATAAATCTTGGGCTGAGTTTTCCACTCCTTCCGAACCTAATGGTGCCACGTGTCGGGGAAATCTTCAAGAACACCAGTTCTCCAACCTCAAATTCCAAGGGCCTTCGGTAGCTATTTGCCCAATGTCGTTGCCTGTCTTGAGCCACTCGAAGTCTGTCCCTTATTTGCTTTACCTTCTCAGCTGAATCGATCACCATCTCTGGTCCCAGCAGGGCTCTTTCTCCAACGTTGTCCCATGATAGCGGGGTACGACATCTTCGTCCATACAGAGCTTCAAATGGAGTCATCTCAATACTTGCTTGGTAACTGTTATTATAAGAGAACTCCACCAGATATAGATAGTCTTCCCAGGATCCTCCAAAATCCAGAACACATGTACGGAGCATATCTTCAAGTGTCTGGATTGTACGTTCCGATTGTTCATCAGTTTGGGGATGATAAGCTGTGCTGAATTTGAGTTGCGTCCCCAAGCTGGTTTGTAAGCTCTTCCAGAAGTGAGAGGTGAATCTTGAATCTCGGTCGGAGACAATACTTACTGGAACTCCATGCAGCCTGACAATGTGTCTGATATATAGATCTGCCAGCTTCTCTATAGATAGCCCTACTTTGAAGGGTAGAAAATGTGCAGACTTGGTCAGTCTATCTACTATCACCTAAATTGCATCCTTCCCACTAGGTGTCCTTGGAAGTCCGAAAACAAAATCCATTGTGATATGTTCCCACTTCCACTCCGGAATGGGTAGTGGTTGAAGCAATCCTCCAGGTCTTTGTCTTTCTGCCTTGACTTGCTGGCACACTAAACAACGAGATACGAACCTGGCTACTTCTCTTTTCATGCCATGCCACCAAACATGCGTCCTCAGGTCCTTGTACATCTTGTTGGCTCCTGGATGTATAGAGTATTGTGATCTGTGCGCCTCTTGCATGATTTCTTCTCTTATGTCTCCTTGAGGTACACATAATCTATCGCCATGCCTCAGTGATCCATCTTCATGAATTCTGAATTCTTCCACTAACCCAGCTTGCACTTGACCTCGAAGGCTTCGCAGGCCTTCGTCTTGAAACTGAGTCTCCTTGATCTTGTCTATTAAAGTAGACTGAATCTGCAAGTTCATCATTTGGCCTTCTTTTCCTGGGATAATTACTTCAATACCTAAACTTTCCAAGTCCTCCAGCAGGTGTCTGTCCATAGTCAAGTACATCGCCATAGGATACCTGCTTAGAGCATCAGCAACTACATTGGCCTTCCCAGGATGATATTGAAGGGTGATATCAAAGTCTTTTATTAGTTCCAGCCACCTTCTTTGCCTCATGTTTAGCTCTTTCTGGGTGAAGATATATTTTAAACTTTTATGGTCTGTAAATATTTCCACCCTTTCTCCATAAAGATAATGCTTCCATAGTTTAAGAGCAAAAATGACAGCTGCCAATTCTAAGTCATGAGTTGGATAGTTCTTTTCATGGGGTCGAAGCTGTCTAGAGGCATATGCTATTACTTTCTTGTTCTGCTCCAAAACATAACCTAGACCTTTTCCAGAAGCATCACTATAAATAGCAAAACCTCCGGTTCCAGAAGGTAAGGTCAGAATAGGGGCAGTAGTCAGCCTTTTCTTCAATTCCTCGAAAGCATGCTGACATTCATCAGTCCAGGTGAACTCTTCATCCTTCCTTGTTAATTTTGTCATGGGCTCCGCAATTCTAGCAAAGTCCTTCACAAACTTCCGATAGTAGCCAGCTAGTCCCAGGAAGCTTCTAATCTCTGCTACAGAGTCTGGAGTGGGCCAGGATTCTACTGCAGCTATCTTCTTCGGATCTACTGTTATTCCATCTCCAGTCACAACATGTCCCAAGAATTCTACTTTGTCTAGGAAGAAAGCACATTTAGATAATTTTCCATAAAGTTTTTCCTTCCTCAACGTCTCCAATGCTAACCTCAAATGTTCTTCATGTTCTTCGGGGGTCTTGGAGTAGATCAAAATATCATCAATGAAGACCACTACAAATTTGTCTAGGTATGGCTGGAAAACTCTGTTCATTAAGTTCATAAAAACTGCTGGAGCATTCGTCAACCCGAACGGCATTACTAAGAATTCGTAGTGTCCGTTCCGGGTATTGAAAGCAGTTTTAGGGATGTCTTCCTTTCTCACCCTTACTTGGTGGTTACCAGACCTCAAATCAATCTTTGAAAATACCCGAGCTCCACTCAACTGATCAAATAGGTCATCTATCCTGGGCAGAGGATACTTATTCTTAATTGTTAAGGCATTCAATGCCCTATAGTCAATACACATTTGGGATGTTCCGTCCTTCTTGGGCACAAATAATACTGGAGCTCCCCAGGGTGAGACACTGGACCTAATGAAACATTTGTCTTCTAGTTCTTTGATTTGCTCATTTAGTTCTATTATCTCCTTCTTGTTGATTCTGTAGGGATTTTGAGATACTGGTGCTGCTCCTGGCACTAAGTCAATGGAGAATTCAACTTCTCGGTCTGGGGGTAAGCCTGGGAGATCCTCAGGGAAGACATCAAGGTATTCAGAGATGATAGGTAGTGGCACTTCTTCTGTTATTAGGGCTCCACAAATTTTGTTATTACCCATTTCTCTAGAACCTCTAGCAAATTCAAATTCTGGCTTGTCAGGGGGCCTGAAGATTACACTACCTCTGTGGCAGTCTATTGTGGCATGATGTTGACTTAACCAATCCATACCCAGTATAATATCAAAACTAGGCACTGGCATTACAAGTAGTCTAGCATACAGTTCTCTTCCACATAATGTAATAGGACAATTGTTACAGGCATCACTAACCGAAATAATTCCTCCACCGGTAATGATCTTATAACAATTCCTAAGGGGTTTAGTGATTAAGCTATGCCTCATAAGGAAATCTACTGACATGAATGAATGTGAAGCTCCAGAGTCAAACAAGGTAATAGCTGGTATTGAATTTATAAGCACAGAACCTATGATCACGTCTGCTGTAGCTTCAGCTTCTTCCAGAGTCATTGCATAAGCACGGCCTTGCTGCGGTGCACCCCTCTGTTGCTGCTGTTGGTGCTGAGCAAAGCATTATTGTTGTGTTGGAAGCGGGGGTCCCCTCTGTTGTACTGCTGGGGCCCTGGCCTGGGTTGGAGCCTTTGGTGCAGCGGTGCGTCCTTGGGCAGCTGGACAGTCCCTCATTTGGTGCGCTGCTGAGCCGCAGTAAAGGCAGGCACCTAGCCTCTTCCTGCAGACTTGCCAAGTATGACCTGGTTTTTGGCAAAAGTTACAAGCAGCAGCTTGTTGGTTCTGTCCTTGAGCCTGGTGTTGGGGTGCTGGAGCTCGAGGGAGAGGACGCTGAGTTTGCTGTGGGGCCCTCTGCTGTTGTTGTTGTTGTTGTTGAAAAGGGCGTTTGTTGGGTCCCGCATTTCCGGTATCTCTCTCCCGTTTCAGTTTATGCCCCATATCTCTCTCAACGCCTTGTGCTACGCTCAGGATTTCTTCATAGGTGCGAGCTCGGCTGGTGGTGACAGCAAGGCGAATATCCGGAGACAGCCCCTTCTTGAATCTACGGGCTCTGTCCTCCAGGGTACGAACCATGTACTCCGCAAAATGGCTTAACCTGCTAAATTCAGCAGTATATTCATCAACAGACAGGTTACCTTGTTCCAGTCTCTCGAATTGGCTTTCGAGAGCTTCTCGAGCCACTTCTGGGTAGAATTTCTCCTTGAATAGCCTCTTGAAGTCCTCCCAGGTGATGTCAGGAGCAGATAGTTGGAGTTCATCTCTGAACCAGGTTCGAGCAATGTCGAACAGTTGCAGGCTTGCGGACTCCACTTTGAGGTCATCAGGGACCCGAGCAGTCTTCAGGAGTCTCTCGACATTCTCTATCCACTCATCGGCATAGAGAATGCCCTCAGTTCCGTAAAATTCCAGGGGTCTTAGATTCTTGAAGTCTTTGGCACTCCCTGGCCTCTTGAGTGGCGACTCTTGGGACTTAAGAGCTTCTGAGAGGCTGGTCCGCAGAAGTGCAGTCTGTTCTTTCTGGGATTCCACCAATCCCTGGAACACTCCCAGTAGCTGTGCCCCATCCAGAGTAACTGCCAGAACAGATGGAGGCGGCGGGAGTGCAAGAGTCTCGGGCATATTCTGCTCAGCTGGTTCTGATGTGCCTCCTACTGTGTTCCTGGTCTGGACCATTCTGTAAGATTAAGGGATAGGAAGATCAGAATAGAATACTTGGAAATCAAAGGCGATAGGAAAATTGAGCAGCAAAGATATCAAGAATTGAAATAAGGACCCTATACTGTGAATGAGCTTTTCCTAGAATCCTCAAATTTTATTCCATACCCTGTCCTAGGGTATTACCCTATTTTAGGATAGCGACCTGCATGGGCCACCATAAAAACGTGTCACGACCCGCACCCGGAAATTCGGGCACGAGTACGTGGGTACGTCCAGCCTACGCCGCAGAGTCGGCGGTAGTACGCTGTCTAGGTCAATTCCAGGTTTACTAAACTAGCTCATTCACAAATAACATAGGCAAAATAATAATGAGAATTGAAACTTAAGATTGCAACTGGAAATAAATGTGACAACAGATTCAAATGTTTTAGTACAACAATTCAGAATGAAATCGGGGACAAACCCGATTAATTAAGATAAGAATATAAATTAAAGATAGCTACTACTAGCTACTCTGCAGCAGGGGTCTCCTGGGTGGGTTCTGGCTCCTCATAGGTATCATCAGTCCCCTCATAGGGACCATAATAAGTAGGGGCAAGATCCTCATCATCGCCTAAATCAACAGATCCAGTCAGGAAAAGAGCAAAGTACACAGTGCACAACAAGGTTAAACTAAATATTTATGACAATTAAATATTAAATATCAAGTTAAGAAACTGCATAACAGAACATCATTATCTCAGAGTTAAAGCTATAAGCAGGTATATGAGAAAACAGAAATAAATGAAACAGAAAATGAAACTACAACAGCCAGCAAGAAATATAACATGACCAGAAACTATCTGTGTGAACTTGTGTTTGTTTTTAGAATACATAGTTGGCATGTAGGGGTTTATAAGGCTAATCCGGCAGTCATGAACGGCTATTAAACATTGGAAATCGAGATCCGGCTGAGGTACAGTCGTGTACCAACAGCTATTAAACATGACAAGGGGAAGGGTAAACTACATGCCTTCTAGGTATTCTCCCACCCGACATGAAAACAAGACAGGAACTCCAATATTCAAGACATGAAATCCATCATTTCTAACACTAGATGTAATTATCAAGGGTACATGTAAGGCAGGGAATTAATTATCACAATATATAAAGATTAACTTGAAGTGCAGGTACTTGCCTGTTGTTTGGATCTGATTAATTTGGTTCTCGGGGGAAATTTCCAGAGATGAGTCCAAAAGCTAAAATAGACATTACCATCACGCTCAGAAGATGTTAAATAGCTAGAAACGCCTGTCCTTGGGTCCAATTTGAAGACAAGGGCAAAAACGGCAGTTTCGGGTCAAAACGGGATCCGCCGGTGGGCCCGCTTTGCACCGAAAAACGTGTCCGGGTCAAAGGTCTCCAAATTCACCAAACTTAGTGTCAACAGGTCAGGAACGCTGATACGAACCCAACGGAACTTCCAGATTTGGATTCCGATAAGCCGAACACAAAATCGCCCGTCGAGCGGGGCTTGTGGGGTCCACGACACGCGATTTCGTCAACGTTCTCAGAATCGAACCAAACTTGACCCACAGGACCAGCGTATCGCTACGAGTCCGATGGCGTAAGTTTTGTCGTGATCTGACGAGTGTACAAGAAGTTAGGGCGAATTGCCGAAAAGTCGGATACGGGGCGATGTCCGCGGATACGCGTTGATTCCGGTGTGCACGCACACCCGAATCAGCTTCCACGAAATCTCACAAGTCCGTATCGACGATGCGCACGTATCTGTGAAGACCGCACGCGACCAAGTCGTCCCGTTTGGCGGGGCGCACTCAGTTCCGGGGTGAAACAGGGTCTAGTTTTTCCTGTTTTTGGATCGCGGTGTGCGATCACCACAGGACGCGATGCCCCGAACAGTTTGTTCGGACACCGAGAGGGTCATACAGGCTTCACAACGCAATTTGCGGAATTGAAAACGGAGCTACGAGACGAAAGTTACACGCACCTGAAGGGGACCCGAAAATCGGGGTCGAGTCGTGTCCGACTCGTGTTGGACACGCGAATCCAAATTAGGGTTAGGGTTAGGGTTCTGGCGGATCTTGTCGGCCGGATGCGGCGGCGTGGGCGGCTGGGCTGCGGCGGAGGGGACCGAGGCAGCGCGGCGGCTGACGGCGAGGTGGCTGGGGACTCGCCGGCGGCCGGAGGCGGCGCGGGGAAGCTGCTCGTGCTGCTGTTGCGGTTGCTGCGGTGGTCGACGGAGGACGGAGGAGGAGGCATCGCCGAGGGGGGGGGACGGCGCTGGGTGGCTCACGGCGGCGAGGGGGTTCTGCGGTGGCGGTGGCGAGTGGAGGAGCGACGGAGCGTGGCGGCTAGGGCTAGGGCTAGGGAGGGAGGAGGCTGGAGGAGGAAGACGGTGGGGGAGGGGGTTTATAAAGGGGAAGGCGGCGGTTAAAGGGCTGGAAAGGGCGGAGCGCGGGGGCGACGTGGGGCTGGGCGCGGAACGTGCGGCGCTGCGCGCGGCGGCCGGCGCTGGACGCGGGGGAACGTGGGGCTGGGTCGGGGGTGAGGGGGACCCGGGTAGGGTCGGGTCGGGTGCGGGTCTGGGGATCCGACCCGACCCGCTAAGGGGCTGGGCTCGGTGGGCTGGGCCGGGCCGGCCCAACGGGCCGCGGGCTGCGGAAAAAAGGAAAATAAAATAAAAATAATAAATAATAAATAAATAAATAGATAATTAATTAATTAATTTAAATTAGTTTTTAGGCACTTAAAAAATAGTTCTGAGGCCCAGAAAAATCCAAAAAAATTACCCTAAGTCCAGATTTTCATTTTACACCCAAAAATGTTATTTTCATGATATTTTAATATTATTTATTGTCAATTAAAAAATCATTTATTAATTAAAAATCTTGATTTTAATTACAAAAAATTTCCAGAAATTTCTAGAAAATTGGGGAAAATCCAAGATTTAATAATTTGAAAATTTAGGGGGTTTACAACGAGTCCGATAGCGCAAGTTTTGTTTCGATCCGACGTGTGTACACAAAGTTGCAGCATGTTCCAGAACTGACGGATACGGGGCGGTGTCGGCGGATACGCGTTGATTCCGGTATGCACGCACATCCAAATCAACTTCTCCGAACTACTACACGTTCGTATCAACGTCGCGCACGTTTTGGTAAAGACCATGTGCGACCAAGTCGTCCCGTTTGGCGGGGCATACTCAGTTCCGGGGTAAATCGGGTCATTGGTTTTCCTGTTTTTGGATCGCGTGCCGCGATCGCCACAGGACGCGATGCACCGTGCGGGTTGCACGGGCACCGAGAGGGTCACCTAGCCTACGTGTCACAACTGACGGAATTAAAAATAGAACGACGATGAGATAGAACGGTTTACCTGAACAGGGCTCCGTGGAAACTGAATTGCACGTGTCCGTGTGTCGATTCGACACAGGTTTTGTGTCCTGGACGTGTCCGGACCGTGTCCAGCTGCTGTGTCCGGTTCTGCTCGAGTCGGGGTCATCGCGGGGTGGTCCGGAGCTGCTGCAGCCAGGGTTCCGGGGTAATCGGCTAGTCGACGGAGGAGCTGGGTCGTCGTGGAGGTCGAGCTTCACAGCGGCGGGAGTCGGGGCTGCTCAGGGGGTTCGAGGGGGGGGGGGTCGGGTGGCGTAGGACGGCGTCGGAGATGGTGGTCGCAGAGGCGAGAGTGATCCAGAGGTGGTGGAGGTCGGGAAAGAGGGAACTCGGGGGGGGGGAGGAGAAGAGGAGGAGGAGCTCGCTGGCGGGGGGGTCGGCCGCCGCCGCCGTGCCGGCTAGATCGGGTCGGGGAAAGGGAAGAAGGAGGCTGAGGAGAGAGGGCCAGCGGGGGGGGGGGGGGGAGGGGGAAAGCGCCGTGGAGGGAAGGGCTCGCCGTGGGGGGGGGGGTCGCCGCTCCGGCGAGGGGCTCGCCGCCGGCGGGGGGGGGGGGGGAGGGCTGCGGGCTGGGTAGGGGTTGGGTTTTAATTTTTGTTTTTCTTTTATTTTTTTCTTTTAGTTTCTTATATAGAAAATAATAATAGTAATTTAAGTAAAATATCTTGAGATATTTTACAGGATATTTGTAGGATATTTTCGGGATATTTCCGAGATATTTCCGGGATCTTTTCGGGTGGGTCCCGTCTCCAAATGGACGGTGCAGGTTCACCGGCCAGTGAGGGGGTGACACCTCGCACTGAAATTTGCAGGAAAGTCCCTGTAATTTCATAAATTGCGTAAAGTCCTAGTTTTGGGAAATTGCACAATTACGAATTTGTCTGGGAAAACACCCGATTCCGAAAAATACTAAAATTCACAGGATTGAAGGGAAAAGCTGTGTGAGGGTCCCGAGGGGGTGGGGGTGAGTCTGGGCAGGGACTGGTCCTGGTTTTCTTGGGTGACACGGGCCATCGTATTAATTTATAAATAAATACTGCGCACGATGTTCTCTAATTATTTAGAGGCAGGTAGGGTCATAATTTTTCTATGGTGTCAATACACTAAATGTAGTATACTCAGTGTAGAAAATTAACGTATTTTTGTTTGGGCAAAATAGGTGCATGTTGGACCTCAAATCCCTAGGGGTACAGAGATGGGTAAAGAGCAGAAAATAAAATAGGAAATAAATACGGCTTTTGTAACGATATTTGTGCGTCTCAAACGAGGCTCATTTTAGCACATCTGTGAGTTGCACAAAATTCAAGAAAATAGTCTGGTATGTCTAGGACAGGTATGTGAACTTTGTTCGGGGATAACAGTCGAGCTAAAGCCCCAAAAAATTAGGAGATGGACAGGTGCACAAGTCAACAGGATATGTAGGAAAATAAATTAAAATATTGCCATAAATCCTAAATTGTTAAAATAATCCTAAAAATACTAAAATCTAGTCGAGGGGTTTACAATCTACCCAACTTATAAAAATTTCGTCCTCGAAATTAAAACTAAGCCGGGGTAGAAGTCAAAGACGGCATAAGATATAATTTAACAAAGTAATTTATATCTTGGGTTTACGAATAGGTTTGAAAACGTTTACGCATGTCGTTCACACGCTCCCAAGTAGATTCTCCTGGCGCGCCATGCTTCCATGCTATGCGGACCAAGGGAATAGACTGATTTCTCAATACCTTTTCTCGATGATCTATGACTGGTAGGTCATGCAATCTTACGATTTGTCTCATATATAAGTAATGTCTCCATATCTTCAGAGTAATCCTGACGGTTGCAAGTTCCAAATTCTTCTCATGTACTCATAATTGTCTAGATGCATATACCATTACCTTGCCATCCTGTATTAATACGCATTCCAAACTTTTTCCTGATGCGTCTGTAGATCACAACCGCCTGATCCGGATGGAATAGTCAATACGGGTGTTGTGGTCAGTCGCTTCTTTAACTCCTTGAAAGCGGCTTGACACTCGTTGGTCCATAGGAATTCTTAATCCTAATAAGTCAACCTAGTCATAGGTGCTGCTATCCTCTCAGGAGTCAGTCAATTATTCATCCGGGTAAAATCCATTTAGACTCCTGATAGCCAAATAATATTTTCTTCATCGTAATACTTGAGTTCTGAACTTGACCCAAGTTACGAGGCAAAAATTTTATGCTGCCATAGTGATGCACGTATCAGGAACATAATAAAACGTTAGGTAGGTAGCGAAGGTCATTCTAAGGTAGCACAGTTTTAAACTGCAATCTAATCTAATAATAGGGTGTGGTAATTACCCAAGAAACAAACAGAAATGGCTACAGAAACAATACACTTTCGTATTTATACTAAGTACGAGGTTTCGTCTTTCCGAAATAAGGGAAGACGGAAAACAGTAATCAAGAGTTCAAGGGGGAGGTAATAGATTAGAAGTGTGGGGGTTCAAGGCGTTTAAAGAATTCAAATGAGAATTGTCAAGGCAGTTATGGATTGAAATACTATTTTGATAATTCCTATTCATATGCTCGTATCAGTAAAGTCATGTAGCTGACACGATATGCTCAAACATATCTAGCGGACAAGTACATCCGTCTACTAATCACTATATATCTCAATCCACGTAAAGTAGTTATACGAAGGGCGAATCAAAATGCACTAAGGTTGATCAGACCGTAATACATTAATTCTGAATAGACAATTGTATTAGTGGGGTGGATCAGGCCCCAATAACACATGTGTCATGAACAAGCTCGATAAAGAATAAGCTTGCAAAACTAGGCTATAATAGCATCATAAGTCAAGGTAGTGCAGTAAATATAAGTACGCTAGATTATGATACGAAAAATTACAAAATAATTCAAATTCACAAAAAGACAAGACTCTACAATCTCTATAGTTATTATTCTAATTCCTGTCTAAGTCGCTAGTTGACCCAAAAGAGGTATGGCTTTCTAAGTTCTACAATCTTAATATACACTATAGGTTGTCTGCCTAAAACAGAGATTTCAAGAAAGTCCGCGTAAAGTAGGGGTTCGAGGTTGTCTGCGTAAAGCAGAGATAAAATAATTTGGCGTAACGCATGGCTTCAGAGCTATCCGCGTAAAACAGAGAAGCGTAAGGTAGAGCTTCAGAGCTGTCCGCGTAATAAGTCTATGCGTAAAAGTCTAGGTGAAAGTCTGAGCATAAAAGTTTTGCGCTAAAATCTGCGCATAAAATTTGCGCGCGTAAAGTCTCCTGCGTAGAGTCTAGCATTCGTCGCAGCGTAAAGTTGTACGAGAAACTCATGAGTTTGTCAGTCAAATTTAATGAACCCTGATATCTGACAAAGGTACTTGTACAACGATCGAGTGGACGGTTTGCGATGATGAATTTGCACGGGGGACCCAGGTTGTCGTTTAGTGACTTTATTGGATACAAGTTATTTTTACGCTCGAGGTGAGACAAAATCAGATATCCCGTCAAAAGCTGTTTCTTTTTGCACAGGCTCGAGGCGTATCTCTGTATTTAATGCACGGAATTGGGTCATGTCTGGGAAAAACTAAGGCGGTAACAAAATACGCTCACATCTTATCATTATATTTCGCCTAATCAGGTTACTCTACCCTGGTTATCTATTATTCATGAATCATCAAGTTTACGCAGGGCAGTTACCTACGTGGCTTTCATGACGTAGGATAAGGAAGACTAAGGAATCGTGGGTAGCGGTTGTTATAACTGCAGCGTAAGGAGACAATCTCCTGCATAATTTGGCTTTTATGCCAACAAGAAAGTCATTTGTCTTTTACGCCAACTAGGCAGTTGTTTAGTTCTTATGGCAACAAGGGTCGAATGGGTTTTACGCCAACAAGGGTAAAGGGTCTCTGGCGTAAAACTGGGTTTATCTAAACATAGGATGAGGTTTCAGTCCTAGTGTTCAACCTTAGATTTTTATGGGTTTCTCAAGACTAGGGTCAATACTTATGATCAATTGTCTAACTAATCCTAGTAATATTTATACTACTCTCAAGTCATACGTAAATACGTCAAGGAACAATGGTAAGTTAATCTATAGTAGTGATGCTAGGGTTTATTAGGTAGTAGGGAAGACTAGGGTTCATTAGGGAATATGGAAGACTAGGGTTCCTCAAGTAATCTGAACTTAATGATATGTCAATGCCCTAGTTGTGTTCTTAATAGGAATACTACTCTAATTATCATCCTATCAACAGGGATTCCTATATTCTAGCAGGGGCTATACTTAAAAAATTATCAGGGAAGCACAGGAATCAAGCAGGATGCAATTATGTAAGTAGGACAGACTGGAAGGAAGATAAGTCATAGTCAATTATGGATGAGATCCTATGCTCTAATCCTAGGTGCAGGCTTGCTCAGTACAGTAACGTAACCGAGACAATATGCTCTGAGACCTGCATGGGCCACCACTAAAAACATGTCACGCCCCAGTCCCAAAATACTTAGGACTAGGATACGTAACCATGCCAGCCGCCCGTATATATGGCAACTCCAATATATGGAAACCATATATACGTGCGTACGCTGTATAATGAACAATAATTCACCAGTGGTATAATTAATCACAAGTCACAGGGTAATATCTAAATCTCATCCACAGAATATCAAATAAACATGAATAACCAATAACCATGTAACTAGAACTCAAAATAAAATACCGAAAGAATGACAGTCGGATGGAAACAAATCTACTGCCGAAATAGAATATAAAAGGAACCAGATACACACCATATAAGAACAACATCTGACCATCACGAGGCTCGAAGAGAAGACCTCCTCGGAATAAACGTAACATGTCCGGATCTGTGCTCCTGTGAATACTCAAGAACATATACACCTGGCAGGGGACCAGGTCCTCAGAGGGACATAGCAAGATACAGAAAAATAATATGCCATAATGTAAATACTGAATAAATAAATGGGGTGTGCTAACCATCTAAGTGAATGCAATTTAAAGACCTTGTAGTACGCATGGGAATGTGTCGGCTAGACATATGCTGATGTAATTCACCAATCGTCATGACTGGCTAGTATATGTGTCATATGCCCCCGGTCACACTGGTAACTCTACAATCGTCCATCCCTGCAGAGCATGGAACGAAGGATAAAAACACACAAGGGGTATCACATCCTCCTCGGAGCACAGTAACGGGAACAAGAAAACCAATTCCCCATCTCCGAGCAGCATGGTATCAGGCAACAGGAATATATAAGGAGGGGGTGTCCCATACGCCTACTAGTATCTTTCCCGCCCAATATAGATGTACAAGTCGTGAAAACGACGTGGATACCTCCTACTATGATGCAAGTCTCAATAATACACAACTGAGCTAAATACCGCTACACGTGTTGCTCACACTGATGGCCAGTCGTGCATGAGGCACGCGTCCCTACATGTACTCACTCTGTGATGTGTAATGATACGTGTCAAGGCCTGGGAAGTTATATCAATAACTTCACAACTTTAGGTGGGTCTACTAGACACTAGGTCAGACACAAGTCCTAACGTCAACGCCTTCGTTGACTGCACCCGAGTCTGCTCGGACGCGCACATTTATATAATAAATAAATATGTAACTAACAATAACTGAATTTAAACAGTACAACAAGGCAAGGTATACTTGCCTGGCAAGAGCTGCAAAATACAATGTCTAGATGTCAAATGCCAAAAGTCAGAAACTATGGCCTCAGAAGGAAAGTCTCCGGATGCTGAAATAAATATCACTAATAGTCTCAGAAAATATCAAATAGCTAGAAACGCCTGTCCTTAAGTCCAATTTGGACACAGGGACAAAAATGACAGTTTCCGGTCAAAGCGGGGTCCACATGTGGGCCGCTTTGCACCGAAAAACGTGTCAGGGTCAAAGGTCTCCAAATTCGTCAAACTTAGTGTCAACAAGTCCAGAACGTCGATACGAACCCAACAGAACTTCCAGAATTGGATTCCGATGAGCCGGTCACAAAATCGTCCGTCAAGTGGAGCCTGTGGGGCCCACGATAAGGGATTCTGTCAACGTTCTCAGAATTGAACCAAACTTGGCTCACAGGACCAGCGTATTGCTACGAGTCCGATGGCACAAGTTTCGTTTCGATCCGACGTGTGTACACAAAGTTGCAGCATGTTCCAGAACTGATGGATACGTGGCGGTGTCGACGGATACGCGTTGATTCCGGTGTGCACGCACATCCAAATCAACTTCTCCAAAACGTCTGTATCAACGTCGCGTGGTAAAGACTGCGTGCGACCAAGTCGTCCCGTTTGGCGGGGCGTACTCAGTTCCGGGGTGAATCGGGTCGTTGTTTTTCCTGTTTTTGGATCGCGTGCCGCGATCGCCACAGGACGCGATGCACCGTGCGGGTTGCACGGGCACCGAGAGGGTCACCTAGCCTACGTGTCATAACTGACGGAATTAAAAATAGAACGACGAGAAGATAGAACGGTTTACCTGAACAGGGCTCCGTGGAAACTGAATTGCACGTGTCCGTGTGTCGATTCGACACAGGATTTGTGTCCTGGACGTGTCCGGGCCGTGTCCAGCTGCTGTGTCCAGTTCTGCTCGAGTCGGGGTCGTCGCGGGGTGGTCCGGAGCTGCTGCGGCCAGGGTTCCGGGGTAATCGGCTCGTCGACGGAGGAGCTGGGTCGTCGTGGAGGTCGAGCTTCACAGCGGCGGGAGTCGGGGCTGCTCAGGGGGTTCGAGGGGGGGTCGGGTGGCGTAGGGCGGCGTCGGAGATGGTGGTCGCAGAGGCGAGAGTGATCCGGAGGTGGTGGAGGTCGGGAAAGAGGGAGCTCGGGGGGGGGAGGAGAAGAGGAGGAGGAGCTCGCTGGCGGGGGGGTCGGCCGCCGCCGCCGCGCCGGCTAGATCGGGTCGGGGATAGGGAAGAAGGAGGCTGAGGAGAGAGGGCCAGCGGGGGGGGGGGGGAAGCACCGTGGAGGGAAGGGCTCGCCGTGGGGGGGGGTCGCCGCTCCGACGAGGGGCTCGCCGCCGGCGGGGGGGGGGGGGAGGGCTGCAGGCTGGGTAGGGGTTGGGTTTTAATTTTTGTTTTTCTTTTATTTTTTTCTTTTAGTTTCTTATATAGAAAATAATAATAGTAATTTAAGTAAAATATCTTGAGATATTTTACAGGATATTTGTAGGATATTTTCGGGATATTTCCGAGATATTTTTGGGATCTTTTCGGGTGGGTCCTGTCTCCAAATGGACGGTGCAGGTTCACCGGCCAGTGAGGGGGTGACACCTCGCACTAAAATTTGTAGAAAAGTCCCTGTAATTTCATAAATTGCGTAAAGTTCTAGTTTTGGGAAATTGCACAATTATGAATTCGTCTGGGAAAACACCCGATTCCGAAAAATAATAAAATTCACAGGATTGAAGGGAAAAGCTGTGTGAGGGTCCCGAGGCGGTGGGGGTGAGTCTGGGCAGGGACTGGTCCTGGTTTTCTTGGGTGACACGGGCCATCATATTAATTTATAAATAAATACTGCGCACGGTGTTCTCTAATTATTTAGAGGCAGGTAGGGTCATAATTTTTCTACGGTGTCAATACACTAAATGTAGTATACTCAGTGTAGAAAATTAACGTATTTTTGTTTGGGCAAAACAGGTGCATGTTGGACCTCAAATCCCTAGGGGTACAGAGATGGGTAAAGAGCAGGAAATAAAATAGAAAATAAATACGGCTTTTGTAACGATATTTGTGCGTCTCAAACGAGGCTCATTTTAGCACATCTGTGAGTTGCACAAAATTTAGAAAAATAGTCTGGTATGTCTAGGACAGGTATGTGAACTTTGTTCGGGGATAACAGTCGAGCTAAAGCTCCAAAAAATTAGGAGATGGACAGGTGCACAAGTCAACAGGATATGTAGGAAAATAAATTAAAATATTGCCATAAATCCTAAATTGTTAAAATAATCCTAAAAATACTAAAATCTGGTCGAGGGGGTTTACAGGCGTACTCGGTTCCGGGGTAAAATAGGGCATTGGTTTTCCTGTTTTTGGATCGCGGTTCACGATCACCACAGGTCGCGATGCACCGAGCGGTTTGCACGGGCACCGAGAGGGTCATGCAGGCTACGCGATGCAACTGACGGAAAAGAAATCGGGGTAGCGAGGAGTGAGATACGAGTACCTGAATAGGGCTCCTGGAAACCAAAAATTCCGTGTCCGACACGTGTTCGACACGTGTCCGAGGGCTGAGTCGCCTAGGGTTAGGGTTCGGGGAGGCTGTGACCGGAGCTTGGCGGCGCTGTGGCGGGGGAGGCTGGCCGGAGGGGCTAGGACGGCGCCGGCAGCGGGGAGGCTGGACGGCGGCACGCGGCAAGCGCCGGAGGGAGCTGCTGGGTCGGGAACGGGGTGCTGGGAAGAAGGAGGAGGGGAAGATGGCGGCCGGAAGCGGCTGGCGGGGGCGAGGCACGGCTGAGGAGGCGGCGTGCTGGGGCGGCGCGGGTGCGGGTTCGCCGGAGGTGACCGAGGGCGGTGCGGCGGAGGAGGGGATTTAAATAGGAGGTCGAGGGAGAGGGAGAGGCGGCGGCTACGGGAGAGGAAGAGGGGGAGGCGGCCGGCGGGGGAAGCCGGAGCGGCGCTGGCGTTACGCGGCGGACGGCGGCGGCGGTGCGGCCGGCGGAGCGGAAGCTGCAGGGTCGTCGGGTTAGGGGAGAAGAAGAGACTAGCGGGTTCGGGCGGGTGCGGCCCTAGGTTTAAAATTGTTTTAATTTAAAAATAGTTTTTAGGACTTTAAAAATACTTCCGGGGTCCAATAAATTCCCATAAAATTATCCTATGTCTAGTTTTTCATTTTACACCATAAAATATTATTTTTATAATATTTTAATATTATTTATTATCATTTAAAAATTATTTAATAATTAAAATACCAGAATTTAATTACAGAAAAATTCCAGAAAATTCTAGAAAATTGTGAAAAATCCAATTTTAAAAATTCTTGAAAATCAGGGGGTTTATAGCAGGAGCGCAGATTTGGATGGTTACATATGTTTTAAGGATTTTTTCTCTTCGAGCCCGTGATTGTTAGCTGGTATTCTTATATTGTGTTTATTGTGTTGTACTTTTCCATTCGAGTTGGTAGTGGATTTGTTTTCATCCAACTATCATCTTTAGATACTTCTTATTGAGATCTAGTTATATAGATGTTGGTTATTTATTTATATTGATTTTTTGTGGATGAGATTTAGATTGTACCCATGTGACTTGTGATACATTTTATACCACTTGTGGATTTGATATTCATATTACAGCGTACGTATGGGTTATGGTTTTTATATATTGGAGTTGTCATATACATACGGATGGCATGCTTACGTGTTCCTAGTCCTACGTATTTTGGGACTGGGGCGTGACATATTTTTGTGGTGGCCCATGCAGGTCGAGAGCATATTGTCTCGGTTACGTTACTGTACCGAGCAAGCCTGCGCATAGGATTAGAATATAGGATCTCATCCACTTAATTATCACCTCCCTTGATTTCGTTCCGCATTCTCATTTGATTGCTTGCATTGCATCTTGCTTGATCCTTTCACAACGTTAATCTTATCTTTTCTTTCGTGCTTGATAGGGGTAGGAAGGTGCCTTGTACCAGGTATATACACTCTATTGTTTAATAATACTTTTAGTTAAATTATTGTAAGTTGGATAGTATGCCTCATAACCTAGTAACACATAGTCCTATTGACTCATTAATGAAATATAAATGAATGACACCAACTATAGGCTTGCATAAGAAGATAGTATTTATCTAGACTATAGAACTTTAGTGTTTATCTAGACTGTAGAACTTAGAGGCTCATACACCCATTTGGTTGACTTTAGACTTAGACAAGAAATTAGTATGGCAATTGTAGAGGTACAATACCGATCTTCTTGATGAACTTAGATTATTATGTACCTTCCTCCATCATAATCAAGCGTACTTATATTTTTACTACCTCGACTTATGCTGCTATTATAGCCTAGTTTTGCAAGCTTATTCTTTTATTAAGCTTATTCGTGACATATGTATTATTGGGGGCCCACACTAATACATTATCTAAATCAGAATCGGTGTATTATGGTCTGATCAACCGTAGTGCACTTGGTTCGCTCTTTGTATCACTACTTTATGTGGATTGAGATATAGTTGACTCAACTTGTTAAACGAATATACTTGCCCTCTAGACTGGTCAGAGCATATCATGTCAGGTACATAACTGTTCTGATATGAACATGCATATAGGAATTTACCAAAATAAGATTTTAATCCACAACTGCCTTGGCAACTCCCTTTTAAAATTCTTTAATCCCTTCGAATCCCGTACTTGTATTATATCACCTCCTCCTTGAACTCTTTATTATTGTTTTTCGTCTTCCCCTATTTCGAAAAGACGAACTTTCATGCTTAGTATAAGTTTGATACACGAATAGTACTAGATATACCCCATAGGCCAAGCACTCATGATGACAAACAAGAGAGCACAGCCACAGGAAGTCGTAGATACAGGTACGACCTTAGTTATATGTGTCATTGCATACTCATGACCCCCTTTATGACACAAGATCTTAGGTGCATAGTAGACGTAGAATTATATATGTGTTGGTTTAGCAGTTATGAGGATATATTGATATTCTACCCAGATGGCATACACGCGATACTAATAGATAACGCGAGTAGCAGTAGTAGTATTCTCTTTCTATCACCATCTCGCCCCCTTGGGTGGCTCATCTTTTCTTCTATATCTATTCCTTATCTCGTGCTTAACTCTTTCTATCATAGTCGTATCTTTTTGTGCCATTAGAAATTGTTTGATTACTTTAACCTCACCCTTGTATTGTTAGTTAAAACATAAATGGTTTAGTAAATAATTAAATAACTAAAAGAATGAGTTCTTAATAAATACCCTTACGTATATGTCCTGTAGCAATATATGTATCCTCTTATTTTAAGAACCATGTATAGCATCCCTTAGGCTAATAGGAATTTGTTAGACTGTTTGAACTAGTTTATACTTTTAATAGTTTTATAAGTTAGTCAAGACTTTAACTGTTGCCCAAAAACTTAGACTATGCCTAGGAAAGAATTGAAGGCACTTGTTACGAACTGACAACTATGACAATTCGCTGGCGAAGTAGCGACAGCTGCATCTAGACCGTTATAGTAGAGTAGTCGAAGTATTTGCAGACATACTGGTCAGGTGGCATGGCAGTATTAGACTATGATACTTGACGGTTACAAAGAAAAATCATGGTTGTGAGATTCCAGACAGGTATCCCAAAATTCTCGACCCAATAAATAAATTCATCTTACAGCCTAGACAATAGCTACAAGAGACTTTGACTACTAGTGGAACTTTTGTAAGTTGGGTAGTATAGACGAGTTAAAGGATGATAGAATAGTGTATGGACAATAAATAAGGAAGTGCTAGAACGGCAGACCATAACCTTTAGGAAGCACTGCTAGATAACAATGAAGTGTAATAGCTATAGTAATTTATTACGAATATTGGTTAGTGTTAATTTCGAGGACAAAATTCTTTTAAGTTGGGTAGATTGTAAACCCCCTCACCCAAAATAGGTATTTTGTGTGTATTTTATATTATTATATTTATTATAGATTATTTTAAATATTAAATTACTTTAGAGTATTCTCTTAGTTAATTAAAAAATAATTTTTTTAGTATATTTACTTATGTAAATATTTATTTAGAATTATTTTTAGGCTATTTTAGATTTTTGGAAATTTTTCTAGAATTTTTAGCTAATTAAAACATAGGGAACCTAAATTTCTAGGACTTCCATTATTTACTATGAGTCCATACATACATATTATTTCTACCAAATATTTATTTTAGGTTAAAATATTTAATTATATTTTTCTGTAATTTATTTAGAATTTTAAGAAATTTATTTAGATTTTTGAAATTATTTAGGATTTATTTGGATATATATAGTCTTAATATTAGATAGATGATAATTTAGTGTTAATAGATATTAATAAGATTATATATAAATTATTTGAATTATCTTTAATTTTATTTAAGATTATAAATTATTGAGATGAACTCAAACTCTATTTTAAATTAATTTAAATCCTGAGCCTACTAGGAAAGCAACTTCATGCATATCCTATCCTTACTTAAATTCATCATAATCATATCCAAATTAACAAATCCTAGTCGTATTTAATTAAGTAGTGTCCACCATTATAAATACCTCATCCTTCATATTTTTCTTCCCCAAATTCCCCTCTTTTTCGTCCAAAAATAGTCAAAATTTGTCATAAATTCAGCCTCATTTTCTACTAGTTATGACGAATTAAAAAGACGATATCTCCTAGCTTCGGACTCCAAACGCGCTCCAATTTTTTTTGTTAGAACTATATCAAGGTTAGTTTTCCAAAAAATTATTTTAAAAATTTATGAACCTATTTTTCCAAAAAATTCTAAAAGTGTCAGTTATCCGAAATCAGACGCGTTTTCGTATTTTTGAGATTTTGGGAGATCCCGAACTCAAAATTATGAGCCGTTTAAAGTTTCGAAAATCTGACATGATAAAATTTTATAAAAATATTTTTACAGAATTTAATATATAATTTTAATCTACTGTAAAATTTGTGCAACGTAGACGTAAATAGGAAACCACTAAAAACTGTCATCTGTGCGTCCTTGTGGCCATAACTCTTTACTGACTTGTAATTTTATGAAACTGTCTATTCCAGTGTTCATGTAGCATTGAAATATATAGGATTCCCTACACAAATCTAGGATTTGAGTCGGTTGACTTTTTGGTCAACGGATTGCCTCGATTTGTGTGCCACGGATCACAAATCCTTAAAGTTGACTTTATTTGAACCAAAATTAGAGCTTAACAATAAAATTAAATTATAATAAGATTAAAATACTATTTTAGGTTATTTTATTCAAAATTAAAATAGATTAAATAGAGGAACCTATTTACCCACTTTTGTAACCTAACTTGTTTAATTTATGTGACGGGTAGATCGGACGACGCCTTGAGTTGGGACTTCATCCTTTTCAGACCAGGCAAGATACATTAACAAATTGTTTACAGTACTTTGCATGCTATTTATATTTCTGATTATTCATTGCCTGTGTAGTCTCGTTCAGTTATATTCATTGCATGTGTAGTTCGTTCAGTCATTACTATATATATTAGATATGTTGACACATACTTGACACCTAGTATCATGAGAGGACAATCATTAGGCGTATGGGCTTTTAACCACTATGGTAAACCGTAGTATATAGTTCGCACTACGGACGTGTGTCGCGCTGGTCGCTACCCCTGAGGTATATCGATTTCTGTAGAGTTGCGCTGGTCGCTACCCCCGAGGTATGACGATTTCTGATGTCCACTGGCGTGTGTGTGAGTTATGAGGCTTAAATCGAGTAGCCTACCCTTGCCCATATGTCGAAAACTTGTCCTCATTTGCATTCATATAGATTGTCTTGTACAGCGTACTTACATATTTTTACCTATTAGGCATGTTTACTGTATTCAGATTGGCTTGCATTTCTGTATCTTGTTACGTCCCTCTAAGGACCTGGTCCCCTTCCAGGTGTATCTGTTCTTGAGTATTTGCAGGAGCACAGATTTAGATGGTTACATATGTTTTGAGGATGTCTTCTCTTCGAGCCCGTGATTGTTAGCTGGTATTCTTATATTGTGTTTATTGTATTGTACTTTTCCATTCAAGTTGGTAGTGGATTTGTTTCCATCCAACTATCATCTTTAGATACTTCTTATTGAGATCTAGTTATATAGATGCTGGTTATTTATTTATATTGATTTTCTGTGGATGAGATTTATATTGTACCCATGTGACTTGTGATACATTTTATACCACTTGTGGATTTGATATGGTTTCCATATATTGGAGTTGCCATATACATACGGCTGACATGCTTACGTGTTCCTAGTCCTACGTATTTTGGGACTGGGACATGACAAGTTGTATGTATATGTATATATGTCACGTCCCAGTCCCAAAATACCAAAGGACTAGCCACATGGCAATGACCAGCAGCACAACTCCAATGGGCAATGGACCCGTTAGAGTGCACTTAAGCTGTAATATATATAAATGGTCTATGAATACCTGTCACAGTCTATATATCTAATCTCATCCACAATAAGAAACAAAATCACAAAGAGACAAGTCCAGTCACAATAATGTAAAATGATCTGTCCAATCAAAGCAATATAAATAATGTCACGTCCCAGTCCCAAAATACGTAGGACTAGAAATACGTAAGCATGCCAACTGTATGTATATGGTAACTCCAATATATGGAAACCATAATACAAATAACTCACAAGTGGTATAGATTTATGTCATAAGTCACAGGGCATAACTAGATCTCATCCACAGAATCAAATAACCAATCAACTATATAACTGAATCAAGTAAAAAATGCTTGATAATAATAAGTAGTTGGATGAAGACAAATTCACTACCAAACTAGAATATAAGAGAAATAAAATAAGTACATCTAATGAACAATGAGGCTCGAAGAGAAGACCTCCTCAAAAGAAAGATAAGTAGCAAGTCCTGATCCGTGCTCCTACGAATAGTCAAGATCGTCTACACCTAGAAAGGGACCAGGTCCTCAGAAGGACGTAACAAGATACATAGAAGCATGCCAATTGAATACAGTATAACCTGCATAATAGACAAAAAAATATGTAAGTACGCTGTACTAGACAATCTATATGAAATACATAATGAGGATAACTTTTCGACGTATGGGCAGGTGTAGGCTACTATAAAACACATACTATCTCACAACTCACACACACGTCCATGTATAGCATCAATCGACATACCTCAATAGTAGCAACCATCACGACACCAGAAGCCGACATACCTCAAGGGTAGCGACCATCGCGACATAACTACCGTAGTGCGTCCTAGTACTACAGTTTACCAGAGTGGGTAGCACATACGCCTACTGACTGTCTTCTCCTCCCATGATACTATGTGTCAAGTGTGTGTCAACATATATAATATATAATTATGACTGAAAGAAAACACAAATATAATGAATATATAAAAATATGATAAGCATGCAAAGTACTGTAAGCAATTTGGCAAGGTATACTTGCCTGGTAAGGAAGCTGCGAAGTGTAAGCGTCCAGATGTCAAGCACAAGGGATCAGAACTATGGCATCAAAAAGAACATTCCCAGATGCTGAAATAAACATCACCAATATTCTCAGAATAAGCGAGATAGTCAGAAAATTGTACCCTTTCGTCCAATTTGGATACAGGGGCAAAACAGTAATTTTGAGTCAAAGCGGGATCCACATGTGGCTCACTTTGCACCGAAATGCGTGTCATAGATAAATATCTCTAAATGGGACAAATTATAGGTCAAAAAAATTTAACGTTGATATGAACTCAATGGTATATCCAATTTTGGATTCCGGTGAGCCGATCATAAATTCGCCCTTCAAGTCAAACCGTGGGACCCACGAATAGGCGGCTTGGTCAACTGTCTATGAATCGCGTAAAACTTGGGTCATAGGACCGGCGTGATACCACGAATCCAATGGCGTAAGTTTTGTCGCATTCTAACGAGCATACACAAAGTGGGGTGGTGGTTTACAAAAGTCGTGATACGGGAATATTTTACGGATACGGGTTGATTTCGACGCGCACACACGTCCGAATTAACTTCCGCAAAAGTCCACACGTCAGGATATACCATACGAGCCTTTCGGTACAATTGGTACACGATGAGGCGATCCCGTTTGGCGGAGTGCACTCCGTATCACAAAATTTTAGTTTTAAAATAACAAGTTTTTGATCATTTTGGAGGCCGAATAATTTAACAAATAAAATAAATTAATAAAAACTAAAAGAACAGTTAAATTCTCGGTTATATTGAGAAAAAAAATTTAATTCTATTTTAAAAATATTAAACAGGTTGGTGGCAAATTGGGCATGAACATGGGGGTTTGGGTTAAAATTGTGGACTATTTTTGGTCAGTTTTTCGGCCAACTTTCGGTCAATTTTTCGACAAATGCAGGGCACGAAAACTCGTCCCGCTTGAAGAGAATCCTAGAGGGTTAGGTTGTGAACGTACACGGATAAACCACTCGAGAAAAGGATGAGAGATGAGAGAGATACCATACCATGAAGTAGGGGCGTCGGAGCGGCGTTACCGCGGCTGTGCACACGCGCGCGCGGGCGGCCCGCGGCTGCTGCGGCGGCGGTCACCGACGTCGGGGGGTGGGTGGGATGTCGGCTCTGAGGTCGGGGACTACGGTTAGGGTTTAGGTTTAGGTTTGGGTTTTGTAATTTGTATATATATATATATATATATATATATATATATATATATAGAGAGAGAGAGAGAGAGAGAGAGAGAGAGAGAGAGAGAGAGAGGCAGGGAGAGATCGGAAGACTGGGCCGCGGGGTGGGGGGGTGGGGTGTAGTCTGGGTTTTTGTGGGTAGTTAGTATAGGATTTGGTTAGGTTGTTTTAGGGTTTTTTCTTTTTCTTTTCCTTTTCCTTTTCCTTTTTATTTCTATTATCATTATCATCATCATTATTATTATTATTATTATTATTATTATTATTATTACTATTACTATTACTATTACTTATTATTATTATTACTATTACTATTACTATTACTATTACTATTACTTATTATTTTTATTTTTATTTTTATTATTATTATTATATATTTATTCACATATATATTTACATATATAGATGAGGTTAAATATCCAAAAATAATATTTGCACACAAAATAAATTCTAGAAAATCTATCACCCTTTAACAAGACTCAAAAAATAATAAAAATTATTTTGTGGAATAATTCTAAATGAGTATTCATATAAGTAAATTAATCAATAAAATTTATTTTCTAATTAACTATAGAAATACTCCAAAGAAATTCAATAATTTAATAAAAATACTTAAAATAAAATTTAAAATTTTTGGGGGGTTACATTATACCCAACTTACAATAATTTTGTCCTCAAAATTAATACTAACCCATATTCGTAATAAATCACTATAGCTATTAACACTTCATTGCTAGCTTGCAGCGCTTCCTAAAAGGTTATAGTCGGTCATTCTAACACTTTTCTCCCTTATTGTCTATACACTATTCTTTTATCCTCTAAATCGTCTACACTACCTAACTTACAAGAATTCTACTAGTGTTCAAAGTCTTTTGAGGCTATTGTCTAGGCTGTAAGATGAGTTTATTCATTGGGTCAAGAATTTTTTGGATACTTGTCTGGAATCTCATAACCATAATTTTTTTTTCGTAACCATCAAGTATCGTAGTCTAATACTGCCATGCTATCTGGCCAGTATGGCTGTAAATAATTTGACTACTCTACTATAAACGTCCAGTTGCAGCTGTCGTTACCTTGCCAGTGATTTGTCCTAGTCATCAGTTCGTAACAAGTGCCTTCAACTCTTTCCTAAGCTTAGTCTAAGTTTTAGGGCAACAATTAATGTCTTGACTAACTTTATAAAGATTATTAGAAGTATGAACCATTTCAACAATCCAACTAATTTCTGTTAGACTAAAGGATGCTACTCATGGTTAAAAAATAATAATAAGAGACTACAAATATTGCTATAGTGCATATACATAAGGGTTATCATAAACTCATCTTTTAGTTATTAATCATTACTAACCCGGTTATGTTTTAACTAACAAAATAAAAGGTGAGGTTGAAGTAAATCAACAATTCATGATGGCATAAAAAGATACAACTACGATAGGAAGAATTAAGCATGGGATAAGGAATGGATATGGAAGAGAAGATGAGCCACCCAAGGGGACGAGATGGTGATAGAAATTAGATACTACTACTGCTAATCGTGTCATCCATTAGCATCGTGGGTATGCCATCTAGTTAAAATATTAACATATCCTCAAAAATTTTAACACCAAATATATCACATGTGATATGCCCTTAATTACAAAAGATAGTCACAAAGTAATGTGATTGGCCTATGGGGTATATCTAGTGTAACGCCCCGCAACCGTACGGTACATTATGCTGAGTCGGATTGAATGAGGCAATAACTGGTTACATTTTAATTTGTTGGATTTGAGAACAAGTATTGATTGAGTTGGTTTCATGTGCAGATTGCTAGCGAAGTTGGATAAAAATTAGGTGTTCGTTCAGAGAAGTACTGAGATAGCTGGATTGGAGCGATAATGCCATTTTCCTTAGTCCGATCAGTCAGATGATTTAGAAAGCACGGACTGCTCACACAGTTATACCAGTTGAGTAGATCATGTTTTGTATCGGACCGCGGGTTCAGAGGATCGGCCGTATCGGCATGATATGATGCTTAACGGAATCAAACTTGGTGAGTGGGCTCCGTCCCTTCTTCTCTACTCCTTCATGCCTAATAATATGAAACACACATAAAGGCTTGAACATTTGGACTGGAACTTGGGAATCACTACACTGAGACGTGCATATAGTATACGTCGTTTGCTTGGATTGCTTTGTGGCTTGAGTTGGTTTTCACGTTGGATAGTTGGAGCTAGATTTGGATTATATACTTGGGGAAGTTAAAGAAACAGTTAGAATATCTTGGTTGAAACATCGAGAATTCGGGCGAGCAAGCATGCATCCGTGCACGAGCATCACTTGGGCGCTTTGTCAAGCAAAGCATGCAGTTGTGGTTCAAAACCAAATAACTGCATCGGTGAGGGCATTGTGCCACTGTTGGGGCATTGTGCCATGGGATTGTTCTGAGCGAGGGGTGTTGCACCAATTGGAACACTGAGTCGAGAAGCAGCATTGTGCCTATGGAATAACTTGAGATTTGTGCCTTGGGGTATATGTTGAAAGAATGGTTATGGATATTTGGTTGGATAGTTGGTTGGATGAGTCTAGGATCGTTTGGTAGGACGAGAATGCTTGATCCTCTCGTCATACATACTTGTGTCTGCATGTCACGGATAACCTGTGTTGCACGGGATTTGGTCTCCTCGAACGGGAAGGCTCCGGGGCACCGGGACCGTTCGGCCATGGGGGAGACAACTTGGTAACGTGCCTCGGGCACGGTGCCGACGATTTAATGTGATTCAGGCGGGCTCGCTACTTAGCGCTGTTTTGAGTAGAACTGTAATTGATCAGTCCGATCAAAGTCCTTTATGGCTTGGCCAGTGACTTCATATAGATAAGAGTTTGTTTGCTTTACTTTATTTTGGTTTATGCTTTTCGCGTAGGCGGCGGCCACCTTGCCTCGGCAAGAGTGTGCATATCGAGATTGGATTATAAGTTTTGGTTTGAGGATGGACATTGAGGCTTGGATGATGGTTCGATAGGTTCTCGAGTTGCTTGGGTTTGAGTAGGACGGTTTGCATGCTAGTTTCCTTTTTGAGTTTGATATCTTGTATATTGGCTTGAGTTGAATGCTTTCATGCTTAACTTGATTTACATCTTTCCTTAACATGTCATACCCTATGCCATAAAATGAATCTAGGATTCAACTAGAAAGATCACCATATAACTGTTTGTATTCACTAGTTTTTTACTTAGTGTCAGCTTAGACGAGTGAGTTACCCCGCTCACCAGTACGGTTGTGTACTGACCCACGTTTGTGGGCATTATTTCAGGTACGCAGGTGTAGTGGCGCTTCTTGAATATACGGGACATAATGTATGAACGGTAAGTACCTTTGTAGGCTAGAGAAAATAGCAAGAGTATTACATCGCCTTTGTGGTAATCACCTTTATGGCAATTTTATTTGGACCCTATCGAGAGCTTTGCTGCGTATACTCTAATGTGTGCTTGGTACACAATACTTGACTTTCACTGTAACTTGGTCGTTTCGATGATAACTTTGGTGTTTGACAATATTGCCTTGTGCGAGCATAACTCCAGGCTCGTACGATATCACGTCCCGATGAGAACGATTGTCCTGCCGGAGCACCGCAACATGGTGATTCACGTTCAACGGAAACTATTGAGCTTGAGGGATATTGGGGCGTGACATATTGGTATCAGAGCGCCTGGTTCATTTTCTCGGACTTGGTCCTTCGCTTCATCACAAACTCTAAATAGCTTCCGCGTGTCGTTTAGCTCTTGGCTCTACTCGATGCCGCATTGGATGTTTCATGCAATAAGTCTATATATTGCTAGTTGTGGGTGCATATTGTGCTTCGTTGTGTTGTTTTTATTATTTTTTGTTAGATCGCTTAGCATCGTTAGGCGTTGTTACATTTATACAGCAAGTTGAGAGGTGTGTCTTTGAGTTGGCTTAGCTTGTTATTTGGGGAGTTTCTGATTGCATCAGTAGATCAATTGGTTGGCAGACGAGATTGATTATGCGGCATATTGTGAGTAGAAGCATTGGATTAAGAATGGATCGTTGCACGAGTTGCTCGTATAACGAATGTGTTGGATAGAGTTTAATTTTTGGCTAGGTATAGCACAGAGAGCATTGGCTGAGTAGGTTTGAGTTGGCTTGGGGATATCAGGATAATGTGCACGAGTTGGTCGTACAGCAAATGTGAGGAACAATTTGGTATTGGGTTGGATTACTTGGAAGATAGATCATTGTACGGGTTGCTCGTGTAGCGAAAGTATCAGACGATTTGATAAATAGCTGGAAGTATTGAGAATGGAATATAGCATGAGTTGTATAACGAGATTGATGGAAAGAGTTGGATGGTTCATGCATTGGCTGAGTTTTGTGTTAGACTTGAGTTGGGGATGGCAGGATCACGCATAAGGGATGGTTCAAATGGATCTTGAATTAGTGCAAAGGAATCGTAATACGAGAAGCGACTTGATTCAGAGTGGTATATGGGATACCACATAGTGAGCAAGGCATTAAATTTTTTTGGATAGACATCAATGGAAATTGCCTCAATGAACACGGGTAACAGGAATATAAGTTGGTTGGTGCATATCGGCTGAGTTGGGAAGAATGAAAAATGGAGCAAGAGAATATTGAGTTGAGCAATCATGAACGAACTTGTGCAAATTGAAGTATCGTTGGACTTAAGCGATGGACGAGATCAAAACAAGCAATAAAAATAGTGTTTGGAAATTTGAGGGATTGAGGCGGACAAAGTATTGGAAAAAGTTGAGATAATCAGATGGAAAGCTAAATATCAGAGTTCGCTTGCACAGTTTGAAAGTTTGGTGGAGTACTCATGAATGCAAAGAGAGCTGAGCATGAGAAACAAATAGCTGGAATATGCTTGAGCAAAGTGATGGGTGAATCGAAGGACAGCGAGCACGAACTACGAATTTTGGAAACATATTGGAGCTGTTGGTTGAGCAATGAAACACAATCTGGTTTGGAGGGACAATGCAATGGATTCGTACGGACTTAAAGGATGTTGGATATTAAAGCTCGGAAAGTTTGACTCAGGTTTAGTGGAAGTGAAAATTTGGCAAAATGGTGCAACGATGGTGGACGGATTCTCCGGAAGACATAAACGGGCATGAGATAAGTCTAGTTGATGTTAAGTCAGATTGGAAGTTAACACTTGCAGTACTGAGGCAGATTGAGGCAACAAGTAAAGGCAATATGAATTTGAGATTTTATTGGAACTGATGCACGAGACATTGAAAGAGTGTTGACTAATCGGAACATAAAGAAAATCAAGACGGGCTAAGGAATGAAACGAGAGCAAAGATTATGGCAGATAGACTTTTGAAGATAGCTAAACGAGAGAGCAACGTCAGAGCAAAATACTGTGCTGCTTGAGCAAGTTGGACGTGCATTATGGAGCATGGCATACTGATAAGAATTTGGAGCAAGTCTTTGGTTTCAGAAATTATTGCAATTGGTAGTGCGAATAGTCTAACATGATAGTTCAAAAAATTTGATGGATTCAGGACAAAACGGCGAATTGATGGAAGATGGTTTAAACGAGCACAGTTCTCGGATTATGGCTTGGATAGATAGTAAGACTCTAGATGGTTAAGCGATATTTGGTTGACAGATCTTCAGAGGTAGTGCATGAAGTTCTCGGAGTAAGAAGTTTATTCGGATGAAATTGTTGGATTATGGCTCGGATTTGCAGAGGAGATATAGCATAGTTTGTAGTAACTGTCCATCATGGTGACTTACAATTATAGAGCGTAGCTTTGGGATAACTAACCCTAGCGACTTGATCACCAAATCAGAGATAAATATTGTAGACCCATAGAACGACCCTTGCAGCGGCGCATTTGGGAATGCGTCGAGGGTAGATGTGAAGTAGTGTGTGTTGGAGATTGTCCTAAGTGACCAAGTATTGGATTTGAGAGATCCTTGGGATAGCCTTCAGCTGAAGATGCAGCTAGAAGATCGAAGTGATGGTGGAAATGGCCTAGTCAACTGATGAGATTTGGAGTCGCAGATTTTTGAAGATAGCATCGCCTCTGACTCGTCGTTCCCCGAAAGGGAATAACATTCATATGAATTAACGAATGTGAAACTAGCTTGTGAAGTTGAAGCAACGACTCGTTCAGATCAAATTATTGCAATACTAAAAGGGACAGATGTACCTCAGATTTACAAGATGCATCAAAACTTAGTTTGGGATGTGTGCTCGTACAGAAGGCAAAGGTGATATCCTGTGCTTCGAGACAGTAGAAGCAGCGTGAAGAACTATTCCATGCGCAACCTAGGAATTGTGGCGAGTGTGTCCACGTTGAAATCGTGGCGACACTATCCTTTGGCGTGGCGGCGAGATCTTCGTGGATTACATGAACCTCAATATAGATGTTCACCCAGTGAGGTATTGAGATTGAGGAAAAGGTGTTGGGCTGAGATAATCTAGAGCAAAGTTTGATATTTGGGTAAGTCGCCTAGCTAGGGTAGTATCAGTTGTGATGGTCGATCGAAGCATGAGATAATATTTGGAGATGTGCTAGTGTGGATTCAGGAATAGTTGGATGGATCGAGTTGGAACACGAACTGGATTGAGTCGGTGGAAAATTATCATACTTGAGGATTAACGCTTGTGCGAATGTGTTGGAATGAAGGTCAGGATTGGTTAAATTGGGAGTAAAGCAAATGAATGCCTCGGACATAAAGATACATGTCACGACCCGCACTCGGTGTAGGGATGCAAGTTGGGAACAATGCCCAGCCTACACCGCAGCATCGACGGTAGAACGTTGTCTTGGTCAACTATACTATCTAATTATCTCATAAAATTATATAATCCTCCAATAATATCTCAACTTCAAGAAGAGATTAATCAACTTAATTCAACATAATACTCAATCACATTTCTATGGTACGAGAAGATATCACAAAAGTCTAACATAACTATGCAGTTACAATATAACAACAACAAATAGAAATAATATCCAAACACAAATATATGTCGGAAACAAATCCGGTACCAAAATGCTAAAGAGAACTAACTATGCTAACTAGTGAACCCGGCTAAATTTTCCGGCAGTCACTCCAGAACTAGTGGGTCCAAGTCTGCACCATCTATAGACTGAGGTCCCTAGTATGTCGAACACCAATCTCCCGGATCCTTTAAAAAATATTTTCCAGTCATGAATGGAGCAAAGTACAACCCAATAGCAGTTCCAATTAATTGACAAAAACTATAAAGCAGTAAAATAGAAGATGCTATCTACGATGAGAATATAACTGATAATCAAGAATAATAAGAGAATAGGCAATATTAGCAACAGAATATAATTAATGCGTATAAGAATAAAGGAATGAACTAAAATATCAGAAATAGAACAATGTAATCAAGGAACTGAATAATGAAATCTATAATAACTATGTGTTTTGAGATACTAACTAAATATGTGATCGGCCTGAGAGATTCAATGATTACACTAAGTAGCTAACTCAACCATACGTAAATTGCATGGTTAGTTAGTAGCCAATGATTATACTACTAGCTGATAATTTCTTGATCACATATTTAATTGGTATTTTCCCCACCCCGACTGATATGATGGATCGAATCATGATACGTCACTAGCCAATTTATCCAATGTTTAATCTACAATATTCAATGTTATCCAATACCAACAAGGATAGTATCCGATACCATCTCCATAATCAAGGTAACATCCCATGACTGACGATCCAATAACAATACCAATCCGTGTACCATCGTGTCAAGAATCATAAGTAATATTTCTAAATACTTGAATTATAGTGGTAATTAAATAATGAAACTATTAGAGAATGTACTCGCCTGTGGTCCAGAGCAAATGATGAGAAATAATGTTCGAACTGGTGTCACAGACCTATATATGAAATATTCCATTAATACAAGTTTTTATGAAAGAGAATAAATTAAACTAGTCAACTTCTAGGTCATAAAGTCATTTCTAAGTCAAAAGTCAAACTAGGTCAACTCTAAGTCAACTATGGTCAACTATAGTCAAACTATGGTCAACTATGGTCAACTACATATTTCTAGGTTGCATAAGTCTAATATAAAAATATTGGGTTCAATACTAAAGTCTAGGTCACAAAACTATATCTTAGGATACCAGGATATCGTATCTCTGGATACGTAAATTGGTAAAACATACATACACATACTGTCAAACAATATTAATATATATATAAAATCTTAATATTAAATGGATACTTTGGTTTTGAACCAACTTGGTATCACAAAACTAAACCAATATTGATACCCAAATCCAATACCTTGGGTATCCCCAATTACCTTGGCATTTACCTTGGTATCTCAAGATAATGCCATCTAGTATATATTATCTACCCAAACTCTACACTATAGACTAATATGTATTTATCTAATACAACTACTAGCTATAACTATTAATATTTACTAATACCTAACTACCTATTACTACTAACATATTTTATTTACTAATACATAGGTACTAACTTAACATATGATACACATCTACTAACTTACCCCATAATATAATATATGCTACACTAAATATTATACATATAGTATATTAAAATAAAAATAGCAATTAGGAACATGTTTACATATATATTAATACCCTATATATACTATATATATATAACTATTATATATAAATATCTATTATTAATAAAAACTGCCAAACTGTCGCTAAAATCCTGTCCGCTGTCGCTAAAGACTGTTGTTGATGCTGATACACTGCTGTTTTAGTGACAATTTTTTGCAACTGTTGCCAAAGCCGTCGCTAAAGCTCCTGATACGCTGTTGACACTGCTGCTATTTCAGCGACAGTTTTCTGCAACTATCGCCAACTGCTGTCGTTGTTTCTCCTGCTGCTGCTGCTGCTGTGACGGTTGCTGTTGCGACGGTTTCCGCTGTCGCTTAAGCTCCTGATTTATAATATATATAACAAGACATATATATATATATATATATATATATATATATATATATATATATATATATATATATATATATTATATATAACACATAAATATATTTACTAAATATACACATATAATTACTACTAATGAATATGCATACACCCATACATATATATGTACATAATAACTATATGATACTATAACTAAATACTAACATATATATATATATATATATATATATATATATATATAAGTATAATATAACCACTTATATATTTATATATATACACATAATACATAACCACAACATATATATACTACAATATATATAATATATCTTATATGTAGAAGAAATAGCTACATAATAAATACACATATAGTATATACATAGGTACATAGATCTAAGACACAATATTACATAAATATAATATATATACACCACCATATACATATATACATAACAACCACATATATATATATATACAATAATTAGTAGATCTTACATATGTAGAATAATAACTACATAAATATACAACACACATATATAATAGATATATAGATCTATGATATCTAATACATAAATATATATAATAATAATAATATATGTATATATATACATATATATAATTACACAATACCAAGGCCAAGAACACAAAGAAAATAGATCTACAATTAAATTGCACACACATGGAACGTATCACCCCGTATCCCACTAGATCTAGGATACGCATGCCACACGAGTCCACCACACATCCAAACGTACCCCGAAGGACACGAATAAGTCATATATATTATTTATGAATAATATGAAGAGTCAAATACAAATCTACGTATCCGTGTCAAAATGTGACATGCTCAAAGTCCCGTGTCGGAGGAAAAACTCCAAAATCAACATGTATCACCAAATTGATGGGATACGACCTACATGTACCTAATTGTGGACACGATACTAGCCCCAAACACACAAGCACATGCCAAATTGATCTATAGGACCAATTGACACACACAACAATTGTCAATATCAGAATTCTCCCAAAATTGACACAAAAAGTACCATAACTTTCTCAATAGGCCTCCTATGAACACAAAACCAAATCCTATGGGTAGCCTATGGATATGAGATGATTTCTCCTGGTTAAATATTAGATTTAGAACCTAAATTAAGGAGAAAAACTGAATTGTACCTATTGGGAGATGGATTCCCAATAAAACCTCCAAAATTGGTAAAATTGGCTTTCAACTTGTAGATCCTTGCTCCTCTTTGTAGATCCTTGCTTTCTCCTTCTAGATCCTTACTCTTCTAGTCTCCAATGGTGATTTGGGAAGGAATTAGGATGAATTTGGTAAAATTTGCTTGAGGAAAATTCTAGATCTAGATTTGGAATAAAAAAATAAAGAGAGAGAGTTTTTATCCCCTTTATATAGGCCTCACTTGCCCCCTCCCTCAAGCTACTATGTAAAGTCTAAAATACTCCTTGGGGTCTATCATGAATTAATCCTCCTCCTAATAAATGGGCTTCTAATTATTGGGCTCAAATCTAACTAAAATTAAATATTGGGTCCATGGATCTATTCTAACTAGTTAGGTCCACTAACACAAGTCCAAAAATAAATCTAACATGCTAATAATAAATAAATAATACAATAAATAAATATTTAACATGTATAATATTTAATTAATTTTGAAATGACCAAAATATTCTTTTCTAGAAAATGTGGTAGTAACAATACCCTTGTAACTTGTCCAAATTTGCTATCGCTAAGCTCGGCTAAAATACATGTATTTCAGGGACGTCTTAAATATATCTACGATCCAAAACTAAGCGATATGAAGAATTTATATTGAGCTGCAAGGAGGATGTGGGAATATGGAATTTGTGCGAGCATTCAGCGCGAGTGAGATGCTGAATCGGGATCAAGAGAATATGAATTGCATAGAGCAGAGTTATGAAATTGGATTGCGACATGCTTGTAAAGAATATATACTAGTATGGTTTGGGGACGAACCTGATTCTAAGTGGTATATTATGTAACGTCCCGCAACTGCATGGTGCATTACGCTGAGTCAAATTAAATGAGGCAATAGCTGGTTATATTTTAATTTGTTGGATTTGGGAACAAGTATTGATTGAGTTGGTTTTATGTGAAGATTGCTAGCGGAGTTCGATAAAAAGTAGGTGTTCGTTCAGAGCAGTACTGAGATAGCTGGATTGGAGCGATAATGCCATATTTCTTAGTCTGATCTGTCGGATGATTTGGAAAGCACGGCCTGCTCACACGGTCATACCAGTTGAGTAGATCGTGCTTTGAATCGGACCACGGGTTCAGGGGATCGGCCGTATCGGTAGGACATGATGCTTAACGGAATCAAACTTGGTGAGTGGGCTCTGTTCCTTCTCCTCTACTCCTTCATGCCTAATAATATGGAACACACGTAATGGCTTGAATACTTGGACTGAAACTTAGGAATCACTACACTGAGACATACATAGAGTGTTCGACGTTTGCTTAGATTGCTTTGTAGCTTGAGTTGGTTTTCACGTTGGATAGTTGGAGCTAGAGTTGGATTATATACTTGGAGCAGTTGAAGAAACAGTTAGAATATCTTGGTTGGAACATCGGGAATTCGAGCGAGCGAGCGTACATCCCTGCATAAGCATCACTTGGGCGTTTTGTCAAGCAAAGCGTGCAGTTGTGGTTCGAAATCGAACAACTGCATCGGCGAGGGCATTGTGTCACTGTTGGGGCATTGTGCCATGGGATTGTTCGGAGCGAGGGGTATTACACCAATTAGAACATTGAGTCGAGAAGCGATATTGTACATATGGGAATAACTTGAGATTTGTGTCTTGGGCTATATGTTGGAAGAATGGTTATGGATATTTGATTGGATAGTTGGTTGGATGAGTCTAGGATTGTTTGGTGGGACGAGAATACTTGATCCTCTCGTCATACCTACTTGGTGTCTGCATGTCACGGACAACCTGTGTTGCACGGGGTTTGGTCTCCTCGAACGGGAAGGCTCCGGGGCACCGGGATCGTTCGACCATGGGGGAGACAACTTGGTAACATGCCTCGGGTGCGGTGCTGACGGTTTAATACGATTCAGGCAGGCTCGCTACTTAGCATTGTTTCGAGTAGAACTGCAATTGATTAGTCCGATCAAAGTCCTTTATAGCTTGGCCAGTGACTTCATATAGATCAGAGTTGGTTTGCTTTACTTTGGTTTGGTTTGTGCTTTTCACATAGGCGGCGACCACCTTATCTCGGCAAGAGTGTGCATATCGAGATTGGATTATAAGGTTTCATTTGAGGATGGACATTGAGGCTTGGATGATGGTTCGATAGGTTCTCGAGTTGCTTGATTTTGAGTAGGATGGTTTGCATGCTAGTTTCCTTTTTGAGTTGGATATCTTGTAAATTGGATTGAGTTGAATGCTTGCATGCTTAACTTGATTTACAGCTTTTCTTAACATGTCATACCCTATGCCATAAAAAAAATCTAGGATTCAACTAGAAAGATTACCATATAACTATTTGCATTCACTATTTTTTTACTTAGTGTCGGCTTAGACGAGTGGGTTACTCCCCTCACCAGTACGGCTGTGTATTGATCCACGTTTGTTGACATTATTTCAGGTACGCAGGTATAGTGGTGCTGCTTGGATATACGGGACATAATGTATGAACGGTAAGTACCTTTGTGGGCTAGAGAAAAGAGCAAGAGTATTACATCACCTTTGTGGCAATCGCTTTTGTGACAATTTTATTTGGACCCTATCGAGAGCTTCGCTGTGTATACTCTGATGTGTGCTTGGTACACAATACTTGACTTTTGCTGCAACTTGGTCGTTTCGATGATAACTTTGGTGTTTGACAACATCGCCTTGTACGAGCGTAACTCCAGGCTCGTACGGTATCACATCCCGATGAGAACGATTGTCCTGCGGAAGCACTGCAATATGGTGATTCACGTTCAGCGGAGACTATTGAGCTTGTGGGATATTAGGGCATGACATCTAGTAGTCTCCGTGTATCAAACTTATACCAAGCACGAGCGTTCGTCTTTCCGAAATAAGGAAAGACGAAAAACAATAATAAAGAATTCAAGGAGAAGGTGATAGAATATAAGTACGGGGTTCAAGGCGATTAAAAAATTCAAAAAAAAGATTTGTCAAGGCAGTTGTGGATTGACATCTTATTTTAGTAAATTCCTATTCACATGCTCATATTAGTACAGTTATTAACCGATAAGATATGCTCGGATATGTTTAATGGACAAGTATATTCGTCTACTAGTCAACTATATCTCAATCCATGTAAAGTAGTCATGCGAAGAGCGAACCAAGCACACTAAGGTTGATCAGACCGTAATATACTGATTCTAAATAGACAAATGTATTAGAGTGGGCCCCCAATAATACATATGTCATGAACACGCTCGATAAAAGAATAAGCTTGCAAAATTAGGCTATAATAGCAGCATAAGTCGAGGTAGTCCAGAAAATATAAGTACGCTGGATTATGATGAGTGAAAGGTACAAAATAATTCAAGTTCATCAAGAAGATAAGATTCGTCCGGTGTTGTGCCTATACAGTTGCCATACTAACTTCTTGTCTAAGTCTCTAGTCGACCAAATGAGGGTATGTGCCTCTAAAGTTCTACAGTCCAGATAAACACTATCTTCGTATGCAAGCCTATAGTTGGTGTCATTCAATTATACTTTATTAATGGGTCAAAAGAACTATGTGATACTAGGTTATGAGGCATACTACCCAACTTACAAGAATTTAACTAATAGTATTATTGAATAATAGAGTGTATATACCTAGTACAAGTCATCTTCCTAACCCCTATCAAGCACGAAAGAAAAGATAAGATTGACGTTGTGAAAGGATCAAGCAAGATGCAAGGCAAGCAATCAAATAAGAAAACAAAATAAAATCAAGGGAGATGATTAAATAAGTGGATGAGATCCTATACTCTAATCCTATGCGCATGCTTGCTTGGTACAGTAAAGTAACCGAGATAATATGCTATCGACCTGCATGGGCCACCACAAAAATATGTCACGCCCCAGTCCCAAAATACGTAGGACTAGGAATACGTAAGCATGCCAACCGTATGTATATGGAAACTCTAATATATAGAAACCATAATACATACGTACGCTGTATTATGAACAATAATTCATAAGTAGTATAAATTTATGTCATAAGTTACAGGGCATAACTAGATCTCATCCACAGAATCAAATAACCAATCAACTATATAACTGAATCAAGTATAAAATGCTTGATAAGAATAAGTAGTTGGATGGAGACAAATCCACTACCACACTAGAATATAAGAGAAATAAAATAAGTACATCTAATGAACAATGAGGCTCGAAGAGAAGACCTCCTCAAAAGAGAGATAAGTAGCAAGTCCTGATCCGTGCTCCTGCGAATAGTCAAGATCGTCTATACCTGAAAAGGGACCAGGTCCTCAGAGGGACGTAACAAGATACATAGAAGCATGCCAATTGAATACAGTATAACATGCATAATAGATAGAAAATATATAAGTACGCTGTACTAGACAATCTATACGAAATGTATAATAAGGATAACTTTTCGGCGTATGGGCAGGTGTAGGCTACTCTAAAACACATACTATCTCACAACTCACACACACGTCCATGTACACCATCAATCGACATACCTCGAGGGTAGCGACCATCACGACACCAGAAGCCGACATACCTCAAGGGTAGCGACCATCGCAACACAACTACCGTAGTGTGTCATAGTACTACAGTTTACCAGAGTGGGTAGCCCATACGCCTACTGACTGTCCTCCTCTCCTATGATACTATGTGTCAAGTGTGTGTCAACATATATAATATATAATTATGACTGAAAGAAAACACATATATAATGAATATATAAAAATATGATAAGCATGCAAAGTACTGTAAGAATTTGGCAAGGTATACTTGCCTGACAAGAAAGCTGCGAAGTGTAAGCGTCCAGATGTCAAGCACAAGGGATCGGAACTATGGCATCAGAATGAACGTCCCCAGATGCTGAAATAAACATCACCAATATTCCCAGAATAAGCGAGATATGCAGAAAAGTCTACCCTTTCGTCCAATTTGGACACAAGAGCAAAACGGTAATTTTGGGTCAAAGTGGGGTCCACATGTGGCCCACTTTGCCCCAAAATGCGTGCCATAGGTAAAGGTCTCCAAATGGAATAAATTATAGGTCAAAATTTTTCTAAACGTTGATACAAACTCAACAGTATGTCCAATTTTGGATTCCGTGAGCCGATCACAAATTTGTCCTTTAATTCAAACCGTGGGGCCCACAAATAGGTGGCTTGGTCAACTGTCTCAGAATCGCATGAAACTTGGGTCACAGGACCAGCGTGATACCACAAATCCAATGACAAAAGTTTTGTCGTATTCTGACGAGCATACACAAAGTGGGATGGTGGTTTGCAAAAGTCGCAATACAAAGATATTTTATGGATACGGGTTGATTTCGACGCGCACACACATCCGAATTAACTTTCACGAAAGTCCACACGTCAGGATATACCATACGCGCCTTTCGGTACAATTGGTATGCGATGAGGAGGTCCCGTTTGGCGGAGCGTACTCCGTATCACAAAATTTTAGTTTTAAAATAACAAGTTTTTGGTCGTTTTGGAGGCCGAATAATTTAAAAAATAAAATAAATTAATAAAACTAAAAGAACAGTTAAATTCTCGGTTATATTGAGAAGAAAATATTTTAATTAGATTTTGAAAATATTAAATATGTTGGTGGCAAATTGGGCATGAACATGGGAGTTTGGGTTAAAATTCTGGACTATTTTGGTCAGTTTTTTGGCCAACTTTCGGTCGATTTTTCGACCAATCCATGGCACGAAAACTCGTCCCTCTTGAAGAAAATCCTAGAGGGTTAGGTTGTGAATGTACACGGACAAACCGCTCGAGAAAAGGATGAGAGATGAGAGAGATATCATATCATGAAGTAGGGGCGTCGGAGCGGTGTTACCGCGGTTATGCACAAGCGCGCGCGGGCGGCCCGCGACAACTGCGGCGGCGGTCGCCGGCAGCTGTGCCGGTAATCGTCGGCGTCGGGGGAGGGGGGGTGTCGGCGCTGAGGTCGGGGACTAGGATTAGGGTTTAGGTTTGGATTTTGTAATTTGTATATATATATATATATATATATATATATATATATATATATATATATATATATATATAGGCAGGGAGAGATCGGAAGCCTGGGCCGCGGGGGGGGGGGGGGGGGGGGGGGGGGAGGGGGGTAGTCTGGGTTGCTGTGGGTAGTTAGTATAGGATTTGGTTAGGTTGTTTTAGGATTTTTTTCTTTTCTTTTTCTTTTTGTTTTTAGTTTTTCTTTTTATTTCTATTATTATTATTATTATTATTATTATTATTATTATTATTATTATTATTATTATTATTACTACTACTACTACTATTATATTACTTATTCTTATTATTATTACTAATACTATTACTTATTATTATTATTATTATTATTATTATTATTATTATTACTATTTATTCACATATATATTTACATATATAGATGAGGTTAAAAATCTAAAAATAATATTTGCACACAAAATAAATTCTAGAAGATCTATCACCCTTTAACAAGACTAAAAAAATAATAAAAATTATTTTGTGGAATAATTTTAAATGAGTATTCATATAAGTAAATTAATCAATAAAATTTATTTTCTAATTAACTATGAAAATACTCCAAAGAAATTCAATAATTTAATAAAAATACTTAAAATAAAATTTAAAATTTTTAGGGGGTTTACAAATAATGCCACGGGGAACAACCCGTCATCAAAATGGGAAGGAAAATAAATTCAAGTACAATATCCAGAAGTCACTACAAGATCAAATATCTAAGAACACTAAGCATAAATAATGAATGGTGAGAATACTATGTGCTCAAGAGAAGTCCTCCGGAACAACCTCGTCCTCTGCAACCTGTACATCTCCAATAGTAGCACCTGCCCCATAAACCTCAAGATAGCTCTCTTTGTCTACACCTGGGGATATAATCCGGATCCAGGTCCTCAGGGGACATAACAAGGTATAATAAACACTCAAGCCAAATAAAATATAGCAAGTAAATATAAACAGATCCTCAATGCAAGCTTTGTAACCAGCTAAGTGAAATACAAATGAAAGCATCACTAGTACTCAGGCTGAGACCACTACAGGCTCTGTGTCGGGTAGCCCATAGCTGCAAGTAGTATCATGACTCCAGTATATGTGCCAAAGATCTGAGACAGAGTCCAAGGCACCTCTAGTAGTATATATAGAAATAATCAGCCTGTAGCCTGTGTGTCTCTCCCCAACTAATGTAACCTCATGTCTCATGTCCATGACATCTCATGTCCATAACACGCAAGATCATGACCTCTAGCTAGTACAATGAGTCATAATAATATCCATACAATATACAAGTCTTATGTCACGAATCCTATAAGCCTATACAGAATCACCATGAATAACTCAAGAAAGATTTTGTCATATAAAATAATGTCAAGTGTCCTACGGTATGGCGTACTTGGTAAAGCAAGCACGTAAAAATAGGATCATGGAATCAACTCTCTAGGTGACATTGCACGACTCCGCATACGGCGTCGACACCCGAATCTTGTTCGGACGCTAAGAAATATCTCACGGTCCTAGGTTGAATAGATACATCACAGAAGTATATATATAAAAAGAACACAAGCAAGTAATATAACATGATCTTTGCATGTTTGGCAAGGTACACTTGCCTGGGTTCTGAACTCCGTCAATTGCTTCTGGAAAAGTAGAATCTGTACGTACACCTCCGGATGCTGAAATAAACATCACCATTGTTTTCAGAATAGTTAAAATGGCTAGAATTGACTATCCATAAGTCCAATTTGGACACATGGACAAAATTGACAGTTTTGGGTCAAAGTGGGATCCACCTGTAGCTTACTTCGCACCGAAAAATATGTTAGAGAAAAAGTTTTCCAAATTTGTCAAACTTAGTGTCTACGAGTCTAGAACGATGATACGAATCCAATGGAATATCCAGAACTGGATTTCGATGAATGAACATAATGGTACAAGGAAACAATCTCTTTATTGATATTTTTGAAATAATTATACGACTGTCATTACATTGCCCATTATCTTACAACTCACTTGAGCTATACATAATACACTGACATTATTCCATATATTACATCCCTTTGTACATAAAATATTTCAAAGCTACTCAATACATCTTATAACATTCCTAATTTCTGGCTCCTGAGGATAAGGATATGCTATCACTTCCTTGAACAATCCAGCACCTGCGGACAAAACTGGTGGGGGTCAACACTTTGGGGAAAGCACTGGTGAGTATAAAGGCAACGAATAGAAGCAACACCCTCTGAAACCAACATTAAGTCATCATTTTATAAAATATTTTATTATTAGTGATCTGGCTACTTTTACCTATGCTCATTTCATGTAGTAGAGGATCAGAGTCAGTTTGCACTTATTTGAAAATATCTTTGAAACAGCTTTCATATACATTTCATTCAAGCATACAATAGGGACAATTCATGCACGATAGTTATTATATTTCTATACTGATGTGTGCAACGTGTTCGGGATCCATATTCGTTATCTTAAGGACAAGCAGCATCATTAATTTATTCAGTTCTTTTCTATGATCAGGATATTATCATTTCTTATGAGGCAACTTCTTTCTACACTAGTACGCATAAATTTTAGGAGTTGTGACTCAGCTTCAGCTCTACCCTAATATACACGAATACTAACGACAACTCATGTGAACAGGAAGGCAACATTTCTTATAACATGGTATGTTCTTAGAAGAACATGCAATAGGAAACATAGTAATATGATCATCACTTATTCAATGATTCTTACCATTCTTCGGACGGTTATTCCTACAACAGACATACAAGTTAGACACAAATTGCATATATCAATGAACTCAAGGGACTTGGCATCTATATCTCAAGGGACTTGGCATCTATCGGTTAGGCTTGCAGGAAGGTTACCTAGTATGCTACCTAACTATATGATGGCTCATGAGAGTTCTTCCTCATGAATTAGCAGCGGTGATTGTGAGCACCCTGATTTTTATTTAGGGTTAGTTCGATAATTAATAAAAAAATTTATTTTAAATATCTATTCGATAATTTAATTGAACTTTGAAAAGCAACCACCATGGTTTTAAGATCTTGAGTGCAACACTAGCCTTTTCCTTCCAACCAACCTAACATGCTCGACTTAGACGAGTCAAATTAGGCTCATGCCATGACTGTCACTCACAAATTTGTAATCCCTTGCTTGTTTTGGTCGCACAAATTTTACGACACAATTACGAGAAAATAATGATTAATTAATCCTTTTGTCGTGACGTACGATTTTAACACGCCACCAAAATCTATTGCTTCCAACTAAACCCATGTTATGAGCCTAACTGATCATATTACGCGTATGACACTCGAATTGCGTTATTCAAACCCCTGCATGCTACCAATATAATATTAAGTAAAAAAATAAAATTTATGAATTTATTTAACTAATTTAATATTCATTCATATTTAGTAAATATATTTTGAATTGATAGAAATTTGGTTGTAAATTAATTGTTGGAGGAAATATAAAATTTCTAGAATTTTTTCCAAGTACCTAACTATTTTTGAAAATTTTCTATATATAATAATGAATAAAATAAAAATAAAATAAATGAATTAAACCCAAACCCAAAATCCAAAATCTAAAATCTAAAAATCCAAACCCATACCCGCTAACCTAACCCAACCCGTGTAAGCTTTCTCCCCCCTTATATATATATATATATATATATATATATATATAAACATACTAAACCCTAACCCAAAACCACACCACCTCCACCATCACCCACGTTGGACCCCGACCACCCACGGTGACCGCCCGCACCGCCGCCGGGCCGAAGCAGCGCCGGAGTGCCGCAACAGATTCGCCCCCGCGCGCAGGCACACAGCAGCAACAGCCGTGCGACCCTCCCTTCGTGCGGAGTTTCCTCCCTCCTCGCTCATCCGTTTTGCGTCCCATCTTCGTTGGTATGTTCACAACCTAACCCCCTAGGATTTTTTTCAAGTGGAACGAATTTAGGCACCCGACTTTGATCGAAAAATTGACTGAAAGTTGGCCGAAAAACTGTTCAAAAATAGTTCAGAAATTCAGTCCAAGTACCTCTGTTCATGTCCAATTTTCTACCAACTCGTTAATTATTTTTAAAATATAATAGAAAAGACTTTTTCACAATATAACCAAGATTTTAACTGTTCTTTTAGTTTTTATTAGTTTGCTTTAATGGTTAAATTATTCTGATTCTAAAATGACCAAAAACTTATTTTTAAAGAATCTAAAATCTTCGATACGGGGTGCGTTCCGTCAAACGAGGCAACATCATCGCATACAAATTGTACTGAATGGTGCATACATGAACGCAGACGTGTGGGCTTTCACAAAACTTGATTTGGATGTGTGTGCACGCCGGAATCAACACGTATCCACCGAAAAATACCATTTTGGCCTATTCTGATACCTCGCCATAACTTCGTGTGTACTCGTTGGTTCGTAACAAAACTTGTGCCATTGGATTCGTAGCATTATGCTGGTCCTGTGACCCAAGTTTGGTTCGATTTTGAGAACGTTGACGAGACATCGTTTCGTGGGTCCTACGGTTCCACATGATGGACGATTTTGTGATCGGCTTATCATAATCCAGTTATGGACGTTCCTTTTGGGTTCGTATTATCGTTCTGGACTCGTAGACAATAAATTTGATAAATTTGGAAAACCTTATCTATGGTACATTTTTTGGTGCGAAGTAAGCCACATGTGGACCCCACTTTGACCAAAAACTGTCAATTTTGTTCCTGTATCCAAATTAGACTTATGGGTAGTCAATCCTAGCTATTTCAACTATTTTAAGAATATTGGTGATGTTTGTTTCAGCATCTGGAGGTGTACGTGCAGATTCTACTTTCCCAGGAGTAGTTAACGGAGTTCAGAACCCAGGCAAGTGTACCTTGCCAAACTTGCAGTCAATCCTGTTTTATTATTTGCTTGTGTTTCTTTTTATATATATATTCTTGTGGTGTACTTATTTAACCTAGGACCGTGAGACATTGCTTAACATCTGAACAAGATTCGGGTGTCGACGTCGTACGCGGAGTCGTGTAACGTCACTTAGAAAGTTGATTCCACGATCATATTTTTACGTGCTTGCTTTACCAAGTACGCCATACCGTATGACACTTGACACTATTTTATGTAACAGAATCTTTTTTGAGTTATTTATGGTGATTCTGTATAGGCTTACATGATTCGTGATATGAGACTTGCATATTACATAGATATCATTATGACTCGTTGTACTAGCTAGAGGTCATGATCTTGCGTGTTATGGACATGAGACGTTATGGACATGAGATATGAGATTACATTGGGTAGGGAGAGACACACATGCTACAGGCTGATTATGTTATATATATACTATGTTACTGGAGGTGCTTTAGTCTCTATACTAGAGCTTGGCACATTACTAGCCCTACGAGATACTACTTGCTGCTATGGACTCTCTGACATAGAGCCTGTAGTGGTCTCAGCCTGAGTACTAGTGATGCTCTCATTTGTATTTTACTTAGCTGGTTACGTAGCTTGCCCTGAGGATCTGTTATATTTACTTGCTGTATTTTATTTGGCTTGAGTGTTTATTGTACCTTGCTATGTCCCCTGAGGACCTGGATCAAGATTATGTCCCTAGGTGTAGACGAGGAGAGTTATCCCGAGGTTTACGGGACAGGTGCTACTATTGGAGACGTACATGTTGCAGAGGACGAGATTGTTCCGGAGGACTTCTCTTGAGCACACAGTATTCTCACCATTCATTTATTATGCTTAGTTTTCTTAGATATTTTATCTTATAGTGACTTCTGGATATTGAACTTAGAGTTATTTTCCTTTCCATTTTGATGACGGGTTGTTCCCCGTGACATTTTTTATATTGCTTTGGTTGGACAGATTATTTTATATTATTGTGACTTGACTTGTCTCTTTATGATTTTGTTACTTATTATGGATGAGATTAGATATATGACAGGTATTTATAGACCATTTTATATGTATTACAGCTTAAGTGCACTCTAACGGGTCCATTAAATTGGGTTTGCACATTGGATTTGTGCTGCTGGCCATTGCCACGTAGCTAGTCACTTGATATTTTAGGATTGGGGCGTGATAGTGATCAAGGTTCAACTCTGCACTAGTACGCATGAACGTCAGGGGTTGGGACTCGGCAACAACATCTCACCCCAACATACATGAACACTAGTAGTTGTGACGCAGGGTTTCACTCTGCACTAATGGACATGACACCCCACTAGATCTCAAGGACCGTCCCTCAGAGTGCTATCATAATCTCTTTCGAACCGACCAATTCCCAGTGCTCCAGGAACCGTTCGAGAGACTATTACCTTGTGCACAATTTGTCCTAGGCCGATGTAAGACATGAACTTCTATCAGATAAAATATATCACAAGCACAGTTCTGAACACAAGCACACACTTCCATCTTCTCTTTACTTATCTAATAGCTATATCCCACTAGATCACAAGGACCGTACCCCAGGGTGCACTATTAGTGCCTTCTCTTATCTAAAAATACACCCCACTAGATCACAAGGACCATACGTCAGGGTACGGTATTAGTGCCTCTTATCATTTTTTTACAAAATAAGCATTTTCATATAGATCCATCTTTAAGGCAGCAATAACGAAAATATTTAAGAAATCTCTATTTGAGCAAGCATAGCAACAGTTATGTTATCTCTTGTTACTAAGCATGCATTTCTATTTTTGTTTAGCAAACGGCAAGGAACATATTCAAGCATACTTTTACTCTTGTTTATTAGCAATACGATAGGGACATGCCGATATTCTTTTACTCTTGTTCATTAGCATACCAATGGTTCGTTCAATAGCAATGACAGTGTAATTAGCATGCAACATTCTTTTTTTGACTTAGCATGACATGGTTCTTTCATTGACAAGCATACAAGTTCTCTTATTAAGCATACAAGGTCAAGTTCTAGCATTCTTCTTTACGAACATTAATCTTCTTAGCAACAAGCAATTGTAAAACCATATTCTTTATTAGGCGTGAAAGAATCAGAGAATGCAGTTCTGCCCACTCACCAAGATCAATCGTCTTCTGTTTCAATAATGAGCTCTTCGTGAAGGCTTCTTCTAGAGCCAGCAAACCGATATCTCTTGTTACATAGTACCAACACAGAGTTGGGCACTACACTAATAGTGTCTTACTAACATTGATTGACTGTTAGTGTCACGCCCCGATCTCCCGTAGGCTATTTCAGCCGTCCCCGCTAGGCGGAAATCACCCTTGCCAGCGCTCCCGCGGGACGATCGCTTTGACCCATCTGGGCGTGATGCCATACGAGTGTGAGCTACGCCCGTGCAAGGCCGTGGTTCATTGACTGGCGGTAAGTGTCACTACCATATTTTAGGAAAAAGGGTATTTTAGTAATTTCCTATTTAAATAAATATTGTGCATGGTAAATAATTTTTGTTGTATTATTTAATTGTTGTTGAATATTATTTAATTATTTTGGACTTATTTTAGTGGACCCAACTAGTTTAGTTTGGACCCATGGACCAACATGAATTAATTAGTTAGACTTGGCCCATTTAGAAAGCCCATAGTTAAGGAGATGGATTAAATTAATTAAATGATTAGACTAGAAGCTTCCTTCCTTAATTATTTCTTCATGAGAGGCCCCAAGGGGTACATTGGACATTTTACAATTGCTTGGGGGAGGGGCTATGGCCGGCCTATTAAAGAGGGGGAAAATTTCTCTCTCCTCTCATTCTCATTCCAAATCTAGATCTAGAAATTCTCCCACTACCAAATTCCCTCCATTCCCATTCCAATTCCCTACCAAATTTATTCCAAATTCTTCCCAATTCACCATTAGAGAAGGAGGAAGCAAGGATCTAGAAGAAGGAAGCAAGGATCTACAAAGAGGAGCAAGGATCTACAATTTGGAAGCAAGTTCATCTCAATTGGAAGTTTCATTGGGAATCCATCTCCCAATAGGTATAATTCAGATTTTCCCATTTAAATAGCTTCTAAATCTGAGATTTAATCATGTAAAATCAACCTATATGTATGTACTACCCATAGGACTTTGTTTTGTGTTCATAGGAGACCCATGGAGAAAGTTATGGTGCTTTTTGTGTCAATTTTGTTGGAATTCCGAATTTATATTTTTTTGTGTGTGTCAATTGATCCTATAGATCAATTGGACATGAGATTTGTGTTTGAGGCTAGTGTCGTGTCCATATTGGGATACTTGTGGTTCGTATCCCAACTATTTGGTGATACGTGTCATTTGGGGGTTTTCCTCCGACACGGGGCTTTGAACATGTCGTATTTTGACACGGACACATAGATCTACTTTTGACGCTTTGATTTGTTCATAAATATTATTTATGATTTGTTTGTGTCCTTCGGGGTGCAATTGGTTGTGTGTTGGACTCGTGTCACATGCGTATCCTAGATCTAGTGGGATACGGTGAGATACTCTCCAATTGTGTGTATTTTTGCATAGATCTAATTAATTGTGGTTCAATTCTTCATTTATAATTAGTATATATATATGGATATTAAATATTTATTTTGTGTATTTATTATAGTAATTATTGTAGCATAGATCTATATTTTGGGTGTGCTAATATAATGTACAATATAATATGTAGCTTTCTTGCATGCAAATATATATGTTACTACTTGTTAAATAATATAATTTATACATAAAATGTTTTATAAAATATATTTGTATGTTTAATTGTGTAATTATATTATTTATAATTATTATGTAATTATTTGTATATTAATGTATATATTTTAGGTGTGCTTCTAGCCATGTAAAATATGAACATTAATATGTGCATGTGTTGTAACTATTGGTGTTTAATTATAAGTTTATATGTGCATATATATATAAGTATATAATTATTTATTTATATATATGTATTGTGATTATTATTGTATATATATATATATGTGTGTATATATATGTGTTTTGTGAGGTATAATAATTGTAATAATATATTATGTTATTTATATAAATGTTGGGTTGTATATATATTATTTTAGGGTATATATTAATTATATTATTAGTATACTTTGTGTGAGTTCTTTTTGAATCTAATTTGATTCCTAAATTATTGTAGTTTATCTCTATATTATTTTATAGATGTCTTGTGAGGTTGACTTTGGGTTTGACCATGTTTGACTTTAGTGGACTTTAGAGTTGACCATAGTTGACTTTTGACTTAGAATTGACTTATTGACCTAGAAATTGCCTAGTTTGACTTGTTCTCTTTCCGGGACCTTGTATTAATGTGGTATTCCATATCTAGGTCTTCGAGGCACCGAGTCAGACATTTGTGAGACTGTTCATTGGACTTCAGGCGAGTACATTCTCTGATAGTTTCTCATTTATGATATCCTCTATGTTCGTTGTATCTAGTGTAGATATACATGTTCTCTTGACACTATGGTTACACGGATTGGTATATCCGGATCTCGTCATGAGATGTTATTCCTTGGTATATGGTGTATATGGTGCAAGTATTGTTTCATTGGTTATCTTGTACATGTACAGACACCGATTCTCGGGGAGACTAGCTATCTTCTTGGGGAATCTAGTGCCATAACGTACCGTGGTTGGATCTATTATACCAGTCGGGGTGGGGAGTATTTTAGTGTAGATATGTGATCATACCCTCCTTGTGCATGTCTTGTTCCTTGTGAGTGTTGATCATACACCGCACGTATAATCAGCCAGGCCATTATACTCTTGTGCAAGTTCCTAAGCCGATCACATGTTAAAGCTAGTACTCACACACTTAGTCATTAGTATTCTTGTTCTATCAGCATATTGTTCATTATTGTATTTCTTTCCAGTACTTCCTTATTGTTTATACATTTCATGTATCTATTTATGCATCTTGTTTATCCACAGCTACTTACTGTTACATAGTTTCTATCATTATTTGAGAACTGCTGTTAGGGTTGTACTCTGCTCCTTTCCTGACTGGATATATTTTTCCAGATGACACTGAGGAGTACCCTACCTATTATGGACCCCAGGATGTTGTGGGTTTAGATTCTGAGACCCTGGCTCAAGAGGGACTTATCCCAACTGAGACAGTTGACCCTGGAGTTGTAGCTTTATAGTTTTGTAGTATTCTTTTGTACTGGATTTGTCTCCAGCATATTTCTGTATTTTTTTTCAGACTCATTGATGTATTATTTTAGACTCATGAGTTGTATTGTGACTATTCTATTCTTATCTGATTCGTGTTCATTCTATCTTAGTTCTGTGATTGAGTACACTATCTTTTGGTGGTTCATTATATTAGATAGACTTTCTAGACAGCGTTCTACCGCCGATTCTGCGGCGTAGGCTGGGCGTTGTTTCCGACTAGTACCCTTACCCCGGGTGCGGGTCGTGACAGTAAGAGTTCTAAGCCACAGAGTCGCACAGATTGTTCGAGTGCAGCGGAGTCATGAACGCATAGGTGATCGGTAACAAGTTCACTGAGTTGACAATATAGCGGAAGCATTGAAACACAAGTTGAAGTAAAGCAAGCTCTTTATTGATATAAACATGTGTTACAGGCGGCGCTTAGCCGAGATTACAAGTCGCTCAAGCCTCTCTCTCTGAAATAGTAAAAGCGTGCCAAGTGGCTACAATTGTGGAATGATTGTACAGGCGATGTTCAGGCAAGTTCCAACTTTATGTCTTGTATATGTGCTTCAGTTCCGGATGCACCGTTGCTTTGGAGTGATCTCCACGCCTAAGCACGCACGAAGGAGGCATCCGTACCGAACGAGGTTCTCCCGTACCCTGCATACAAACTGGTAGATTATCAGTACATTAAATGCACTGGTGGGGAGGCTACTCGCCCGCTCGACAAATCCAAATACGTAATACAGGTTCCGTGCACCAACTATTAAGTTGTCTTTCTAGTTGCCTTTGGATCAGTTTCATGCAAATATTGAATAGCCTAACTCGTGTGGCAGTGCGCCGTATGACATAAGAGGAAACATGGCGAGACTTACCAACTTACCATTTGTCCTTCCCTGTCCAAGGCAAATATTGTTAATTCAAGCACGGGCATGTATAAACATTCAGGAGGCATATCATATGCATTCACGAGAATCGTTATAACATAATCGTTCAGGTGTTCAGTTGTTCATGATGCGATGCAATGACTCGCACGCGGATAGCCGCTAAACGAGGATGACTTATCTATATGAACATGAGTCACTGGCATAGCCATAAAGGACAGGTGTAGCACATGAAAGGAAATGAAATACAATGCACGGATCAGGAGCGCCACAGGTCATTCCTTCCGAGTCAGGCGGCTACTTAGTCTGTGAGAAAGAATGGCGTGAAGGATAAGTTCACAGGCGCTACACGCCATTCTGCCCGAAGCAGGCAGACTAACAGGGTTCCCGTCCGGATCGGATCGGCCCGGTGTCCCGGAGACCGTCCGCAGGAACAGAGATCAAGAAAATCTCACTTGAAACAAGTTGTCCGCGACATGCAGGTCAGGGTCAGGTGCAGGAACATGTTCGAGGCAGGATATATATATATGGAACAAGTTATATGGAACAAGTTTGAGTCAGGATATATATATATAGAACTTGTTGAGGCAGGATCATTGATTCAGTAGTTTTTCTCCACGAGCTGTGATTCAGGGATTCATTCATTCAGGGTGCAGATTCCCTGGTTCAAAAATTGCCTTGGTGACCTAACGGTCCCGGATACTTGCAGGTTCATTCAGGCACGGAACGACTACGTAGTAGTCTCCTGGGGGTTTGGATAAAAACAAGGCAACATACAAGCAGACAAGCATGCATTTCTATGGAACGTAAGCAGACACGTTTGCTCGGACCCGAAGGTAAGCCGAGAGATAAAACCGTAAGGGACTTAGCATGCGAGGGTCTGAATATATATAAAAGCAGTATTTTATTTCCATGTTCTAGCATAAGCAATACAAGTCGGGATTATTTCCTTAGCTAGGTACGTTGGATTCTTATTAGCATGCAGAGGGTAATTCACCTAGCGACTAGCATGAATATTCCATATTTTATGTGTGCTGGCTAAGCAAAGACAAGTTCACCGTAGCCACCCACCTTAGCGATGATTCGCCTTGGTAGAGCGATACGTCAAGCGAGCCTCTGAAAGCCTAAGCTGGATTCCTGTAGGGACAAGTCTGGATTTTCTTTGCTTCTCGTTTGAGGCAAAGCGGGCTGGGACAGTACACTATTGTCGTTGAGACGGCAGTCTGCTAGAACGAAATGGGGTGTTACAGCTAGCACTATCGGTGCCTTACTCATATAGAAGCATAAAAAATACGCTGGATAGCTATACGCAGCATGTTGATGCTGGGCAGTGTAAAAGATGACTTCGGAGCCATTATCGTACAAACAGAGCTTTGTCGCTAAGTACAGCATAAAATATAAGCTCAAGGACTATCCGCGTAATGCAGTATATCCAGACTGCTTCAGCGTAAAAAGGGTGCTACATCGCCTTTATGGCGTAAAACTCATCCGCTTTAATGCAGCATTGAAGTGTATGAGGAACGCTTCGTATTCCTTGAAATGAACCTGTCAAATCATGCAGTGAACCTGACATCTGACTCCTGACAAAGAGTACTGCACGACTACCCAGACGACGGCTATAATGATGGCGCGGCACAGCGACCCAGACCGTCGTTTAGTGACATTTCCTTGGCATAAACTACTTTTACGCATATAAGGGAATACACTGCCTAGTTTTACACAGGCAGATGTGAGCTGTTTACGCTCCACAGAAGACAAACAGGCTGCCACATCAAAAGCTGCTCTTCGTACAGGGCCTGAGGCACGTCTCTGCACTTAATGCGCAGAATGATGGCAGATCTTCGAGACACGTCTCTGCACTTAATGCGCAGAATGATGGCAGATCTTTGAGACACGTCTCTGCATTTAATGCGCAGAATGATGATAGATCTTCGAGGCACGTCTCTGCATTTAATGCACAGAGTGGTGGCAGATCTTCGAGATACGCCTCTGGAATACGCTGCCTAGTTTTACACAGGCAGACGTGAGCTTCTTACGCTCCGCAGAAGACAAACAGACTGCCACGTCAAAAGCTGCTCTTCGTATAGGGCTCGAGGCACGTCTCTGCATTTAATGCGCAGGGTGGTGGCAGGTCTTCGAGACACGCCTCTGCATTTAATGTGCAGGATGGGGGCAGATCTCTGCATTTAATGCAAGAGATTTGATTATATCTCCAAAAGCCGTAATTTTGGCTAAAACGTCCACATCATCACTTTGGCACATTACGCCATCAGGCAATTCTCAGCTATGGGAGCACGCTGTACGCTATCTCCTTGGAATACGCCAACTCAGGCCACATTTGTATTGGTGCGTATTAAAGCTATTCGGTCCGGAATTCGCTCAAGGCCTCAGTCAGGAGAGGAGGATCAGCTATCTTCTACGCCCACTCGGCTTCTATGCCTACTCGGCTTCTACGCCTGCTCGGCCTCTATGCCGGTTTGATAACTCTTTGGCTTCTACGCCATGGTGACAGTTATTGGCTTCTACGTCAACCTCTTCTACGCGAGGGATAACTACCTACGTGGCTTTTATGCCGTGATCTTCGCAGCAGTTATACGCGTTGCCTCTTAATGGGACATGCGTCACACGATCATTCAAAAGGTTATTTATACGTGGGTAACGGTTATTGTAACCGTTGCATAAAAGGTACTATGCTTTCCACTACCCGGCTTCTACGCCGACTGGATGGTCACTGTCACTAAAACCCTATAAATAGAGACCTCTATCAACAGAGGTCAAGGAGAAAAAAGGTCGAGAAAACGTGGTCGAAAAACTAGGAGTCAGAACCAAGGTCAAAGATTCCAAGATCAAAAGAGAAGGTCAAGGAACTAAGAGTCGAAGAGTCTTGGAGAGAGAAGAATCCAGAGCTCAGGCATAGAGTAGTGATCAACGACTTTGGCATCGAGCATCCACTCTCTTTTGTAACCTTCGAAGCTGCTTTCTGTCTTCTACGACACTTCTTCGTCATCGTGTGGTCCAAGGGACAAAGTGATCGACTGCAGATCAGACTCCTATAACAATATTTATCCAGATTAAAAATTGTACTTGACATCCTCGTATACGATTAATTATACTTCTTGTTTGTGAACCAAAGAGCGGGTTTCGTATAAACCTTGTTTTCATTTCTTTCGTTTATTATCAAACACAAGATGGCGACTCTGCTGGCGACGTCTTTCTCTTCTGAGGAGAAAGCAATTGCTCAACACGATACGGTATCCGTAGGATCCGTGAAGAAGACCCTGGTCGTCCAGTTCGACCAGTCTGCCTATGAAGATATACTTTGAGCAGGGGGTAGCTCTCACTCTCTCTATGTTCAAGACAACAGGAAACTGCGTAAGGTTTGGATGCCGAAGACATCCCCTACCATTCCTGCCGACTCTCCGATCTCTCTGACCGACCAGGTTGTAGCTGCACAACCTTCGTACTCCGCGTGTAAAATTCAGTCTCCCGTCCCTGACGTGGCAGACAAAACTTCGGACAATGCCTCAGCGCTAGTCCAGAAGTCTACTTCGCGCTCCGTGCATAAAATTCAGTCTTTCATCCCTGACGTGGCAAACAAAACTTCAGACAATGCCTCAGCGCTAGTCCAGAAGTCTACTCCACGCTCTGCGCATAAAATTCAGTCTTCCGTCCCTGACGTGGCAGACAAAACTTCGGACAATGCCTCAGCGCTAGTCCAGAAGTCTACTCCACGCTCTGCGCGTAAAATTCAGTCTCCCGTCGTTGACGTGGCAGACAGAATTTCTGACAATGCCTTAGCGCCAAATCAGAAATTCCAAACGCGCTCCGCGCGTAAAGATACATCTACCCTCCGCGAAAAAGCAGATGATCCCTGCGATCTACGCAAGGGAAAATAAGTGGCGGCCTGCTCGACTTCTCGGCCTTTACGCCACCAAGGGAAGAATCTGTCCGCCCTCCGGATTACGCGAGAACCTGATGGCCGACTGAGGACCTCCTCAGTCTTACGCCAGCCTGAGCATAACTCCAAAATACGCCAGGTGAAGCCCCTCAGCATAAAGAAGGCTCAGTTTGCGGAAAGACACACTCCTCGGAGATCATCCGCTACCCAGATGGCCAACCTGTTGTATACGGGTGACACAGGGAGAACTATGGTTCCCAACATCCGTATGCCAAATGATGTAAACAGAAGGAACAAGCCATCTTCTTCTTTCTCTTCTGTAAATCCTCCTGACCTGCATGAGTATCTGATCCAGAAACGCAAGGACATGGGATCTCCCAGTATGTCTATTACGCCTCCTAGGTAGCACCATTGTAATAGCCATAGGATTGTAGTTAATTATTGCTATCCTGAGGCAAAACGGTCAGTTTTTGACCGGTTGAACTACTCTTTGTCTTCCCAGGAAGAAGAACCTGCACATGCGTCAGCGAACATGGCTTCACATGTTCCTAGAGGAAGGTCAAACTCAAGACGTCCAAGCCAAAGGAGATTCGACAAGCTCCTTAAGAACGCTGAAGCTGGGGTATTTCAAAACACCCGTTCAAAGTCACGACAACCGGCTTCGAACTCTTCTGATTCCGATGCTGGGGGTCGCCAGTTTCTCGAATCAGATGCTGAAAGTATAGAGTCCACTTCTACAGAGACCTATACTAATCCTTCAATGACACCCAGGGAGATGGGAGTCTATGCCATTGGAGATAAACGCGAGGAAGCTTCCCCGTCGGGGAGCACTGAGCAACGCATTATTTTACTGGAGACATCCCTGAAAGAGATATAATCCATGATAGAGAACATGCACCAGATGATGCTGACTCAACACACAGCTGCTATGGCTCAAGCATCGGTCCCTCCAACTCAGATACGTATGGGGGTGGACTTACCACCACCCAACGCAAATCAGGAGCCTGCTCTAGATCAAGAGTCAGCAGCTCCCCTACATCCCCACTCGGAGAATGTATTACCTCCTATTGGAGTCACAGTACAACCGATCCCTCATCACTCTATAGTCTCGCTACCGGCTGAAGATCCGATGCAGGCAGTACGGGAGTTGAAAGCCCAATTTGATGCCTTGAAGCACAAAGATCAGCTCAAGAAATTGGGAATCAACCAACCTTACCCCGCTATCTAGGATGAGGTCCCTTTCCCTCCTAGATATAAACCACAGACTATGGCTTTTTTCGAGGGAAAAATATCACCGAGTCAGTACATGAACTACTTCAGTATGATGATGGTGTTATTGCAAGGGAATGACGCCCTTCTCACTCGAGTGTTCAAAGGCTGTCTCTCGGGGGTAGCTTATCAGTGGTACCAAAGTCTGGCGGATAACTGCATTACTTCCTTTGAAGACTTCAAGACTTTATTCTTCACGCAATTCTATGAAGGAGGGATGGACATGTCTATGTCCTCTCTCATCAAAGTAAAGCAGAAGGAAAATGAGAACGTTCGCACTTTTATCGAACGTTTTCGTCAAGCCACTTTGTAAATGCCTCCAGGAGTTCCAGACTCGGCATTGGTGGACATCTGCAGGAAGAACCTTCTTCCCGTGATCTCGGTGTTCACAGGACCATATCAGTTCCATGATTGGCCCTCTTTCATCATCTCAGCGGTGGCCGTTGAGGACAACAGTCAGAAGGCGCGTGACAATGGCGTCATGATCTCTGCCTCCGATAGAGGCAAAAGGTCACCATCCAATAGAGACCATCCTCGTGGGGCCAAAGGGAAAGAAGCTCTGGCGATCAACACATCCAAGCAAAAGACTGTGGCAACCACACAGACAAAACCTGGGACTTCCAGGCCCATTGAAGTGTACTCTTTTGACGACGACGATATTCCGAGCATATTCGAGTGTCTCGTCAACAGCGACAAGATTACCCTCCCTGAGGTGAAGCGGCCCAATGAAGCCGGCAGTACCAATAACCCCAAGTACTGCATCTTCCATAGATATATACACCATCCCACAAAAGCGTGCTATGTACTGAAGGGGAAGATCCAGGAGCTGATCGATGCTAAGGCCATCACTCTGCGCAACAACGAGAAGACGGTCACAGCCAACATGATCTCTCTACAATTTGGCAATCTGCCTCCCCAAGAAGTCCCGGATGGTGTTACACCTATTCTCCGGACAACGATGAACATCGTTAATCTCCCTCCAGCTAGAGGTCAAAATCATGACCCGGTACCCCTAACTACCCAGCGGGAAGAGATCATATGGGTTCATCCAGATCTGGTGTCAGAGATCGAGAAAGAGACTCAAGTTGCTAAGGCTATGTCACGCCCCAGTCCCAAAATACCGAGGGACCGGATGCGTGATAATGGCCAGCAGTACGCACCGATGGACAACCCAATTTAATGGATCCATCAAGGCATACTTAAGCTGTAATAAGCAGGTCCAATATAAATTCTCACAGTCTATACTAATCTCATCCACAACAGATAATCACAGATCAAATGCCAGAATAAAACAAGTAAATATAATCTAGCATATCTCAATAAAGAGTCTCGGAGAACAATCCGAGAACACAAGTCTAATACAAAAATGCAATAGACTGGAAGTAAAGTAAATAGGAACAGAAGTAAATGAGTATCTCAAACCAATACCCAGGAGAAGTCCTCTGGTACGATCCCGTCCTCTGGTGTCGGTACAGCTCCTGTATCTGCTCCTGTTCCTGCTTCTGCTCCTGATAATGCTCCTGTACTGTATAACTCTAGGGGGATCTCCTCTGCTGGTCCTGGGGACAAAGTCCGGATCCAGGTCCTCAGGGGACAACAAGGTACAGAAAATACAAGCCAAAATAAATGCAGTGCAGCAAAAATGCAATAAATAGGGTAAGCTATATAACCATCTATGTGAAAATGCAAGTGAGAGCATCACTAGTCTCAGGCTGAAGCCACTACAAGCTCTGTGTCTGGGAGCCGGTAGCGGTAATAAACACGTAATGTGCCTAGCTCTACGACGAGAGTCTGAGGCCTCACAATAGTAGTAGATAGATATACGAAACAGCCTGTAGCCTGTGTGTCTCTCCCCACCCCATGTAATCACACGTCTCATGTCCACGATGCACCATGTCCATGTCACGCACAATCATCTCTCAATGCAACAAGTCATCTAATATCTAAGAATACGATGTCCATGTCCTGCATCCTATACAGAATCACCACGAATATCTCGGGAAGATCCTGTCTCATGAGTAGTGTCAAGTGTCCTGGGTCAAGGTGTACTTGGTAAGACAAGTACGAGAGTATATAGTGTCACGAATGTCCATCTCTAGGTGACCTTACCCAACACCGCGTACGGTGTTGGCACCCGACTGATAATCGGACGCTAAGTACGTCACACGGTCCTAGGTTAAGCATGCACAGCAATATAATGAAGCAAGGAAAATATGTAACAATACTGCAAAGTTTGGCAAGGTACACTTGCCTGGGGTCCTGGCTCCAACTGTAGCTCTGGTCTCAGTGTGATCTGCAAGTACTACTCCGGTTGCTGAAATAAACATCACCATTAGATTCAGAAAATATCAAATAGCTAGAAACGCCTGTCCTTGAGTCCAATTTGGACACAAGGGCAAAAACGACATTTCCGGGTCAAAGCGGGGTCCACATGCGGGCCCGCTTTGCACCGAAAAGCGCGTCAGGGTCAAAGGTCTCCAATTTCCGCAAACTCAGTGTCTACAAGTCAGGCACGATGATACGAACCCAACGGAACTTCCAGAATTGGATTTCGATGAGCCGATCACAAAATCGCCCGTCAAGCGGGGCCTGTGGGGCCCACGACACGCGATTTGGTCAACGTTCTCAGAATCGAACCAAACTTGACCCACAGGACCAGCGTATCGCTACGAGTCCGATGGCGCAAGTTTCGTCTCGATCCGACGTGTTTACACTAAGTTACAGCGATTTGCAGAAAAGTCAGATACGGGCCGTTGTCCGCGGATACGCACTGATTCCGGTGTGCACGCACATCCGAATCAGCTTCTGCGAAATCCCGCACGTCCGTATCGACGGCGCGCACGTATCTGTGAAGACCGTGCGCGACCAAGTCGTCCCGTTTGGCGGGGCGTACTCGGTTCCGGGGTGAATTGGGTCGTTGTTTTTCCTGTTTTTGGATCGCGGTGTGCGATCACCACAGGACGCGATGCACCGAGCGAGTTGCACGGGCACCGAGAGGGTTATACAGTCTACACATAGCAACTGACGGAATCGAAATCAGAGTTGCGAGTCGAGAGATACACGTACCTGAACAGGGCTCCGTGAAATCCGATCTCTCGTGTCCGAGCTATGTCCGAGTCCTGCTTCGTGTCCTGCGTCCGTGTCTAGACTAGGGTTAGACCTAGGATTCGGGCCGGGTCAACGTTCCTTGGGCTGGGCTTCGGCTCTCATGGGGATGTCGGGCGTTTACACGGATTAAATTCGGTTTAATAGTTTTTAGGGCTTTAAACGGGTTTCCGGAGTCCAATAAATTCACGGAAAATTACCCTGTGTCCGGTTTCCCATTTTACACCATAAAATATTATTTCCATAATATTTTAATATGAATCAACCGTAATTAAAAATCATTAAATTACCAACGCCTAGGGTTTCAATTCCCGAAAATTTTAGATAAATTGGGAAAAATCCGAAGTTCAAATTCTGAAAATCAGGGGGCTTACAGGCTAAGTCTAAGAAGAACTCGAAGCATAAACCATGTTACACGGTTACGGTACACTCGGCATCAGAAGACGAAGTTTTGGCTACTGGAACCCGTTCAGGGAAAGCTTACCTCAAGGACTATGGAGCGAGTCAAGAAGATGCACTGGCGAAAGCTTCAGCTGCCAAGCCTTCAGAACCGGAACCCGCCATACCAGAGGTCGGTCCTTCGAGACCAACTTCGGCGGACAAGGGGAAGCAAAAAGAAGTGCACTTCGATAAACCTCTAAAAAATATTCAAAACAAAGGTTTAGAGAAGCCATACAACTTTGACATCCTGGCCCAATTGGCTAATACACCAGCCAGGTTGTCCATCTTCGAACTACTCAGGCTTTCTCAAGACACTCATCAAGCCCTGAGTGAAGCGTTAATGCAGGCGGATGCATACTTGACCCAGCTCAAGTCCCCTAACGAAGAACCCGTGGCATGTCCTCAATGCCATAGTGTGATGGAGGTAATCCCGAATATCACTTTCACTCAAGATGACATGATGTTGAAACACAACAAGCATGATAGACCCCTCTATTACACCGGATACGTCGGTTCCATAGAGGTTGACCGGATTCACATAGATCCGAGATCATCGATCAGCATCATTCTTCATAGTCTGCTCAGACCACTAAGGATTCCTACCAGCGAATTGGCTTACACCACCACTACAATCGTGGGTTTCAATGCTAGAAAAAGTAAGCCGTTGGGGAAAATTCGTCTGAGGATCCAGATTGGCGACCTTAGATCGGTGGCCACATGTTATGTCATTGATTCAGAGGTATCCTACAATATTCTACTGGGCAGACCTTGGATCCACGACCACAACATCGTTTCTTCGACTCTGCATTAATGCTTTAAATATGTAGATGCCCAAGGAACAGTACAAACGAAGTTTGCTGACCTGAACCCGTTTAAAGGAGTAGAATCCTACTCTGATGCCATGTTGTACTCTCAAGACTACATGGAAGAGGTGTCAGGCAAAGCAGAGAAGGAATCCCACCGGGAGCCAGAAGAACCCTGTGCCAAGCAACCTTTGTCAATCAAGGTGAAAGGGCGAACTACTCGTCCAAAAGCCACGGAGCCCATGGCTATCCATCCGAACAAAACCAGGTCAGAAAAGGAGGTGATCCTCTAGTGATCATTTTGAACCAGAAGCCTCCACCCTTGGTCATCAACCTTCGGCGCAGCAAACAGCCGATTGATGTAAATATAACCGAAAACGTGGTTTCTGATGATAATAAAGGTCCTCTTTTCCAGTACATCAACGCTCAAGTTCCAAATCAGGAATCCTCTCCCCACGACGACATAGAACCTATAGCATAAAAATTCTTGGAAGCTATAGATTCCTATCATCCGTATATATGGGAAGTAGCGTCATCATCCAATGTCACCATGACATATGGACCACAAGAGGATTCTATATTCATTGTCCCGCCTACTTGTAGCAGTCAGCGTTCAATAGTCTTCGGCCGCATGCGCAATGGACCGACTGTACAAGAGGATTCTCCCAATGACAATGTTGGTAAAATGCAGGTTCACAGATACAGCCCGCAAGCTTTGAAGATTATGCAAAGTATGGGTTATGACTTGAAGCTGGAACTAGGCCTCAACTACGGGAAAGGCAAACGAATGCCGCTGCACGATAATCCCTACTGTCAATGAACTCGTTTTGGGATAGGGTATACCACATTCCTCGCAACTTCTGAGTCAAATGAGGATATCTTTTTCAAAATGGCTCGCCGCCCTCCGGCTCGTCAGATGCTCTCGAGCGAACATTATCAGTAAATACGATATCGGCAGACTCCTTCGAAGCAGATGAACAAGAATCTGAACCGTTTGAGAATGACTCTTGGGCTCAACAAATGGATACACAATGGAAACTCTGGTTCGAGCAGAGAGAACCTCCCACTGAAGATGAAGTTATACGGATCGATGTTGGGGATAAACTTTCGCCAAAGCCGATATTTATCAGTAACAATCTTTCCGAAGGAGAAAGGAAAGAGATAATCCAGCTGATAAAAGAATATATCGATGTCTTTGCGTTGAATTATGAGGATATGCCAGGTCTTGATCCAAAGGTGGCTACTCATAAAATTAATATATTGCCCGATTCAAAGCCTGTGAAGCAGCACCAACGCTGGTTTCGTCCGGATATGATGGCCGCCATCGAAGCTGAAATCAAGAAGTTGATAGCCTACAGTTTCATTCGGGAAGAACAACATCCTGACTGGGTCGCCAATGTTGTCCCGGTCATAAAAAAAATAGGAAAGTACGTGTCTGCATCGATTATCGAGATCTGAACGCAACCTGCCCCAAGGATGAGTTTCCTCTTCCCTTTACAGACGTCATGATCGACAATACATGCAGTTTTGAACGCATATCTTTCATGGACGGATTTTTAGGATACAACCAAATCAAGATGCATCTTGAAGACAAGAAGCATACTGCCTTTCGGACACCACTGGGGGTATATTGCTATACGGTCATGCCCTTCGGATTAAAGAATGCCGGGGCTACGTACCAACGGGCTATGAGTAACATATTCCACGAGTATTTACGCAAAATAGTGGAATGTTACGTGGACGATGTAGCTGTCAAAAGCTGCCTCAAGGATAATCACATCCAAGACTTGAAGACAGTATTCGAGTTGATGCGCCAACATTAACTCAAAATGAATCCTACAAAGTCCTTTTTGGGGGTATCTAGTGGCAAATTCCTGGGATTTATTATTACCGCTAAAGGCATTCAAGTGGATCCTGATAAAGTCAAGGCCATCTTAGAAATGCGACCACCCCGTAATCTGAGGGAACTCAGGAGATTTCAAGGTCGTCTGGCTTATATCCGGAGATTCATATCCAACCTCTCTGGGAAATGTCAGCCTTTTTCTTGTCTCATGAAGAAAGGTATATCCTTCGTATGGGACGAAGCCTGTCAGCAAGCATTTAATGATATCAAACGCTACCTCACTAAACCTCCAGTTCTGGTGCCTCCCGTCATAGGAAGACCATTCTTGCTGTATGTTCGAGCGATGGATCATTCTCTGGGAGCTCTTCTCTTACAGAAAAATGATGTGGGTCATGAATAGGCTATCTACTACCTAAGCAGGATGATGGTCGGAGCTGAACACCGGTACAATCTAGTGGAAAAAGAATGATTGGCTCTGATGTTCGCTATCCAAAAGACGCGACACTATGTTACAGGTCAGACTATTCATATTATCTCTAGGATCAATCCTCTTCGGGTACTGATGAACAAGCCAAGTGTTCTTAATTCCCGACTCGTGACTTGGGCGATGTTATTAACACCGTATGACATGGTGTACGTCCCTCAGAATTCCATCAAGGGCCAAGCATTGGCTGATTTCCTAGCTGCTCATCCGATCCCGGAGACCTCCAAGCTATATGAGGATATTCCTGACGAAGTTACGGAATGTAATTCCGCAATGGAAAGTAGTGCGTGGCAACTATTCTTCGATGGTGCCTCCAGGACTGGTCCCAGGGGAAACGTTGTTTCAGGAGTAGGAATTGTCCTGGTTACCCCTGATAAACTCGTCATCTACCGAGCATATTCTCTTAGCAAGCCCTGTTCCAATAATGTGGCAGAGTATAATGCTCTACTAATTGGGCTCCAAGTCGCTAAAGAATTGGGCATCGAATCTCTGGAAGCTTTCGGTGATTCTCTGCTGATCGTCAATCAAGTCAGAGGAATATATAAAGTCCGGAATCCAAATCTCATCCCCTATCACCAAGCAACGGTCGAGATAGCCATGATATTCAAAGGATTCTTCCTAGAGCATGTGCCTCGATCTCAGAATCTGGAAGCTGATGCCCTAGCCAGTCTAGCTGCAGATTTAGCTATTCCTATAAGAAGGCAGAATTCGGTGATCCTTCTTAACAGAGATTTATTCTGTGTGAAAAATAACATTCACATAGAATGCAGCTACGCTGTGGACACAGATCCTCCCAAGAGAGACTGGAGAAGTCCCTTTATGGATTTTATGGCATACAAAATCTTATCGAAGGACCCTAAAGAAGCAGTAACCTTCAAAAGACGATCATTACGCTTCTATCATGATGCCTCTTCATAATGTCTATATCGCCGTACCTACGACGAACTGCTATTGAGATGTTTCTCTGATGATGAGGCACAGCAGATCATCCGTGAAGCTCACGGCGGCGTATACGGAGCGCATCAACCCGGTCCTAAGCTACAGGATCGTATCAGGAGGATGGGCTATTACTGGCCTACTATGATCACAGATGCAATAAAGTATGCAAGACAATGCAAAGCCTGTCAGGTTCATGCAGACTTTATACATTAACCTTCTGAACATCTACATCCTACGGTTGCATCCTGGCCTTTCGAAGCATGGGATATGGATATCATTGGTCCTATTCACCCGTCTTCTTCCAGAGGTCACCGGTTCATACTGGCCATCACGGATTATTTCTCCAAATGGGTAGAGGCGATCCCTCTTGCTGAGGTAAAGACATCTAATGTGATCAGCTTCATCAAGCATCATGTCATTTATCGCTTTGGGATACCCCGAAGGATAATTTATGACAATGGACCTCAGTTCATCAGCCAAGCGTTTCATCAATTTTGTGATAAAAATCGGATACAAAATATGGCCTCTACGGCATATAATCCTGCTACTAATGGTTTGGCGAAGCTTTCAACAAAACCATTATCAAACTCTTAAAAAAGTTCATCTCTTCGAATAAGAGAGATTGGAATGAGAAGCTAGGAGAATGTCTCTGGGCATACCGTACAACGGTACGAGTACCGACAGGTTGCACCCCATTCTCATTGGTCTACGGGAGTGAAGCAGTCCTCCCCATCGAAATCCAAATTCTGTCACGCAGGATAGCTGTGGCTAATGAGTTGACTCAAGAAAAGAATGACCTGTTAAGGCTTCAAGAGTTAGAAGGATTAGACGAGAAACGCCTCCAAGCTCAACAGCGCATTGCGCTCTACCAGGCACGCATTTTCAGATATTTTAATCAAAAAGTAAAGAAAAGAGTGTTCAAAGTTGGCGAGCTAGTTTTAGTTGTGAGAAGGCCGATGATTCTTACTCACAAGAGTAAGGGTAAATTCCAGCCCAAATGGGAAGGCCCTTATGTGATCGAGACGACGTTCTCAAACGGCGCTTACAGGTTAGCCAAGCCTAATGGAGACTTGTTAATGGCTCCTATCAACGACAAATTCCTGAAGAGGTACTATGCTTAACCTCCTTTGCTCAAGTGGAATATGGCGAAAATCTCATTCTGACAATACTACTTCCAAAACAATCCTAGTTGGAGCATATTCTATCATGTCCATATAACCTCTGAATAGATATATTTAACTAATTTGGAACTTCAAGACCTATCACGTCCATATTACCTCTGATAGTGTTTTGTGTACAATTTTAGTTAGAGCATATTCTATCATGTCTATATAACCTCTGAATAGATATGTCCAGCTAAACCTTACCGAGAGTATAGCACGTCCATATTACCTCTGATATCACTTTCACCCAAACCTGTCATTTATATTCCAAGATGATGGGTCCACAAAGTCAGATGAAAGCCTCTTTATTATTCCCAAAAAAAGCAAAATTACATTGAAAAGCAAAAAGGTACATCATTTGGGGGGGAGCAGTTAAGTCACGAATCTGCCGTGCCAGAGCAGCCATTCTCTCATCCCTGGAGTACAAGACGTCGGCGCGAGCCCGCTCTAACCTTGCTGCATCATTGTTCAAAGCAAACATCTCGGACCGAGCATGTACAAAACCTGCGTGGATGACACCCACATGCGTCAGGTTCTGCTGAACAGTCTCCATTCGACGCTTCAGCACATCTCGAGAGGCCGACAAAGAGACAACCTCCTCCTCCGCTTGAGCGAGTTTATCTCTCAATCTGCGGACCCTTGCTGTCACTTCCTCATAGTCGACTTCGTACTGAGTCAGCTGAGGAATGACATACTCTAATTCAGTACGCTCATGATCCATCTCCTGCTGCTGTTCCTGGATGGATTTGTCCAGAGCTTCCATTTGCCCAGCAAGCTCAGCAGTCAGGGAGTCATACCTAGCTTAAACGAGACCGTCAATGTTGCCTCGAGATAGCTGCAGATATTCGTTAATGGGTTGCTCCAAACAATTAACTATCTCCTCCAGTGTGTCAGCTACCCCAGTGTCGTTGAATTCTCTAATCGGCACTATCGCTAACCGAGAGGACCTCCTCAGAGCCTTGAAGCTCAGATTCTTCTCCAACACCATTAATATTAGCGTTTTCAAGGTGGTGTAGAAGATACTAGTATACTGCTCAGTCAGCATGACTAGATCCGAATGAACGCTGGGAGTGGCTGCAATATTGGCGAACCTCCCTCCAGGAACGACCGCTGACGACGTTGCCACAGTCGTCGCCTCGACAGATGGTGCGACAAAGGAAGATGCGCCAACAACAGATAAAATGGCCGGCGTACTCAAAGGAGGTATCGTCGTAACGACAGGTTCATCCTCCTCTCGAGATGGCGGAGCTGTTTCAGGCGAGCCGGCACCCAAAAATGCTTCCTCTTCAAAGTTGGACACCTCCATGTCATGGCCAGGAGCTGAAACAGAGCCAAAAGGCGCATCAACACTGCCCTCCCCGTAGACGTCTTCCCCTGAAAAGAAGACAAAAGAAAGTTAATATCAACATGATGTTAATTTTTCTAAAAGAGGCGTAAAGACGACATTTATCCATGGCTGATGGTATATATGTCGCATCGGCAGCCAATTCAGCTAAATCATGTCTTAATAATGCTAAGCGAGCTGTCATACCTGGAGAAGGTGGTGTGTCAACCGACACTGGCAAATATTCTTCCAGGTCTTCGTCAAAATCCAACCGAGGCTCATCGGCTGGAATCTCGCTGGGCATACTTACAGACACAGCAGGGGCTTCTCCCGTTGCTGGTCTGGATAAAGGTATCCTTATTCGGCTCAGCCCCGAAGGTGATCTCGTACCACTACCTGAAGCGGTAGCAACGACAGCAGCCTCAAGCGAAGATCCTCCGGCACCGCCAGCCGGAACTGTAGAGGTTCCCTCTCTAAAAGGCGAGGAACCTCCAATCAAAGAATCGTCCCCGACAGGGGAAACAGCAGGATCACTTCTAGGAGCCTCATGGCTGGGAATCCTGAGAGGACGACTAACCGTCTTCTTCTTCTTGCGAGGGGAAGTCTCCTTCGAAGCAGGAGCCCTTCGCTTACTGGAGATGACCAGAGGCCCTGCAGGCGGAGGTATTTTACCCCTCGGTACTGCCAACAAAGGTTTATTTGGATTGACCGAATCTTCACCCTCATCGGAGGAAACTGAGGGGATTTCGTATCTCCCTGCAGACTTGATGGAGGGCACCCTAAAACTTCCACGTATATCAAAATTGCGATGGAAGGTGTTGGTTGCCACATAGAACTGGGCATACGAGTGAAGGATGCGCAGCTCCATGGAGAGTGAAGTCGCGGGCACAATAAAGGTTGCTTCAGTACAACCCATGATGAAGTATCGCCACCTTCTCGCTCCATCGATAAGTCCACCCCTGGACCTGAAGCTGGTGACGGCATTGCCCACATACAACTGGTCATACCCAAACTGCCTGGCAAACCGACTAGGCAGATAGGGTTCCAAGAAGCAGTGATCCTCACTTCTGTACAATAAATGGGAAGGTCTAATACAGACCAACCAATTAAAAGCTTCAGGAGAGAGAACGGTCTTCCTATCGCCTACGTCCTGAAGTCTGCTCCCCTGTTGATTGAGATGTACAGAGGGGACAGTGCAGAAGAGCTTCCAGCTGTGACCGAAATTCAGTACCCGCCGACAATCTAAAACTGTGGTCACGTTCCAGGAGGAATCCTTATAATTCAGCAAGAGATTACCTCCCGAACTACTGCCAGAGCCGGGAGACATCACCTTGGGGTTATGGAGAATTAATTATCCCATCAAATACAGGTACGGTAATTCTACCCTGGGAAAGCTATCACGCCGAGTTTTATCGGCAAACAGCCCATCAATCATGGCCCTGAGGCCAGCTTTTATGCGGCATACCATGGCAGGGAGCAAACCCAGTCTTGTCCCGAACACCAGACACATCGCAGGCCATAGCGTGTTGCGGTGAATGCGATCCTCAGATGCAATGCCGAGTACTACCAGTCGGCGCAGCCATATAGAGAGGAAACCCGCCAATTGAGCTTCCTTGGACAGAGGCCTGCGATAATGCCTCAGATAACTGTAGGCCTTAGTGCCTGCAGGGTATTTCCCTATCCCTTCGTCGAGAATCTGATCGGAGCCCCAGCATCTTCCATAAGATCGTCGACTACCTGAGAACTAAGCATGCTCAGACATCTCAGAGGCTGATCCTTGCTATCCAAGACTTTCTTCGGCTTAGCAGCCCTGGCCCGGTGAAAGAAGAGGTAGGACGCCCATTTATTGGTATGAGCCAGATCAGAGGGCTCATTATAAAAGGTGGTGCAAGCAAGGTAGTGGCACATCAGCTCCTGGTACACTGCCACTACCCGAGGGTCTGAATCTTCCAACTCCCGGTTTGTGGGAACATACTCTTCATAAGGAGAATCCCCCATTGGCAGTCTCGAGATCTCTGCCATTTCGTGGAGGGCGAATCCTAACTCCCCCAGTGGAGTGGCGAAAGTCCCGGTGAGCGAGATATATCGCTCCATCAAAGCCAGAAACAGGTTGGGGTTGAGAGGTAACCCAATACTGGTAGCACTCACAGCTACGAACAGACCAATACTCTCCAGCTCAGTCAGAAAGTGCTTCAGGGCCCAGGCAGCTAAACGAGTCCATCGAAGATTTGTAGGGGTGATCCACCCACTTGTCCGAGGGTTAACCTTGGGGTATAATCCCCCGTGCCCCATGAAGTCATTGCAGAAAGTCGGTATTTGGACCGGCTGAAAGGGTGCAGTTTCCTCACTCGGGACAATGCTCGGAAATAACCCCCTGAACGGCATGACCGGACCGGAAGGACGGCTAACAAATGACCCCTGGTCGGATCCTTTCTGATAAAATATCTCCCCCGGCGGCCGTGAAGATCGGGAGTTAGTGTCCACGACATCCTCCTGGGATATGTGGCATGAAAGAACACCGAGATGGGGTAGTCCCTCGGCATCTTGGGCAGATACATGACCAAGCCCCCGGCAGGAAAAACTCAGAGTTCTTTCTTGGGCTTCGTCTGGGACTGTTTGTCAATCATGTCCCCGAAGAGAAATGCCGGTTTTATATATTGTGCCCCGTCTATAGACGTCAGGGGCTCTCCATTGATCATGCTCAACAGCATCCGCTCTCCTTGGGACGATATCAGGATTCCCCTTCCTTCAGGATATTGGGGTCTGGAGATAGGAAATGTCACGTGGGACAAATCCTCCAGGTAGTTGGAATGCAGCATCCCGGCAGCGGAACCCATCACCTCGGCCAGCGGAGACGCATGCAAGTTAACTGCAAAATGCAAGAAAAATACGTCAGTTTCTATACTAGACCTCACAAATCTTGCAGCATATGCTAGAAGGCAACAGTCTGTGCTTTACGCCAAGACTGTAAAAACTTGATCTTTTATGCTGGAATCTTCTTCCAAGACATAAAATTCAAGATTGACAGTATACAAAAAAAATCTGATAGTCTGTGTTTAACGCCAGACTGCCAAAGTTTGAATCATTACGCCAGAATTTTCATCCAGAAGCGTAACACTCAAATTTTATAGTATACACCAAGTTTCGACAGTCAAAGCTTTTACGTCATACTACGAAAATATAGAGTTTTTACGCTGACACATTAGAAATATGGGCGTAGAAGATGAAACATCTCTGTGCATCATCTTCCTCGAAGAGGCCATCAGCACAGAAGATGACCTAGCACGATCACGTACAACGTGTGCGAAGGATTTTCCTCGTTCTTATCATCCCAAAGCCTTACCTATAACACCGGGTGCACATCTCGTCGGCGGGACACTTCGTTCAGAATGAAGCTCGCCTTGCCCGACGGAAGTCGCTATCGCTTGGGCAGAAGAGCGAGAAGAAGAGTCAACCTTCTTTCCCTTAGAGGGGGGATTGGTTTCGGGGCCATTGCTGAAAACTCAGGTTGCTCAAAGGAGACGAAGGAGAGAACTCGAAGAGACAATGGCTTTCTTTTGCAAAAGACAGATAAAAAGTTTTCTCTGAAAGCCTTGGGGTATATATAGAGTTCGGATGGACTCCTAGAATCCCGAACCAAATCCAATAATTAATATTCGGTTATGATTAGGAACTACGTCAGCCTATTACTCAGAGAAGGCGGACAGTCAGTGAATTCGAAAAGTTTTCGTGCAAAGCAGATTCGTGGTTTTACGCCAAGGAGCTTTCTACGCTCGGCAGCTACAAATCTACGATTTTACGCTCACAGGCTACAAGTCTATGGTTTTACGTCCGGATGCTTTTATGCTCGATAGCTTTTACGATCGAGAGGCTACAAACCTACGACTTCACGCTCAGAAACTACAAATCTATGATTTCACGCTCGGTGGCTTTTACGCTCAGAGGCAACAAATCCACAACTTCACGCTCGGAAGATTTTCCTTACAGAGGCTACAGATCTACAGTTTCTACACCCGGATGCTCTCATGCTCAGCAGCTTTTATGCTCGAGAGACTACGAACTTATGATTTTATGCTCATCTACATTACAGATCTATGACTTTCCGCATATCTGAGAATACGTAGGCCAGAATATGCGTATATCTGAACAATTCTCAAGGCGGTCAATTGCAAGGGTTCACGCAGAAGATACTCCTTCTTGGCCCCAAAATATCCCAAGTACCCAAAGCATACAGAGTTCAGCATTGAAAATGACTATTCTTCTTGGGTCGATTGGAGGTTCATCCAGAATCCAGTCTGAATATATCATCTACAGTTCAAGATGGTGACTCAGTTTTTGACAATCGTTTCTCGCCCTATTTCAAGGGATTTTCGGGAAATCATTCTTGAAGATGATGGTCTGAACAAGAATTCTTCTTATCAGAAGTGACAGTTCAGAATTCTACGCGGTTCTCATTCCTAACTGCAGGACAGTTTGAATACTCGACTTAAATGCTAAGCGGCTTTTTGCGCATCGTCAGTTATACGTAAAAGACAGGACGGGACCTAGAACTCTTTCTATCAGAGTTGGCTTAAAGTTATCCAGACGTGTCAAAGCTACACATATTCAGACTTTATCACAGCAACATATGGCAAGATGATCATATACACAGAAGAAGACAATTTTATTGAATCATGATTACATATGAGGGAAATCCAGTCTATAATGGGTTTTTCTTCATTTTCATGATTACATATAAGGGAAATCCCGTCTACAAAGGGTTTCTCATTTTCATTTAAAGGTCACCCCAGAATCTGTTCGGCCAGGTTCTCGCATAGGTGGAGATCTTTATCCGTCTTCTTCAGCAGTTAGTCGGTTTCCGCGACCGATTAACAAGAAAATGATTAATGGTGGGAGGATACAAAATTGGGCCTGCCTGAATTATTCAAAGCCCATCCTCCATACGCCATGATAGATTGAGTTGAGGTATTAAACCCAACTCAATATTCGAAGACGGGGCTAGTTTGTCCCTCGTCCACGAACAACGGGAGAAGATACAGCTTGCAAGCTGTCTGGTCGAAGCTGACCCTTCCTCTCTCCTGGACGAACCGCCATACAAAGTTGCTGATTATCCCGAGCAAAGAAAGCTATGATATCCTTCCATGATCCATCGTTGCAGAGGATATTTGCTCGAAGATGCCTTCTTTTTTGGCTCCTTACATGCTGGAAGAACATGGTCTTCTTCTTTCTCCAGTCGACCCGACGAACTCCGGCGATCATCCCTGTGTAGTGAAGGAAATATAGGAAGAACAGTTAACTCCTCAGCCTTTATATAGGCAAAAGAGATCACACCGAATCCTAATAAATCCCCAATAATCTGCCAAGAAGTCAGCCTTGAAAAACGTGTCAGAATTGACCGTTTCATGCTTCATTCAAAGGGTTTCAAATTATGAGGAATTTGAAAGCTTTGAAGGGGGTCTTGTAGAAGCATGAAAAATATGCTGGATAGCTATACGCAACATGTTGATGCCGAGCAGCATAAAAGATGACTTCGGAGCCATCAGCGTACAAACAGAGCTTTGCCGCTAAGTACAGCGTAAAATATAAGCTCAAGGACTATCCGCGTAATGCAGTATGCCCAGAGTGCTTCAGCGTAAAAAGGGTGCTACATCGCCCTTAAGGCTGTTGTTTGATAAATAAATGATGGGAAGATAATATGGAGACGAGGTTTATACGAAACCCGTACTTCTTGGTTTACAAATAAGATTGTACAATTAATCCTATACGAGGATGTCGAAGTATAATTTATTTAATCTGGGTAAATATTGCTATAGGAGTCTGATCTGCGGTCGATCACTTTGTCCCTTGGACCACACGATGATGAAGAAATACCGTAGAAGACAGAAAGCAGCTTCGAAGGTTGCTAAAGAGAGTGGATGCTCGATGCCAAAGTCGTTGATCACTACTCTTTGCCTGAGCTCTGGATTCTTCTCTCTCAAAGACTCTTTGACTCTCGGTTCCTTGACCTTGGTTCTCTCGACCAATCTTCGACCTTTATTCTCTGAGTTGTCGACCAATTTTTCTTCCAGTTGTCGACCTATTCTTCTCCACCTTTTCCTCTGTTGATATAGGTCTCTATTTATAGAGTTTTAGTGACAGTGACCACTCAGTCGGTGTAGAAACCGAGTAGTGGAAAGCACAGTACCCTTTTACACGATGGTTATAATAACCATTACCCGCGTAAAGATGACCTTTTGAATGAGCGTGTGACGCGTGTCCAACTAAGGGACAATGCGTATAACTGCTGCGAAGATCATGGCGTAGAAGCCACGTAGGTAGTTATCCTTTGTGTAGAAGAGATTGGCGTAGAAGCCAATAACTGTCACCATGGCGTAGAAGCCAAGTAGGCATAGAAGCCGAGTGGGCGTAGAAGCCGAGTGGGCGTAGAAGCCGAGATAATGTGAACATTTTAGCCAAAATTATAGCTTTTGGAGATATAATCAAATCTCTTGCATTAAATACAGAGATCTGCCCCCATCCTGTGCATTAAATACAGAGGCGTGTCTTCGAAGAGTTGCCATCATTCTGCACATTAAATGCAGATACGTGCCTCGAACCCTGTACTAAGAGCAACTAATGACGTGGCTGTCTATTTGCCTTCTGCAGAGCGTAAGAAGCTCACGTCTGCCTGTGTAAAACTAGGCAGCATATTCCAGAGGTGTGTCTCGAAGATTTGCCATCATTCCGCACATTAAATACAGAGATGTGCCTCGAGCATTTGTCACTATTCTGCGCATTAAATGCAGAGACGTGCCTCGGTCATCTGTTAGTATTATGTACATTAAATGCAGAGACGTGCCTCGAGAATCTGTCACCACTCCGCGCATTAAATATAGAGTGTGCCTCGAGCCCTGTACGAAGAGCAGCTTTTGACGTGACAGTCTGTTTGTCTTTTGTGGAGCGTAAGAAGCTCACGTCTGCCTGTGTAAACTAGGCAGCGTATTACCTTGTATGTATAAAAGCAGTTTACGCCAAGGGAATGTCACTAAACGACAGTCTGGGTCGCTGTGCCGCGCCATCATTATAGCCATCGTCTGGATAGTCGTGCAGTACTCTTTGTCAGGAGTTCAGACGTCAGGTTCATTGCATGATTTGATAGGTTCATTTCGGGAAAGACGAAGCGTTCCTCGTACACTTCAATGCTGCATTGAAAGCGGGTGAGTTTTACGCCATAAAGGCAATGTAGCACCCTTTTTACGCTGAAGCAGCCTGGACATACTGTATTACGCGAGTTGCCCTCGAGCTTATATTTTACGCTGTGCTCAGCAAAAAAGCTTTGTTTGCACGCTGATGGCTCTGAGGTCATCTTTTTACGCTGTCCAATATCAACATGTTGCGTATAGCTATCCAGCGTATTTGTCATGCTTCTACAAGACCCCCTTCAAAGCTTTTAAATTTCTCGTAATTTGAAACACTTTGAATGAAGCATGAAACGTTCCTCGTAATTTGAAATGCTCTGAAACGGTCAAGTTTGACACATTCTTTCAAGGCTGACTTTATGGCAGAGTTATTGGGGATCTGTGTGATCTCTTTCGCCTATAAAAAGGCTGAGGAGTTAACATGTTCTTCCTACATTTCCTTCACCATACAGAGATGATGGACGGAGTTCATCGGGTCGACTTGAGTGAGAAGAAGACCATGTTCTTCCAGCATGTAAGGAACCGAAAAAGACGGTGTCTTCGAGCAAATATCCTCTGCAATGATGGATCATGGAAGGATATCATAGCCTTCTTTGCTCGAGATAGTCAGCAACTTTGTATGGCGGTTCTTTCGGAGAGAGAAAGGGTCATTTTTGACCACACAGCTTGCAAGCTGTATCTTCTCCTGATACTCGTGGACGAGGGGCGAACTATCCCTGCCGTTCATGGACAAGAGGAGACAAACTAGCTCTGTCGTTCGTGGAGAGCAGACAAACTAGGCTCTGTCCTCGAGTATTGAGTTGGATAAAATACATTAAATTAATCTGTCATGGCGTACGGAGGATGGGATCTGCATAATTTATGTTGGCCCAGTTTTGTATTCTTCCGCCGTTGATCATTTGTCAGTCGGTTTGCGGAAATCGACTAACTGCTGGAGAAGTTCAAAACACTCTTTCTAGCAGACTCGTCAGCGGTCTTCCTTCTTATTGCATCCAAACCCGCCATTTTCATCTTCTTTTGTTGTCTTTTTGTCTGTCTGTGTGATCTAGTCATGCAGTGGCAAAGAAGAGCGTGAAAGTTGCCCGAAAATGGGAATGGTAGTGAAATCCGTTGTCAATGGATTCTGTTATCGAATGTCATGCGAGAACCTGACAGAACAGATTCTGGGCACGATCTTCAAATAACGATAAAGAAGTCCTTTGTAGATGAGATTTCCCTCATATGTAATCATGAAAATGAAGAAAAAAAATCCTTGTAGACTGGATTTCCCTCATATGTAATCATGTTTTAATAAAATCGTCTTCTTCTGTGCATATGATCATCTTGCCATTTATTTTGTTGTGAAGTCAGAATATGTGTAGCTTCGACACGTCTGATACTTTACGTCGACTCTATTTAGAAATAGTGTTTGGTCCTGTCCTGTCTCTTACGCATAACTAAGGATGCACAGAAAGCCGCTTAGCAGTCGAGTATTCGAACTGTCCTGCTGTTAGGAATGAGGAACTACGTAGAATTCTGAACTGTCACTTCTGATAAACAGAATTCTTGTTCAGACCATCATCTTCAAGAATGATTTCTCGAAAATCCCTTGGAACAGGGCGAGAAATGGATGTCAAAAACTGAGTCACCATCTTGAATCGTAGATGAAATATTCAGACTGGATTCTGGATGAACCTCCAATCGACCCATGAAGAAGAGTAATTTTAAACTCTGTATGCTTTAGGTACTTGGGATATTTTGAGGTTAAGAAGGAGTATCTTCTGTGTGAACCCTTGCAGTTGACCGCCTTGAGAATTGTTCAGATGTACTATACTCTGGCCTAGTATTTTTCATATATGCGAAAAGTCATAGATCTGTAACTGTAGATGAGCGTAAAATCATAAGTTCGTAGCCTCTCGAGCATAAAAGCTGCTGAGCATGAGAGCATCCGGGCATAGAAACTGTAGATTTGTAGCTTCTGAAAAGAAAATCTTCCGAGCGTGGAGTTGTGGATCTGTTGCCTCTGAGCATAAAAGCCACCGAGCGTGAAATCATAGATTTGTAGCTGCTGAGCGTGAAGTCGTAGGTTTGTAGCCTCTCGAGCGTAAAAGCTACCGAGCATAAAAGCATCCGGGCATAAAACCATAGACTTATAGCCTCTGAGCGTAAAACCGTAGATCTGTAGTTGTCGAGCGTAGAAAGCTCCTTAGCATAAAAACCACGAATCTGCTTTGCACGAAAACTTTTCAAATTCGCTGACTGTCCGCCTTCTCTGCGTAAATAGGCTGACGTAATCCTCAATCATAACCAAATATTAAATATAAGATTTGGTTCGGGATTCGAGGAGTCCATCCGAACTCTATATATATCCCAAGCTTTTGAGAGAAAAACTTTTCATCCGTCTTCTGCGAAAGAAAGCCTTCGACTGTTCGAGTTCCTCTTCGTTTCTTCTCCGAGCCTTCAAAGTTTTCAATAATGGCCCCGAAACAACTCTCCTCCTCTAAGGAAAAGAAGGTTGATTCTTCTTCTCGCTTTTCTGCCCAAGCGAGAGCGACTTCGGTCGGGCAAGGCGAGCTTCATTCTGAGCGAAGAGTCCCACCGACGAGCAGTGCACCCGGCCTTATAGGTAGAGCTTCTGGGACGAAAAAGAACGACTAAAAATCCTTCGCACACGTTGTACGTGACCGCGCTAGGTCGTCTTCTGTGCTGATAGCCTCTTTGAGAAAGATGATGCACAGAGATGTTTCATCTTTTATGCCCATATTTCTAATGTGTCAGCGCAAAAAGTCCATATTTTCACAGTCTGGCGTAAAAGCTTTGACTGTCGAAAGTTGGCGTATACTATAAAATTTGAGTGTTACGCAGGGATGAAAATTCTGGCGTAATAACTCAAATTTTGGCAGTCTGGCGTAAAACACAGACTGTCAAAACTTTGCATATACTGTCAGTCTTGAATTTTACGCCTTGGAATGAGATTCCAGCGTAAAAGATCAAGTTTTTACAGTCTTGGCGTAAAGCACAGACTGTAGCATATGCTGCAAGATTATAGAAATTGACTTATTTTTCTTGCATTTTGCAGTTAACTTGCACGCGTCTCCATTGGCTGAGGTGATGGATTCCGCTGCCGGGATGCTGCACTCCAACTACTTGGAGGATTTGTCCCATGTGACATTTCCCATCTCTGGACCCCAGTACCCTGAAGGAAGGGGAATCCTGATTTCGGCTCAAGGCGAGCGAACACTGCTGAATATGATCAACGGAGAGCCCCTGACATACATAGACGGGGACCAATACATAAAGCCGGCTTTTCTCTTCGGGGACATGATCGACAAGCAGTCCCAGATGAAGCCCAAGAAAGAACTCTGGGTTTTCCCTGCCGGGGGCTTGGTTCTGTATCTGCCCAAGATGCCGAGAGACTATCCCATCTCGGCATTCTTCCATGCTACACATCCCAAGAGGATGTCGTGGACACTGACTCCCGATCTTCACGGCCGGGCGGGGAAGATATTTCATCTGAAAGGAGCTGACCAGGGGTCGTTTGTTAGCCGCCCTTCCGGCTCTGTGATGCCGTTCAGGGGACTGTACCCGGGCAGTGTCCCGAGTGAAGACAGCTTAGTGCTCCAGCCGGTCCAATTACCAACTTTCTGTAATAATTTCATGGGGCACGGGGGAGTATACCCTAAGGTGAACCCTCGGACAAGTGGGTGGATCATCCCTACAAATCTTCGATGGGCTCGCTTAGCTGAATGGGCCCTGAAGCATTTTCAGACCGAGCTGGAGGGCATTGGTCTGTATGCAGCTGTGAGTGCTACCAGTGTTGGGTTACCTCTCAACCCCAACATGTTTCTGGCACTGATGGAGCGATATATCTCGCTCACCGGAACTTTCGCCACTCCACTGGGGGAGTTGGGATTGGCCCTCCACGAGATGACAGAGATCTCGAGACTACCGATGGGGGATACTCCATATGAAGAGTATGTTCCCACGAACCGGGAGCTGGGGGATTTAGACCCTCGGGTAGTGGAAGTGTACCAGGAGCTGATGTGCCACTACCTCGCTTGCACCGCTTTTTATGGTGAGCCCTCAGATTTGGCTCACATCAATAAATGGACGTCCTACCTCTTCTTTCATCGGTCCAGGACTGCTAAGCCGGAGAAGGTATTGGAAGGCAAGGATCAGCCTTTGAATCCTCTGAGCGTGCTTAATGCTCAGGTAGTCGATGATCTTATGGAAGACGCTGGGGCTCCAGACCAGATCCTCGACGAAGGGATAGGGAAGTATCCTGCTAGCACTAAGGCCTATAGTTATTTGAGGCGTTGTCGCAGGCCTCTGTCCAGGGAAGCTCAACTGGCTGGCTTCCACTCCGTATGGCTGCGCCGATTGGTGGTACCCAGGATTGCATCTGCGGACCGCATTCACCGCAACACGCTATGGCCTGCAGTGTATCTGGTGTTCGGGGCAAGACTGGGCTTGCTCCCTGCCATGGTGTGCCGCATACAAGCTGGCCTGAGGGCCATGACTGATGGGCTGCTAGTCGATGAGACTCGGCGTGATAGTTTTCCCAGGGTAGAATTACCATACCTGTATTTGATGGGGTAGTTAATTCTCCATAACCCCAGGGTGATGTCTCCCGGCTCTGGCAGTAGTTCGAGGGCTAGTTTCTTGTTGAACTATAAGAATTCCTCCTGGAACGTGACCACAGTTTTAGACTGTCGGCGGGTGTTGAACTTCAGTCACAATTGGAAGCTTTTCTGCACTGTCCCCTCTGTACATCTCAATCAATAGGGGATCAGACTTCAGGATATAGGAGACAGGAAGACCGTTCTTTCTTCTGAGGCTTTTAATTGGTTGGTCTGTATTAGACCTTCCCATCTACTGTACAGAAGTGAAGACCATTGCTTCTTTGAGCCCTACCTGCCTAGTCGGTTTGCTAGACAATTTGGGTACGACCAGTTGCATGTGGGCAATACCGTCACCAGCTACAGGTCCAGAGGCGGACTCATTGATGGAGCGAGAGGATGGCGATACTTCATCATGGGTTGCACTGAAGCAATTTTTACCGTGCCCGTTATTTCATTTTCCACGGAGCTGCGCATTCTCCATTCGTATGTCCAGTTCTATGTGGCAACCAACACCTTCCATCGAGATTTCGATATGCATGGAAGTTTTAGGATGCCCTCGTCCAAGCCTGGGGGAAGAGTCAAAATTCCCTCAGTTTCTTCTGACGAGGGTGAAGAGTCCGTTAATCCAGATGAGCCTCTGTTGGCGGTACCGAGGGGTGAAATACCTCTGTCTACAGGGCCCCTGGTAATCTCTGGGAAGCAAAGGGCTCCTGCTCCGAAGGCGACTTTCCCTCGCAAGAGGAAGAAGAAGACGGTTACTCATTCTCTCCGGATTCCCGGGAATGAGGCTCCTAGAAGTGAGCCTGCCTCTCCCCATGTTGGGGATGATTCTTTGATTGGAGGTTCCTCACCTTTTAGAGAGGGAACCTCTGTAGTTCCGGCTGGCGGTGCCGAAGAATTCCTGCTGGAGGCTGCTGTCGCTGCTACCGCTTCGGGTAGTGGAACAAGATCGCCTTCGGGCCCAAGCCGGATAAGGATATCTTTATCCAGGTCAGAATCGGGAGAAACTCCCGCCGTGTCTGTCAGTGCACCCAGCGAGATTCCAGCCGATGAACCTCGGTTGGAACTTGACGAGGACCTAGAAGAGCATTTGCCAGTGTCGGTTGACACACCGCCTTCTCTAGGTATGACAGCATGCCTAGCATCATTAAGAAATAATTTAGCTGTACTGGCTGCAGACGCGACATATATGCCATCGGCCATGGGTAAATGTCATCTTTACGCCTCTTTTTAGAAAAGTTAACATCATTTCGATATTAACTTCCTTTTGTCTTTTTTTCAGGGGAAGACATCTTTAGGGAGGGTAATGTTGACGCGCCCTTTGGCACTGTTTCGGGTCCTGGCGACGAGATGGAGGTATCCGGCTTCGAAGAGGAGACACTTTCGAGTGCCGGCTCTCCCGAGACGGTTCCAGTATCTCAGGAGGAGGATGAGCCTGTCATTACAACAATGCCTCCTTTGAGTACGCCGGTCACTTCGTCCGGTGTTGGCTCATCTTCTTTTGTCGCGCCATCTGTTGAGGCGACGACTGTGGCAATATCGTCTGCGGTCGTTCCTGGAGGGGGATTCGCCAATATTACAGCCACTCCTAGCGTCCACTCGGATCTAGCCATGCTGACTGAGCAGTACACCAGTATCTTCTACACCATTATGAAAATATCGATATCAATGGTGTTGGAGAAGAATCTGAGCTTCGAGGCGCTGAGAAGGTCCTCTCAGTCTGCGATAGCGCCGATCAGAGAGTTCAACGATACTGGGATAGCTGATACCCTGGAGCAGATAGTTAATAGTTTGGAGCAACCCATTAACGAATATTTGCAGCTATCTCGAGGCAGCATTGACGGTCTCGTTCAAGCTAGGTACGACTCCCTGACTGTGCAGCTTGCTGAACAGATGGAAGCCCTAAATAAATCTATCCAGGCACATCAACAGGAGATGGATGAAGAATGTGTCCAATTGGAGTACGTCATTCCCGAGCTGACTCAGTGCGAAGTCGAATACGAGGAAGAGACAGCGAGGGCCCGCAGATTGAGAGAGGAGCTTGCTCAATCAGAGGCGAAGGCTCTTTCTTTGTCGGCCACCCGAGATGTGTTGAATGCTCGACGGGAGACTGCTCAGCAGAACCTGACACATGTGGGTATCATCCACGCCGATTTCGTGCATGCTCGGTCCGAGTTGGCTGCTTTGAACAATGATACAGCAAGGTTGGAACGGGCTCGCGCTGACGTCTTGAACTCCAAGGATGAGAGGATGGCTGCTCTGGCACGGCAAATTCGCGACCTAACTGCTCCTCCTAAATGATGTACTTTTTTGCTTTCCAATATAATTTTGCTCTTTTCGGGAATAATAAAGAGGCTTTCATCTGACTTTGTGGACCCATCATTTTGGAATATAAATGACGGATTTGGGTAAAAGTGATATCAGAGGTAATATGGACGTGATATACTCTCGGTAAGTTTTAGCATGATATATCTATTCAGAGGTTATATGGACATGATAGAATATGCTTTTAGCTAAAATTTGTACACAAAACACTATCAGAGGTAGTATGGACGTGATAGGTCTTAAAGTTCCAAATTAGTTAAATATATCTATTCAGAGGTTATATGGACATGATAAAATACGATCCAACTAGTTTCGTTTTGGAAGTAGTTTTGTCAGAATGAGATTTTCGCCTTATTCCACTTGAGCAAAGGAGGTTAAGCATAGTACCTCTTCAGAAATTTTCCATTGATAGGATCCATCAATAATTCTCCGTTAGGCTTGGCTAACCTGTAAGCGCCGTTTGAGAACGTCATCTCGATCAGATAAGGACCTTCCCATTTGGGCTGGAATTTACCCTTACTTCTGTGAGTAAGAATCATCGGCCTTCTCACAGCTAAGACTAGCTCTCCAACTTTGAACACTCTTTCCTTTACTTTTTGATTAAAAGCTCTGGAAATGCGTGCTTGGTAGAACGCGATGCGCTGTTGAGCTTGGAGGCGTTTCTCGTCTAATCCTTCTAGCTCTTGAAGCCTTAAAAGGTCGTTCTTTTCTTGAGTCAGCTTATTAGCCACGGCTATCCTGAGTGACAGAATTTGGACTTCGATGGGGAGAACTGCCTCGCTCCTGTAAACGAGTGAGAATGGGGTACAACCTGTCGGTGCTCGTACCGTTGTGCGGTATGTCCAGAGACATTCTCCCAGCTTCTCATTTCAATCCCTTTTGTTCGAAGAGACAAACTTTTTCATGAGCTTGATAATGGTTTTATTGAAAGCTTCCGCTAAACCGTTAGCAGCAGGATTATATACCGTAGAGGCCACATTTTGTATCTGATTTTTATCGCAAAATCGATGAAACGCTTGGCTGATGAATTGAGGCCCATTGTCATAAATTATCCTCCGGGGTATCCCGAAGCGATAAATAATGTGATGCTTGATAAAGCTGATCACATTAGATGCCTTCACCTCAGCAAGAGGGATCACCTCTGCCCATTTGGAAAAATAATCCATGATGGCCAGTATGAACCGGTGACCTCTGGAAGAAGACGGATGAATAGGACCAATGATATCCATACCCCATGCTTCGAAAGGCCAGGACGCAACCGTAGGATGCAGATGTTCAAGAGGTTGATGTATAAAGTCTGTATGGACCTGATAGGCTCTGCATTATCTTGCATACTTTATTGCATCTGTGATCATAGTAGGCCAGTAATAGCCCATCCTCCTGATACGATCCTGTAGCTTAGGACCGGGTTGATACGCTCTGCATACACCGTCATGAGCTTCACGGATAATCCGCTGTGCCTCATCATCGGAGAGACATCTCAATAGCAGTCCGTCGTAGGTCCGACGATTAGACACTGTGAGAAAGCGTCATGATAAAAGCGTAATAATCGTCTTTTGATGGATACTGCTTCTTTAGGGTCCTCCGGCAAGATTTTGTATGCCACGAAATCTATAAAGGGACTTCTCCAGTCTCTCCTGGGAGGATCTGTGTTCACAGCGTAGCTGCATTCTATGTAAAAGTTGTTTTTCACACAAAATAAATCTCTGTTAAGAAGGATCGCCGAATTCTGCCTTCTTATAGGAATAGCTAAATCTGCAGCTAGACTGGCTAGGGCATCAGCTTCCAGATTCTGAGATCGGGGCACATGTTCTAGGAAGAATCCTTTGAATGTCATGGCTATCTCGACCGTTGCTTGGTGATAAGGGATGAGGTCTGGATTCTGGACTTCATATATTCCTCTGACTTGATTGACGATCAGCAGAGAGTCACCGAAAGCTTCCAGAGATTCGACGCCCAATTTTTTAGCGACTTAGAGCCCAATTAATAGAGCGTTATACTCTGGTTATACTCTGCCACATTATTAGAACAGGGCTCGCTGAGAGAATACGCTCGATAGATGACGAGCTTATCAGGAGTAACCAGGACAATTCCTACTCCTGAGACCATATTTCCTCTGGGACCAGTTCTGGAGGCACCATCGAAGAATAGTTGCCATGTATCGCCTTTCATTGCGGAATTACACTCTGCAACTTCGTCGGGAATGTCCTCGTATAACTTTGAAGTCTCCAGAATCGGATGAGCAGCTAGGAAATCAGCCAATGCTTGGCCTTTGATGGACTTCTGAGGGACGTACACCATGTCATACGGTGTTAATAACATCGCCCAAGTCGCAAGTAAGGAATTAAGAACACTTGGCTTGTTCATTAGTACCTGAAGAGGATTGATCCTGGAGATGATATGAATAGTCTGGCCCGTGACATAGTGTCGCATTTTCTGGATTGCGAACATCAGAGCCAAGCATTCTTTTTCCACTGGATTGTACCGGTGTTCGGCTCCGACCATCATCCTGCTGAGGTAGTAGATAGCCTGTTCATGTCCCATATCGTTCTTCTGTGGGAGAAGAGCTCCCAGAGAATGATCCATCGCTCGAACATACAGCACGAATGGTCTTCCTATGATGGGAGACACCAGAACTGGCGGACTAGTGAGGTAGCGTTTGATATCGTTAAACGCTTGCTAACAGGCTTCGTCCCATACGAAGGATACACCTTTCTTCATGAGACGAGAAAAAGGCTGACATCTCCCAGAGAGGTTGGATATGAATCTCCGGATGTAAGCCAGACGACCTTGAAATCCCCTGAGTTCCCTCAGATTATGGGGTGGTCGCATTTCTAAGATGGCCTTGACTTTATCAGGGTCCAGTTGAATGCCTTTGGCGGTAATGACAAATCCCAGGAATTTGCCACTAGATACACCAAGAAAGGACTTTGTAGGATTTATTTTGAGTTGATGTTGGCGGATCAACTCAAATACTGTCTTCAAGTTTTGGATGTGATTATCCTTGAGGCGACTTTTGACAGCTACATCGTCCACGTAACACTCCACTGTTTTGCGTAAATACTCATGGAATATGTTACTCATAGCCCGTTGGTACGTAGCCCCGGCATTCTTCAATCCGAAGGGCATGACCGTATAGCAATATACCCCCAATGGCGTCCGAAAGGCAGTATGCTTCTCATCTTCAGGATGCATCTTGATTTGATTGTACCCTAAAAATCCGTCCATGAAAGACATACGTTCAAAACCACATGTATTATCAATCATGACGTCTGTGATGGGAAGAGAAAACTCATCCTTGGGGCAGGCTGCATTCAGATCTCGGTAATTGATGCAAACGCATACTTTCCTATTTTTCTTTATGACCGGGACAACATTGGCGACCCAGTCGGGATATTGTTCTTTCCGGATGAAACCGTAGGCTATCAACTTCTTGATTTCAGCTTCAATGGTGTCCATCATGTCCGGGCAGAACCGGCGTTGGTGCTGCTTCACAGGCTTCGAATTGGGTAATATATTGAGCTTATGAGTAGCCACCTTTGTATCAAGGCCTGGCATGTCCTCATAATTCTATGCAAAGACGTCGATATATTATTTTATCAGTTGGATAACTTTTTCCCTTTCTGCTTCGGAAAGATTGTTACTGATAAATATCGGCTTTGGCAAAAGTTCATCCCCAACGTCAATCTGGATAACTTTATCTTCAGTGGGAGGTTCTCTCTGCTCGAAGCGGAACTCCCATTGTGTATCCATTTGTTGAGCCCAAGCGTCATTCTCAAATGGTTCGGATTCTTGCTCATCTTCTTCAAAAGGATCTGCCACTACCGTATTTATCGATAATGTTCGTTCGAGAGCATCAGATGAGTCGGAGGACGAGGGGCCATTTTGAGAAGAGGAAAAGATATCCTCGTTTGACTTAGGAGTTGCAAGGAAGGTGGTATACCCTAACCCAAAACAAGTTCGTTGATAGTAGGGATCGCCGTGCAGCGGCATTCGTCTGCCTTTCCCGTAGTTGAGACCTGGTTCCAGCTTCAAGTCATAACCCATACTCTGCATGATCTTCAGAGCTTGCGGGCTGTATCTGTGAACCTGCATTTTACCAACGTCGTCGTCGGGAGAATCTTCTTGTACAGTCGGTCCATTGTGCATGCGGCCGAAGACTATTGAACGCTGACTGCTGTAAGTAGGCGGAACAATGAAGATAGAATCCTCATGTGGTCCATATATCGTGGTGACATTGGATGATGACGCTACTTCCCACATATACGGATGATAGGAATCTATAGCTCCCAAGAACTTTTGTGCTATAGGTTCTATATCTAGGTTCTATATCGTCATGGGGAGAGGATTCCTGATTCGGAATTTGAGCATCAATATACTGGAAAAGAGAATCTTTATTATCATCTGAAACCTCGTTCCCGATTGTGTTTACATCAATCGGCTGTCTGCTGCGCCAAAGGTTGATGACCAAGGATGGAGGCTTCTGGTTCAGAGTGATCACTAGAGGATCACCCCCTTTTCCTGACCTGGTTTTGTTCAAGTGGATAGCCATAGGCTCCATGGTTTTTGGACGAGTAGTCCGTCCTTTCACCTTGATTGACAGAGGTTGTTCGACAGAGGGTTCTTCTGGCTCCCGGTGAGATTTCTTCTCTGCTTCGCCTGACACCTCTTCCATGTAGTCTTGAGAGTACAACACGGCATCGGAGTAGTAGGATTCTACTCCTCTAAACTGGTTCAGGTCAGCAAACTCCGTTTATACTATTCCTTAGGCGTCTACATATTTAAAGCATTAATGTAGAGTCGAAGGAACGATATTGTGGTCGTGGATCCAAGGTCTGCCCACCAGAATGTTGTAGGATACCTCTGAATCAATGACATAACATGTGGCCACTGATCTAAGGTCGCCAATCTGGATCCTCAGACGAATCTTTCCCAACGGCTTGCTTTTTCTGACGTTGAAACCCACGATTGTAGTGGTGGTGTAAGCCAATTCACTGGTAGGAATCCTCAGTGGTCTGAGCAGACTATGAGGAATGATACTGATTGATAATCCCGGATCTATGTGAATCCGGTCGACCTCCATGGAACCGACGTACCCGGTGTAATAGAGGGGTCTGTCATGCTTGTTATGTTTTAACATCATGTCATCTTGAGTGAAAGTGATATTCGGGACCACCTCCATCACACTGTGGCATTGAGGGCATGCCACTGGTTCTTCGTCAGGGGACTTGAGCTGGGTCAAGTATGCATTCGCCTGCATCAACGCTTCACTCAGGGCTTGACGAGTGTTTTGAGAGAGCCTGAGTAGTTCGAAGATGGACAACCTGGCTGGTGTATTAGCCAATTGGGCCAGGATGTCGAAGTTGTATGGCTTCTCTAAACCTTTGTTTTGAATATTTTTCACAGGTTTATCGAAACGCACTTCCTCTTGCTTCCCTTTGTCCGTCGAAGTTGGTCTCGAAGGACCGGCCCCTGGTACGGCGGGCTCTGGTTCTGACGGCTTGGTAGCTGAAGCGTCTGCCGGTGCATCTTCCTGACTTGCTCCATGGTCCTTGAGGTAAGCTTTCCCTGAACGGGTTCCAGTAGCCAAGACCTCGTCTTCTGATGCCGAGTCTGCCGTAACCATGTGACATGGTTTACGCTTCAAGTTCTTCTTAGACTTAGCCTTAGCAGCTTGAGTCTCTTTCTCGATCCTGGGCACCAAATCTAGATGAACCCACATAATCTCGCCTCGCTGGGTAGTTAGGGGTACTAGGTCATGATTTTGACCTCTAGCTGGAGGAAGATTAACGATGTTCATCGTCGTCCGGAAAATAGGTGTAACACCATCCGGGACTTCTTGGGGAGGCAGATTGCCAAATTGCAGAGAGATCATGTTGGCTGTGACCGTCTTCTCGCTGTTGCGCAGAGTGATGGCCTTAGCGTCGATCAGCTCCTGGATCTTCCTCTTTAGTATATAATACGCCTTTGTGGGGTGGTGTATGTACCTATAGAAGATGCAGTACTTGGGGTTATTGGTACTGCCGGCTTCATTGGGCCGTCTCACCTCAGGAAGGGTAATCTTGCCGCTTTTGACGAGACATTCGAATATGCTCGGAATATCGTCGTCGTCGAAGTATACTTTAACGGGCCTGGATGTCCCAGGTTTTGTCTGCGTGGTAGCCACAGTCTTTTGCCTGGACGTGTTGATCGCCAGAGCTTCTTTACCCTTGGTACCACGAGGATGGTCAATGTTGGAGGACCTCTTGCCTTTATCAGAGGCCGAGATCATGATGCCATTATCGCGCGCCTTCTGACTGTTGTCCTCCGCGGCTACCGCTGAGATGATGAACGAGGGCCAATTATGGAACTGATATTGTCCTGTGAACACCGAGATCACGGGAAGAAGGTTCTTCCTGCAGATGTCCACCAATGCCGAGTCTGGAACTCCTGGAGGCATTTGCAAAGTGGCTTGACGAAAACGTTCGATAAAAGTGCGAACATTCTCTTTCTCCTTCTGCTTAACTTCGATGAGAGAGGACATAGACATGTCCATCCCTCCCTCGTAGAATCGTGTAAAGAATAAAGCCTTGAAGTCTTCAAAGGAAGTAATGCAGTTATCTGCCAGACTTCGATACCACTGATAAGCTACCCCCGAGAGACAGCCCTTGAACACCCGAGTGAGGAGGGCGTCGTTCCCTTGTAATAACACCGTCATCATACTGAAGTAGTTCATGTACTGAATCAGTAATGTTTTTTCCTCGAACAAAGCCATAGTCTGTGGTTTGTATCTAGGAGGGAAAGGGACCTCTTCCCAGATAGCTGGGTAAGGTTGGTTGATTCCCAATTTCTTGAGTTGATCCTTGTGCTTCAGGGCGTCAAACTGGGCTTTCAACTCCCGTACTGCCTGCATCGGATCTTCAGCCGGTAGCGGGACCACGAAGTGATGAGGAATCGATTGCATCGTGACTCCAACGGGAGGTAATATATTCTTCGAGTGAGGAAGCGGAGGAACTGCTGACTCCTGATATAGAGCAGGCTACTGGATCGCGTTGGATGGTGGTAAGTCCACCCCCACACGTATCTGAGTTGGAGGGACCGATACTTGAGGCATAGCAGCTGTGTGTTGAGTCAGCATCATCTGGTGCATGTTCTCCATCATGGATTGTATTTCTTTCAGAGATGTCTTCAGTACAGTAATGCGTTGCTCAGCGCTCCCAGACGGAGAAGCTTTCTCGCGTTCATCTCCAATGGCATAAACTTTTATCTCCCTGGGTGTCATTAAAGGATCAGTATAGGTCTTCGTAGAAGTTGACTCAATACTTTCGACATCTGATTCGGGAGACTGGCGACCCCCAGCTTCGAAATCAGAGGAGTACGAAGTCGGTTGTCGCAACCTCAAACGGGTGTTTCGGAATACCCCGGCTTCAGTGTTCCTAAGGAGCTGGTTGAATCTCCTTCGACTCGGAGCTCTAGAGGGATGACGTCTTGAGCTCGATCTTCCTCTAGGTATGTGTGAAGCCATGTTCACCGATGCATGTGTGGGCTCTTATTCCTGGAAAGACGGAGAGTAGCTCAACCGGTCGAAAACCGACCGTTTTGCTTCAGAACAGCAATAATTAATTACAATCCTATGACTATTACAATAGTGCTCGTTAGGAGGCGTAATAAACATGCTGGAAGATCCCCTATCCTTGCATTTTTTGTCACTACCGTATTTTCTAGAAAAGGATATTTTGGTTATTTTATAATTAATTAAATATTGTGCATGTTAAATATTTATTTATTGTATTATTTATTTATTATTAGCATATTAGATTTATTTTTGGACTTGTGTTAGTGGACCTAACTAGTTAGAATAGATCCATGGACCAACATGTATTAATTGTTAGAATTGAGCCCAACTAGAAAGCCCATTAATTAGGAGGATGATTAAATTAATTAAACCATTAGACTAGAAGCTTTCCTCCTTAATTAATTTTTTCATGAGAGGCCCCAAGGGGTATTTTAGACTTTACATAGTAGCTTGAGGGAGGGGACAAGTGAGGCCTATATAAAGGGGATGAAAACTTTCTCTCTTCATTTTTCATTCCAAATCTAGATCTAGAATTTCCCTCAACCAAATTTCATCAAATCCCTACCAAATTTCCACCCAATTACTTTCCAAATCACTATTGGAGACTAGAAAAGCAAGGATCTGGAAGGAGAAAGCAAGGATCTACAAAGAGGAGCAAGGATCTACAAGTTAGAAGCTAATTTCACCAATTTTGGAGGTTTCATTGGAAATCCATCTCCCAATAGGTATAATTCAGTTTTTTCCCTTAAAATAGCTTCTAAATCTAAGATTTAATCATGAATAATCAAACCATATGTATGTACTACCCATAGGATTTGGTTTTGTGTTCATAGGAGACCTATGGAGAAAGTTATGGTACTTTTTGTGTCAATTTTGGGGGAATTCCGAAAATGACTTTTTGTTGTGTGTGTCAATTGATCCTATAGATCAATTTGGCATATGTTTATGTGTTTGGGGCTAATGTCGTGTCCATAATTGGGTACGTGTAGGTCGTATTCCAATAATTTGGTGATACGTGTTATTTTGGGGGTTTTTCCTCCGACACGGGACTTTGTACATGTCGTATTTTGACACGGACACATAGATCTATATTTGACACTTTGTTTTGTTCATAAATATTATATGTGATTTGTTTGTGTCCTTCGGGGTGAAATTGGATGTGTGGTGGACTCGTGTCGCATGCGTATCCTAGATTTAGTGGGATACGGTGTGATACGCTCCAATTATTATGTGTTTATGTGTAGATCTAATTAATTGTGCTTTAATTCTTGAATTATAATTGTGTATGTATCTATATATATTATATATGTATTATGTATATTTATTATAGTGTTTATTGTATCATAGATCTATGTATTATATATGAATTAATAGAATATATATTATGTAGCTTTCTTCTACATGCATTAATATATATGTTATAATATATGTTAGGGATGTAAATATATGTATATATTTTATATAATATATGTGTATGTTTAATTAAGTAATTAGATTATTTATATATGATTATTTATATATATATATATGTATGTAGATATATATTTATAAGTGGTAGCATATGTATATATAATATAGTAGATATATTTATATGTGGTTATATATATAGTTATATTATATATTGTTATGTATTTATATTATTATATGATTATATATATGTATACATATATGTATAGTTATATATACATATTACTATATGTGTGTGTGTATGTTACTATGTGGTATTTTATACAATTTACTATGTATAAGTGTATGTATAGTTATATATAGTTTTATATGTTTATTGTATAAATATATATTATGGGTTATATATATGTATTTAAATATATATTGTATAAATATATATATATGGTGGGTTATATATATGTATATATATATATATTGTATATATATATACATATATGTTCAGCGACAACAGCGAGCCAGAAGTGTCGCAACAGCAGCAACAAATGCAAATAATAGCAGCTTTTCAGCGACAGCAGTCAGCGACAGTTGCAGAAAACTGTCGCTGAAACAACAGTGTATCAGCGGAGTATCAGAAGCTTCAGCGACAGTTTTTAGTGAAAGTGCAGGAAACTGTCACAAAAATTGCAGTGTATCTATATACACAGCAGCTTTCTGTGACAGTGGACATGGTATTTAGCGACAGTTTCGTAGTTTTTAATATATTAGATATTAATATATATATAGATATATATGTATATATATATGGTCATTAATATATATATAAATATGTTCCTAATTGCTATTTGTATTATAGTATACTATATATGTATATATTTAGTTGTAGCATATAAATTTATTAGAATAATTAGTATACTTTAGTTATCAATTATTATGAGTATTTTTATATATTATATATTTGTAGGTATGTATGTACGTATATATGTATTAATAGTTAGTGTGTAGTTGGTAGTTAGTATTATTCTATTAGTACATACTAGAGTTATATTGGATTGATATATGTAATTATTGATGGGTAGTTAGTATATATATGAGATTTTGGCAATTACCTTGAGATATCAAGGTAAGTATCAAGATATACCAATGTATGAGTAGTAGGTATTGGCATAAGTAATAGGATAGTTGTAAACTAATTATGGGTTGGTATTAAGGTGACTAAAATAAGGTATATAGAATTATATAAATATTAAATGCATAGTAGTTTATAATTATTGTTGGGTAGTTAGTATAAATAAGGTTTTGAATTTACCTTGAGATGCCAAGGTAAGTATCAAGGTATTGGAGGATAACCAAGGTATCCATATAGCATTTGTAATTAGGATTTTATATATATAATATTGTTTGATATGTACATATGTGTTATATTTATCCCTTGTTTGCGTATCCTGAGATACGGTATCTTAGTATCCTAAGATTTAGTTTGTATGGCCTAGATTCATAGTGTGTGAGCCCAATATCTTTGAGTTAGACTCATACAACATAGAAATAGGTAGTTGACCATAATTTGACTATAGTTGACCATAATTGACTTAGAGTTGACCTAGTTTGACTTTTGACTTAGAAATGACTTTATGACCTAGAAAGTTGACTAGTTTAATTTATTTCTCTTCCCAAAAACTTGTATTAATGCAATATTTCATATATAGGTCTGTGACACCAGTTCGGACATCATTTACTCTGGACCACAGGCGAGTACATTCTCTGATAGTTTTCATTATTTGATTACCACTATAATTCAAGTATTTAGAAATGTTACTTATGATTCTTGACACGATGGTACACGGATTGGTATTGTTATTGGATCGTCAGTCATGGGATGTTACCTTGATTATGGAGATGGTATCGGATACTGTCCTTGTTGGTATTGGATAACATTGAATATTGTAGATTAAACATTGGATACATTGGATACACTGGCTAGTGACGTGTCATGATTCGATCCATCATATCAGTCGGGGCGGGGGAAATACCAATTAAATATATGATCAAGAAACTATCGGCTAGTAGTGTAATCATTGGCTACTAACTAACCATGCAATTCACGTATGGTTGAGTTAGCTCCTTAGTGTAATCATTGAATCTCCCAGGCCGATCACATATTTAGTTAGTATCTCAAATCACATAGTTATTATAGATTCCATTATTCAGTTCATTGATTACCTTGTTCTATTCTGACATTATAGTTCATTCCTTTATTCTTGTACGCATTGATTATATTCTGTTGTTAGTATTGCCTATTCTCTCATTGTTCTTGATTATCAGTTATATCCTCATCGTAGATAACATCTTCTATTCTACTGCTTTATAGTTTTTGTCAATTAATTGGAACTGCTATTGGGTTGTACTTCGCTCCATTCCTGACTGGAAAATATTTTTCAGAGGATCCGGGAGATTGGTGTCCGACATACTACGGACCTCAGCCTATTGATGGTGCAGACTTGGACCCACTAGTTCTGGAGTGACTGTTGAGAGATTTAGCCGGATTCACTAGTTAGCATAGTTAGTTCTCTTTAGCATTTTGGTACCGGATTTGTTTCCGGCATATATTTGTGTTTGGATATTATTTCTATTTGTTGTTGTTATATTTTTAACTGCTTAGTTATGTTAGACTTCTGTGATATCTTCTCGTGCCATAGAAATATGATTGAGTATTGTGTTGAATTAAGTTGATTACTCTCTTTTTGGAGTTAAGATATTATTGGAGGTTTATGCTTTATAGTGAGATAATTAGATAGTATAGTTGACCAAGACAACGTTCTACCGCCGATGCTGCGGCGTAGGCTGGGCGTTGTTCTCGACTTGCATTCCTACACCGGGTGCGGGTCGTGACACGTTTTTAGTGGTGGCCCATGCAGGTCAGGCTTCACAATATTGCGATATCGTGGTAGTGCGATGACTTAGTACTGCGAGCCTGCGATAGGATATAGGACATAGGATACTAGGAAGAGAGAGGGATACTCAATCACAACTAGGAATTCCAATCTGAATTGAATCGCTAATTTTGATTCCTTCTGAATACTTTTGTCCTTCCTTGATGATATCTTATCTTGTGTCAAATTGATCTCCTTTGTTTCGATCTGTCTTCAGGATGCCGCCGAAGACTAGATCCCATCGATCGGAAGCAGTTTCTGCGAGGTCTGCCACCTCTCAATCTTCCACTCAGGCAGTAGGATTTGTACCTCCTACGATATCAGTTCATGTAGGAGTCTCGGCTGCCTTCGGGGGTTCTCCTCCACCTGTTTCGAGGACTACTCCAGTTGCTTCGGAGGGACTTCCACCACCTACATTTTCAGGAGATACCGCGCCGATGGTTGCACTATTTAGAGAGATGATGGAATTACAAAGGGCATAGATAGAAGCCCAGTACAGGCAGTCAGATATGATGCGGCAGAGTATGGAAAACGCCCATCAGGTAGCTATAGCAGCAGTTCAGAGAGAGGCTCCTCCACAGCCACAGGATATTCAGATCAAGCCAGGCAACATTCAAAATTTCAAAAAGCTTGAGCCTCGAGTTTTCAAGGGAACATAAGGTATAGTCTATGCTGACGATTGGCTTGAAGATATCGAGCGACTCATGAAGGTGTCCCATCTTGCGGAGGATCTGAAGGTTGAGGCGGTAGGACTTCAAATGTTCGACGTTGCCCGCACTTGGTTCAGGAATGAGCCAATTCTTACTGATGCGGGGCAATCTTAGGAGATATTCAAAGATCTCTTTAAGAAGAAGTTCTTTGCTCGGACGGACAGATTGGAATTAGGAAGGTAATTTGAGAGCCTTACACAAGGAAGCATGTCCGTAGAGGAGTATGCCGCAGAGTTTGGGAGGCTGAGCCAATTTGCGGAGTACTTAGTAAGAGAGCCAGAAGTTTGGGCTATCCGTTTTCGCGAGGGTCTGAATTGGAAAGTGAAGATTCTCATTCCGTCTTTCTACGAGACGTATTCTGAGATACTTTCGGAGGCACACAAGGTCGAACGGGAGTGGAACTTGAAGCTGAAGAGGGACCGTAATATATTTGGGGGTGACAGTAGTAGTGCGGGACCGACAAAGAGGCCGCGGTTCCAGCAACAGCAGTTTCCAGTACAATTCGGAGCCTATCAGCAGCAATATCAGATGCCAAAACCTATTGTTGCTCCAGTACAAGCTCCAGTACAATAGATACCACAACAGCCTCAGAGACAAGTGCAACAGGCTCCTCAATGCACCTATTGCAAGAAGGCTGGGCACACTTGGGAGATGTGTCGGAAGAGACTTGGAGCATGCTTACATTGTGGATCAACGGAGCATATGGTAAAGGATTGTCTCTGGACACTTCAACGTCCAGGCCAGGATGCAGATCGAGGCCAGAGAGGTGGAGTTAGGCCACCTGTAGCACCACAGATTACTCATCACCCGCAGAGGGAGCTACCTCGGCAGGGCGGAGCATTTGTGATGACGGTCGAGGAGACCAATACTACAGGTGATGGGTTAGAGAGTCTGTTCTTTCTTTCTGTTCCTTTCATCTATTTTGATTGATTGATTCTTTAGTACCTTTTGGATGCTTGTGTTATATAGTTAGTGTAGCTATAGAATACCCTGACAGAGACAACAGTAATAAGACAGAAGACAGGTGGAGACCATGACCATGCATGTTATTCTTTGCATAGGACTGTTCTTAGTGAGATAAGACCTTATTAGACTATGATTGCTGGGGGTTTGACCTAGAAGGAGAATGATCACCTTTAAATTTTGAGGACGAAATTATTTTAAGGGGGATAGACTTGTCACTACCGTATTTTCTAGAAAAGGATATTTTGGTCATTTTATAATTAATTAAATATTGTGCATGTTAAATATTTATTTATTGTATTATTTATTTATTATTAGCATATTAGATTTATTTTTGGACTTGTGTTAGTGGACCTAACTAGTTAGAATAGATCCATGGACCAACATGTATTAATTGTTAGAATTGAGCCCAACTAGAAAGCCCATTAATTAGGAGGATGATTAAATTAATTAAACCATTAGACTAGAAGCTTTCCTCCTTAATTAATTTTTTCATGAGAGACCCCAAGGGGTATTTTAGACTTTACATAGTAGCTTGAGGGAGGGGACAAGTGAGGCCTATATAAAGGGGATGAAAACTTTCTCTCTCTTCATTTTTCATTCCAAATCTAGATCTAGAATTTCCCTCAACCAAATTTCATCAAATCCCTACCAAATTTCCACCCAATTACTTCCCAAATTACCATTGGAGACTAGAAAAGCAAGGATCTAGAAGGAGAAAGCAAGGATCTACAAAGAGGAGCAAGGATCTACAAGTTAGAAGCTAATTTCACCAATTTTGGAGGTTTCATTGGGAATCCATCTCCCAATAGGTATAATTCAGTTTTTTCTCTTAAAATAGCTTCTAAATCTGAGATTTAATCATGAATAATCAACCCATATGTATGTACTACCCATAGGATTTGGTTTTGTGTTCATAGGAGACCTATGGAGAAAGTTATGGTGCTTTTTGTGTCAATTTTGGGGAAATTCCGAAAATGACTTTTTGTTGTGTGTGTCAATTGATCCTATAGATCAATTTGGCATATGTTTATGTGTTTGGGGCTAGTGTCGTGTCCACAATTGGGTACGTATAGGTCATATTCCAACAATTTGGTGATACGTGTTATTTTGGGAGTTTTTCCTCCGACACGGGACTTTGTACATATCGTATTTTGACACGGACACATAGATCTATATTTGACACTTTATTTTGTTCATAAATATTATATGTGATTTGTTTGTGTCCTTCGGGGTGAAATTGGATGTGTGGTGGACTCGTGTCGCATGCGTATCCTAGATCTAGTGGGATACGGTGTGATACGCTCCAATTATTATGTGTTTATGTATAGATCTAATTAATTGTGCTTTAATTCTTGAATTATAATTGTGTATGTATCTATATATATTATATATGTATTATGTATATTTATTATAGTGTTTATTGTATCATAGATCTATGTATTATATATGAATTAATAGAATATATATTATGTAGCTTTCTTCTACATGCATTAATATATATGTTATAATATATGTTAGGGATGTAAATATATGTATATATTTTATATAATATATGTGTATGTTTAATTAAGTAATTAGATTATTTATATATGATTATTTATATATATATATATGTATGTAGATATATATTTATAAGTGGTAGCATATGTATATATAATATAGTAGATATATTTATATGTGGTTATATATATAGTTATATTATATATTGTTATGTATTTATATTATTATATGATTGTATATATGTATACATATATGTATAGTTATATATACATATTACTATATGTGTGTGTGTATGTTACTATGTGGTATTTTATACAATTTACTATGTATAAGTGTATGTATAGTTATATATAGTTTTATATGTTTATTGTATAAATATATATTATGGGTTATATATATGTATTTAAATATATATTATATAAATATATATATATGGTGGGTTATATATATGTATATATATATATATTGTATATATATATACATATATGTTCAGCGACAACAGCGAGCCAGAAGTGTCACAACAGCAGCAACAAATGCAAATAATAGCAGCTTTTCAGCGACAGCAGTCAGCGACAGTTGCAGAAAACTGTCGCTGAAACAACAGTGTATCAGCAGAGTATCAGAAGCTTCAGCGACAGTTTTTTAGTGACAGTGCATGAAACTGTCACAAAAACTGCAGTGTATCTATATATACAGCAGCTTTCTGTGACAGTGGACAGGGTATTTAGTGACAGTTTCGCAGTTTTTAATATATTAGATATTAATATATATATATAGATATATATGTATATATATATGGTAATTAATATATATATAAATATGTTCCTAATTGCTATTTGTATTATAGTATACTATATATGTATATATTTAGTTGTAGCATATAAATTTATTAGAATAATTAGTATACTTTAGTTATCAATTGTTATGAGTATTTTTTATATTTTATATATTTGTAGGTATGTATGTACGTATATATGTATTAATAGTTAGTGTATAGTTGGTAGTTAGTATTATTCTATTAGTACATACTAGAGTTATATTGGATTGATATATATAATTATTGATGGGTAGTTAGTATATATATGAGATTTTGGCAATTACCTTGAGATATCAAGGTAAGTATCAAGATATACCAAGGTATGAGTAGTAGGTATTGGCATAAGTAATAGGATAGTTGTAAACTAATTATGGGTTGGTATTAAGGTGACTAAAATAAGGTATATAGAATTATATAAATATTAAATGCATAGTAGTTTATAATTATTGTTGGGTAGTTAGTATAAATAAGGTTTTGAATTTACCTTGAGATGCCAAGGTAAGTATCAAGGTATTGGAGGATAACCAAGGTATCCATTTAGCATTTGTAATTAGGATTTTATATATATAATATTGTTTGATATGTACATATGTGTTATATTTATCCCTTGTTTGCGTATCCTGAGATACGGTATCTTAGTATCCTAAGATTTAGTTTGTATGGCCTAGATTCATAGTGTGTGAGCCCAATATCTTTGAGTTAGACTCATACAACATAGAAATAGGTAGTTGACCATAATTTGACTATAGTTGACCATAATTGACTTAGAGTTGACCTAGTTTAACTTTTGACTTAGAAATGACTTTATGACCTAGAAAGTTGACTAGTTTAATTTATTTCTCTTCCCAAAAACTTGTATTAATGCAATATTTCATATATAGGTCTGTGACACCAGTTCGGACATCATTTACTCTGGACCACAGGCGAGTACATTCTCTGATAGTTTTCATTATTTGATTACCACTATAATTCAAGCATTTAGAAATGTTACTTATGATTCTTGACACGATGGTACACGGATTGGTATTGTTATTGGATCGTCAGTCATGGGATGTTACCTTGATTATGGAGATGGTATCGGATACTGTCCTTGTTGGTATTGGATAACATTGAATATTGTAGATTAAACATTGGATACATTGGATACATTGGCTAGTGACGTGTCATGATTCGATCCATCATATCAGTCGGGGCAGGGGAAATACCAATTAAATATGTGATCAAGAAACTATCGGCTAGTAGTGTAATCATTGGCTACTAACTAACCATGCAATTCACGTATGGTTGAGTTAGCTCCTTAGTGTAATCATTGAATCTCCCAGGCCGATCACATATTTAGTTAGTATCTCAAATCACATAGCTATTATAGATTCCATTATTCAGTTCATTGATTACCTTGTTCTATTCTGACATTATAGTTCATTCCTTTATTCTTGTACGCATTGATTATATTCTGTTGTTAGTATTGCCTATTCTCTCATTGTTCTTGATTATCAGTTATATCCTCATCGTAGATAACATCTTCTATTCTACTGCTTTATAGTTTTTGTCAATTAATTGGAACTGCTATTGGGTTGTACTTTGCTCCATTCCTGATTGGAAAACATTTTTCAGAGGATCCGGGAGATTGGTGTCCGACATACTACGGACCTCAGCCTATTGATGGTGCAGACTTGGACCCACTAGTTCTGGAGTGACTGTTGAGAGATTTAGCCGGATTCACTAGTTAGCATAGTTAGTTCTCTTTAGCATTTTGGTACCGGATTTGTTTCCGGCATATATTTGTGTTTGGATATTATTTCTATTTGTTGTTGTTATATTTTTAACTGCTTAGTTATGTTAGACTTATGTGATATCTTCTCGTGCCATAGAAATATGATTGAGTATTGTGTTGAATTAAGTTAATTACTCTCTTTTTGGAGTTGAGATATTATTGGAGGTTTATGCATTATAGTGAGATAATTAGATAGTATAGTTGACCAAGACAGCGTTCTACCACCGATGCTGCGGCGTAGGCTGGGCGTTGTTCTCGACTTGCATCCCTACACCGGGTGCGGGTCATGACATTTTTGGATCAGATACCCACGCAGGTCAGGAGGATTTACAGAAGAAGAAGATGGCTTGTTCCTTCTGTTCACATCAGTGGGCATACGAATGTTGGGAATCATAGTTTTTCCTGTGCCACCTGTATACAACAGATTGGCCATCTGGGTGGTGGATAATCCCCGAGGAGGGTGTCTTTCCGCAATTTGAGCCTTCTTTACGCTGAGGGACTTCACCTGGGGTAATTCGGGCTGGCGTAAAGCCGAGGAGGTCCTTAGTCGGCCGTCAGCTTCTCGCATAATCCGGAGGGCTGGCAGATTCTTCCCTTGCTGGCGTAAAGGCCGAGAAGTTAAGCAGTCCGTCACTTGCTTTCCCTTGCATAGACTGCAGGGATCATCTGCTTTTTCGCGGAGGGCAGATGCATCTTTACGCGCGGAGCACGTTTGGAACTTCTGATTTGGCGCTAAGGCATTGTCAGAAATTTTGTCTGTTCTGCCAGGGACGGGAGACTGGTTTCTACGCGCAGAGCGCGGTGTAGGCTTCTGGACTAGCGCTGAGGCATTGTCCGAAATTTTGTCTATTCCGTCAGTGACGGGAGACTGAATTTTACGCGCAAGGCGCGGAGTATACTTCTGGATTAGCACTGAGGCATTGCCAGAAGTTTTGTCTATTCTGTCAGTGACGGGAGAGTGAATTTTACGCGCAAGGTGCGGAGGGAGTGATGCTACCACCTCGTTGGTCGGAGAGGTCGGAGAGTCGACAGGAATGGTAGGGGATGTCTTGGGCATCCAGACCTTACGCAGCTTCTTGTTGTCTTGGACAGAGAGAGAGTGAGAGATACCCCCTGTTCGAAGCATGTCTTCGTAGGCAGACTGGTCGAACTGGACGACCATTGTCTTCTTTACGGATCCCACGGATACCGTATCGTGTTGAGAAATTGCTTCCTCATCAGAAGAGAAAGATGTCCCCAGCAGAGTCGCCATCTTATTGTTTGATAAATAAACGAAGGGAAGATACGAAACCCGCTGTTCTTGGTTTACAAACAAAATTGTACAATTAATCCTATACGAGAATGTCGAAGTATAATTTATTTAATCTGGGTAAATATTGCGATAGGAGTCTGATCTGCGGTCGATCACTTTGTCCCTTGGACCACACGATGATGAAGAAATGCCGTAGAAGACAGAAAGCAGCTTCGAAGGTTGCTAAAGAGAGTGGATGCTCGATGCCAAAGTCGTTGATCACTACTCTTTGCCTGAGCTCTGGATTCTTCTCTCTCAAAGACTCTTTGACTCTCGGTTCCTTGACCTTGGTTCTTTCGACCAATCTTTGACCTTTATTCTCCGAGTTGTCGACCATTTTTTCTCCCAGTTGTCGACCTATTCTTCTCTACCTTTTCCTCTGTTGATAGAGATCTCTATTTATAGAGTTTTAGTGACAGTGACCACGTAGTCGGTGTAGAAACCGAGTAGTGGAAAGCACAACACCCTTTTACACGATGGTTACAATAACCATTGCCCGCGTATAGATGACCTTTTGAATGAGCGTGTGACGCGTGTCCAACTAAGGGACAACGCGTATAACTGCTGCGAAGATCACGACGTAGAAGCCACGTAGGTAGTTATCCTTTGTGTAGAAGAGGTTGGCGTAGAAGCCAATAACTGTCATCATGGCGTAGAAGCCAAGTAGGCATAGAAGCCGAGTAGGCGTAGAAGCCGAGTGGGCGTAGAAGCCGAGTGGGCGTAAAAGCCGAGATGATATGGATGTTTTAGCCAAAATTACAGCTTTTGGAGATATAATCAAATCTCTTACATTAAATGCAGAGATCTGCCCCCATCCTGTACATTAAATGCAGAGGCGTGTCTTCGAAGAGTTGCCATCATTCTGCGCATTAAATGCAGATAAGCGCCTCAAACCCTGTACTAAGAGCAACTGATGACGTGGCAGTCTATTTGCCTTCTGCGGAGCGTAAGAAGCTCACGTTTGCCTGTGTAAAACTAGGCAGCGTATTCCAGAGGCGTGTCTCGAAGATTTGCCATCATTTCGCGCATTAAATGCAGAGATGTGCCTCGAGCATTTGTTACTATTCTGTACATTAAATGCAGAGACGTGCCTCGGGCATCTGTCAGTATTCTGCGCATTAAATGCAGAGACGTGCCTCGAGAATCTGTCACCGCTCTGCGCATTAAATGCAGAGACGTGCCTCGAGCCCTGTACGAAGAGCAGCTTTTGACGTGGCAGTCTGTTTGTCTTCTGCGGAGCGTAAGAAGCTCACGTCTGCCTGTGTAAAACTAGTCAGCATATTCCCTTTTATGCATAAAAGCAGTTTACGCCAAGGAAATATCACTAAACGACAGTCTGGGTCGCTGTGCCGCGCCATTATTATAGCCGTCGTCTGGATAGTCGTGCAGTACTCTTTGTCAGGAGTTCAGACGTCAGGTTTATTGCATGATTTGACAGGTTCATTTCGGGGAAGACGAAGCGTTCCTCGTACACTTCAATGCTGCATTGAAAGCGGGTGAGTTTTACGCCATAAAGGCGATGTAGCACCCTTTTTACGCTGAAGCAGCCTGGACATACTGTATTACGCGGGTTGCCCTCGAGCTTATATTTTACGCTGTGCTCAGCGAAAAAGCTCTGTTTGCACGCTGATGGCTCTGAGGTCATCTTTTTACGCTGCCCAACATCAACATGCTGCGTATAGCTATCCAGCGTATTTTTCATGCTTCTACAAGACCCCTTCAAAGCTTTTAAATTTCTCGTAATTTGAAACACTTTGAATGAAGCATGAAACGTTCCTCGTAATTTGAAACGCTCTGAAATGATCAAGTCTGACACGTTCTTTCAAGGCTGACTTTATGGCGGAGTTATTGGGGATCGGTGTGATCTCTTTCACCTATAAAAAGGCTGAGGATTTAACCTGTTCTTCCCACATTTCCTTTACCACACAGAGATGATGGCCGGAGTTCATCGGGTCGACTTGAGTGAGAAGAAGACCATGTTCTTCCAGCATGTAAGGAACCAAAAAAGACGACGTCTTCGAGCAAATGTCCTCTACAACGATGGATCATGGAAGGATATCATAGCCTCCTTTGCTCGGGATAATCAGCAACTTTGTATGGCGGTTCTTCCGGAGAGAGGAAGGGTCATTTTTGACCACACAGCTTGCAAGCTGTATCTTCTCCTGATACTCGTGGACGAGGAACGCTTTAATGCAGCATTGAAGTGTACGAGAAACGCTTCATATTCCTCGAAATGAACCTGTCAAATCATGCAGTGAACCTGACGTCTGACTCCTGACAAAGAGTATTGCACGACTACCCAGACGACGGCTATAATGATGGCGCGGCACAGCGACCCAGACCGTCGTTTAGTGACATTTCCTTGGCGTAAACTGCTTTTACGTATATAAGGGAATACGCTGCCTAGTTTTACACAGGCAGATGTGAGCTGTTTATGCTCCACAGAAGACAAACAGGCTGCCACGTCAAAAGCTGCTCTTCGTACAGGGCTCGAGGCACGTCTCTGCACTTAATGCGCAGAATGATGGCAGATCTTCGAGACACGTCTCTGCACTTAATGCGCAGAACGATGGCAGATCTTCGAGACACATCTCTGCATTTAATGCGCAGAATGGTGACAGATCTTCGAGGCACATCTCTGCATTTAATGCGTAGAGTGGTGGCAGATCTTCGAGACACGCCTCTGGAATACGCTGCCTAGTTTTACACAGGCAGACGTGAGCTTCTTACGCTCCGCAGAAGACAAACAGACTGCCACATCAAAAGCTGCTCTTCGTACAGGGCTCGAGGCACGTCTCTGCATTTAATGCGCAGGGTGGTGGCAGGTCTTCGAGACACGTCTCTGTATTTAATGCGCAGGATGGGGGCAGATCTCTGCATTTAATGCAAGAGATTTGATTATATCTCCAAAAGTCATAATTTTGGCTAAAACGTCAACATTATCACTTTGGCACATTACGCCATCAGGCTATTCTCAGCTATGGGAGCACGCTGTACGCTATCTCCTTGGAATACGCCAACTCAGGCCATATTTGCATTGGTGCGTATTAAAGCTATTTGGTCCAGAATTCGCTCAAGGCCTCAGTCAGGAGAGGAGGATCAGCTATCTTCTACGCCCACTCGGCTTATATGCCTACTCGACTTCTATGCCTACTCGACTTCTACGCCTGCTCGGCCTCTATGCCGGTTTGATAACTCTTTGGCTTCTACGCCATGGTGACAGTTATTGGCTTCTACGCCAACCTCTTCTACGCGAGGGATAACTACCTACGTTGGTTTTATGCCGTAATCTTTGCAGCAGTTATACGCGTTGCCTCTTAATGGGACATGCGTCACACGCTCATTCAAAAGGTCATTTATACGTGGGTAACGATTATTGTAACCGTTGCGTAAAAGGTGCTATGCTTTCCACCACCCGGCTTCTACGCCGACTAGATGGTCACTGTCACTAAAACCCTATAAATAGAGACCTTTATCAACAGAGGTCAAGGAGGAAAAAGGTCGGGAAAACGTGGTCGAAAAACTAGGAGTCAGAACCAAGGTCAAAGATTCTAAGATCAAAAGAGAAGGTCAAGGAACTAAGAGTCGAAGAGTCTTGGAGAGAGAAGAATCCAGAGCTTAGGCAAAGAGTAGTGATCAACGACTTTGGCATCGAGCATCCACTCTCTTTTGCAACATTCGAAGCTGCTTTCTATCTTCTACGACACTTCTTCGTCATCGTGTGGTCCAAGGGACAAAGTGATCGACTGCAGATCAGACTCCTATAGTAATATTTACCCAGAATAAAAATTGTACTTGATATTCTCGTATAGGATTAATTGTACTTCTTATTTTTGAACCAAAGAGCGGGTTTCATATAAACCTCATTTTTATTTCTTTCGTTTATTATCAAACAACTCACATTAGTCCCTACATGCCATGTATAATGTCAGATTATATTTCATTCATTTAGTATAGTACATGATTGTTCTGATACATTCGTCACTTGTCTATTTTTTGATTATCACCTATTATTTATCTATTGCATCATATTGTGAGTGGTTTGGGTTATGTGTTACTTTGCTCCTTTCCTGATTAGATAACTATGGCAGGTGAGGATGATAATGAGATGTATCCTAGTTACTATTGTTCGTATGGTGACATAGTGATGGATGCTGGCATAGATGCTACGTAGGACCTGAAGATCACTTCTTAGATTTTGTATCATCATTGTGTAGTTTTACTTGTTGTCCTTGTATGTGTTGTGATAACTATCGTGTTGTGTAGTTGAGGATTTTAGTTGCCTTTACATTCACCAGATTTATTTTTGAACATTTATTGTAAAATGACTTGTAATAATAAAAATAGTGGAACTGTGGTGATTGTTAGTATGATGGATCGATAGCATTGTTGTGATAAGAATAATTGATAAATGGAAATTGTTGAAAACTAAGATTTATACAGGTCAATATCACTGTGTCCACAACGTAGGCTGGACATGTCCGACTCGTATTCGATTATTTGGGAGCGGAACGTGACATCAGGGCCGGCCCTGCTCAAACCTCCCTTGTTTTGAAAATAATTACACGAATCTCCTCTATGTTTTATGTTTTAAGGATGGTTAGTGTAATAATCTTTTTCATAAAACAAAAACATAGAGGAGGTCCGTGTAATAAAAAAAATCTGAGAGCGGAGTTGAAGCGCCAACTGGGCACAACCTAGGAGATGTTGGTGCAGTTATTTTCAAAATAATTATTTGCATTGTGTATTTGTGAAGCATTTTGTTAATACGATTTTATCATTATACTGTTATATGTGGATGACATGCGATTGGTGGAACAAAAAGCCACCAGGACAACGGAGTTGAAGCGCCAACTGGGCACGACCTTCTCTATAAAAGATTTAGCTACAGCAAAGACTGATTTTGGGATTAAGATCAACTGAGAAAGAGAGTCCAAGTTATTTTGGTTGTCCCAAGAGAAGTATATTTTTTTGAGTATTTCAGCGTTTCGATATGGACGGATCGAAGAAGGTGAGCACCTCCCTTGCAACACACTTTATGCTCACTACGAAGTAGTATCCATCAACCGAGGAGGAAAAGAAAAATATAGAGAAAATTCCATATGTTTCAGCAGTGGAGAGTCTCATGTATGTCATGTTGTGTATAATGCCAGACATTGTTCATGCAGTTGGTATGTTTAGTAGGTATCTTTCAAAATCGAGGATGATACATTGTAGGGTGGTCAAATGGTTTCTTCATTACCTTTGGGGCACTGTTGATTGGAAACTTTCATTCGGGAGTGACGAACCGAAGCTGGTTGGTTATTCTAACAATGATATGGATGGGAATGTGGATATTAGAAGATCGACTTTGGACTATGTTATGATGTTTGCTGGTTGGGCAGTTTTGTGATAGTTGCGGTTCCATAAGTGTGTTGCCTTGTCTATGACGGAGGCAGAGTTCATTGGGGCGATAGAGGCTTGTAAGAAGTTATTATGGATGAAGAAGCTCCCGCAGAAAATTGGGCTTAAGGAAGACAAGTACATTTTACTTTACGATAGCCAAAATACTATTCACTTTGGAAAGAACCAAATTTTCATAGTCGGTCCATGCATATTACAACTTGATATCACTGGATACAAGATATGCTTAAGGCGAAGGATGAGACGCTTGACAATGTTCATACATAAGACAATGGAGCGACTCACGAAATTTTGCCAAAGGGAAAGTTTGAGTATTGCTTGAAGATTGTCGGAATGACGAGCTCCTCCACCTAATTGGAAGGAGAAGATATGCTGGTATTATATGAGTTCCCAACCTATGTGGAGAACACTTGGTGTGTGACGAGCATTATCTGTGTGTCGGAGAAGTTCATGGAGTTGAAGGAGATAAATGTGATGCGTTTGAGTGTGTCAGACATTTGAAAAAAAAAATTGTATCAGTGCCAGCGGTATAACACTGCTGGTGCACCGTCGGTACACTGGTGATACAACAGTTTATTCCATAATTGTTCTGACTCAAATTGGCCAAATTTTGATATACTTCCGGTATTACCGGTGTCAGGGCTGAAGGCAAAAGTTGGATGTTTTATCAACATTGTTGGATCAAAATCAATGGTCAATTTTTTTTAAAGATTAAGGTAATTTAAATAGAAGTTTCCTAATCCTAATTCCTAAGCACTACATAAATATAAGGAGGGAGTTTCACAAGGGGTGCAAATAACTTTTGAAATATATGTATAATATACCAAACTTTTTTTGATTGTGATAATCCAAATAACTTTTGAAATAGTAATCTCTCTCCACTGCACTCTGCCGTGCACACACGTAGTTTGTTTTTCACCAACTCTTTATTGTGATGATCAAAGTGTTATAAAAGTAGTTAAAGATTTGGTCTTTCATGAATATACCAAATATATTGAGGTCGAATTTCATTTACTGTACATTTTTTATCCCAAGAAGATTGTTCTTTCGTTTGTCTGTGTCGTCCAACTTGCAACTTATGGACTTCTTCACCCTATTTGGGCACCACATGTATGTTTTAATTACCCGAACTCTCAATGGTTAACCACCGTGAGTTTTAGGGAGGTACATAACACCATTATGCCGCAACTCAAGGTGTTGATTGGGCCGAGCGGCCCAAAATTCAGCTTGGGCTCGGCCCGATTAAACTTGGTCTGGACCATCCCGGCTCCAGTCAATGGACCGACTGTCCCGGCCCACTACATCTCTATGTTCGGACTGGGTTCAATTCACATTCGGCTCGAACCGACCAGTTCCAAAATCCGGTCCGAACCGGGTCGTGCTTTCTAACCCGGTCGTCTAGGTCCGGCCCGAGTCGGTCAGATCTGATACATAATTTAAAAAAAAAAAATTGCATATATGTATGTAAAATATTCTAACTTAACTAAAATTAATATGGTAGTATATAAAATTAATGATAACTAATTTAGTTAAAAAATACTTTCTAATTTAATAGTTTATGATAACGTTTAACCAATTTTAATTTAGATTGACAAACAAAATTAACTAATTTTTTAATGGGATGTATCTAATGGGATACAACACAACATTTGAATGGGATGAACAAAATTAGCTAAATTATGGAGAATTTTTTTTTTCCTTTCAAGTTTAGTAATTTATGATAACATTTAACAAAATTAGTTTATATGAAAACTATCATTAATGGAACATATCACAACATTTGAATTCCTTTCTAGTTTAGACAAATCAAAATTAATGTTAACTAATTTTCATATCTATTTTTAATATTTTTTTCTTCATAAAATTAGCTAATATGGAAACTATCCATGTCATTGTATTTATAGGCAATCTACTATATGTAATATCTAATTACAATAAAGAAACCATATAAAAAATAATTATATAAAATTAATGATAACTAATATGGAAACTACTAGTTATTCAAAATAAAATGATAATTAATTGATAGTCATTCACCATATGAAAAGTAATTATACAAAATCAATGATAGCTAATATGGAAAATATTAGTTATGTAAAATAAAATGACAACTAATTGATAGTTATTCATTAATTGATATGGAAACTATTGGTTATTCAAAATAAAATGACAATTAATTGATAATCATTCACCATAGGAAAAATAATTATAGAAAATTAATGATAGCTAATATGGAAACTATTATTTATTCAAAATAAAATAAAAATTAATTAATAGTCATTAACCATATGGAGAATAATTATATAAAATTAATGATAGCAAATAATAAAATGACAATTAATTTATAGTCATTCATCATATAAAAAATAATTATATAAAATTAATGATACTAGTTATTCAAAATAAAATGATAATTAATTGATAGTCATTCAATTAATTGATATGGAAACTAATAGTTATTCAAAATAAAATGACAATCAATTGATATTCATTCACCATATGAAAAATAATTATATAGAATTAATGATAGCTAATACAAAAACCACTAGTTACTCAATATAGAATGACAATTAACTGATAGTCATTCACCATTTGAAAAATAATTATATAAAATTATTGATAGCTAACATGAAAGTAATTATATCAAATTCCTAAATTCTAAATTTAATAAAATTTACAAAGTTTTTTGAATTACATTTTTTAAGTCATTTTTTGAAGAATTTTTTTTTTTCCACCGGACCAACCCGAATCCGGCCCTGAATCGAGACCAGTCCGGTCAGACCCACTATTTTCTGGATTCGACTTCGGACTGGATTTAGGTTTTGGAATTTTCGGTTCGAACGGATCAATTCAGGCCCGGCCCAGGTTCTGAATCCGATTTGTCCCTGCTGATCCGAAACACACCTTGATGTGCAACCATATCACACTATTGCGCATCATTGGTCAGTGGGACAAGGACCTTTAGCCACCATACTCATATATAATGTCAAGTGCAAGAAATAAACTTTTCCTGAAGTTAATCATACATAGTTCCTCAGTAGCTTCCTGATGAAGAAATAAGCTTTCAAAAGAACAGCTAATCTTCCATGTTCAATAATATAAAACAATTTCTGGACGGATGGCAAAAATAAATCGTCTAAACTGTAAATAATTATTCAATCAATTAAATTTAAAAAATAATAATTATATTTTAAACTAATTTTTGTCTTATCTATTAAAATCATTAATAAATATTTAATTAATTTAATTAGTGGCGGTAGCTATAAGGCTCCTCGATCTTGCTTCAAAAGGAGAAGCTGCCTTGGAGAAAGCACAGTTCTTTAAGGACTTTGATCCAAATAATCTCAAATAACATTATGCGTGTGCATAGTTTTGGTTTCCTAATCCTTGCTTTTCTTCAATCGAATGCTTTCGGTTGTACATTTTGTTCAATTTAATTAACAAAAATAGCACTCTAATTTGAAGAGCTAATTGAAAACTACGATAATGGCTCCCTGCAATCCTCTTTCTAACCGAGTGAAATATCACCAAATTAGTGTTGATTTACACAGTACATCCAAAGGTTCCTAAAAAATGTGAAAATTTCAGATGAGCTCATTTGTCAAATATCATAGTGGTATGAGACAGTGATACAGGAGTCTAATATTATTTCATTTTGGACCGAAAATCGAACCGAACTGAATAAGATATTCGGTTCAGTTTGAAAAAAAAAAATCGATTCTATTTTGGTTTTGAAAATATTAAATTTTTTTATTCATTTTCTGTTTCGATTTTGGTTTTGGATTTCGGTCCAAAATCGAAAACCGAATAAAATTTATACAATTGTGTAAATTCCCTCAACTCTATATACATATTGTAATTAAAAGTGTGTATATTTTGAAAGAAACAATTTTACGTATGCGTTTTAAAGTCCAACTTTGATAATTTAACAACTAGTCTAACTTTGAACGTAAATATAACAAATGTATGTATAAAAAATTTAATTTTAATATCATTTAACAATGATTCTCACTTCGAATCCTACCCATTAAACAGTAGAAATAATCTAACCGAATATTATTCGGTTAGGTTCGATTTCGGTTTCAGTTTTGGCTAATTTTGATTCGGTTTCGATTTTAAATTTTTAGAATTTCGGTTTATTCGATTTTGACTATGTCGATTCGGTTGAAACCGAATAAACCGAACGCTCACCTTAACGTGATGTCGGTCTTGTTATATGCATTATGATCTCAGCTTTAGAAAAATTGTGTATTTGATGGAATGGATTTTTTCTTACCATACGAGGAAAAAAAAAAAAGGCACATCTTCTTCTTCTTCATTTTTTTTTATCTTTTTACTGTCGCGACTTACAATTTCTATAAATTGTATAGACCGGTCAAGATCAAAGTCCTGTAATACTTTTTTAAGGGTACGACATTAAAAAACAACGCCACTATTACTAGCATCTATATACTAAAATTTTCACTACTAATAGGCTTTTTTTAACCCATTTTTTAATATTTTTTTAACCCAGCAGTCCTCACATATTTTTTTTTTTTTCAATTCACTTGCTAACACTTTGTACTATTGACAAACTAAGCAGAATTATCAGTGAAAATTCGACTCACATTTGACGAGATTTACGTGTTTTTAGGAGATATGTTGGATTCCGAGCCCGATCGAATCTCTTGTTAAATTTCGACCGAAACGAGACCACAGATCGTTGGCCCTGCTCTGCTCTAGTGGCCGTGGCACAACCGTCGTGACTGGTCATCTGAGCATCCGGTACGGAGGAGGACTTCTTCAACCTCTCGACGTTTGTTTGGAATTCTTGCATCTGGTTCCGGAACAAGGAATGTCCCAATCTCTAATGCGTCACAAAAGTCCAAATTTTTTTGGAATTGAACTTTTCAATCCATGAATTTTTTTTTATGGATCGAATGTTGTGAAATTCTAGGGTTTATCAATCGACGGAGAGAAGAAATTGATAAAATTATCGATTTAGAAGAAAGAGAAAAGACAATGAAAAAATATTATATGTTGCTGGTAAAAGAATTAAGTTTTCATCTTAACCCCATTATTAATGGCATTTACTGGCATAGAAAAATAATAATAAGAAGAAAATGTCATTATTATTGACGTTCATATCAAACGAAAAAAATGATATTATTATCGGCATTTGTTTTGGCTTGAAACGTCAGTAGTAATGATGTTTTTTTTTTTCTTCTCTTCTTTAAACATCATTTCATCTTACGTTTTGTACCGTTATTTATAAATTTTCATGACTTTGACCCTATACTACAATTTCAAAAAAAATATAAACCGCTGCGTTAAATTTTTCTATTTCTGTTTCTTTTCTTCTCTACTTTCCATCTTATTTATTGGATAAACCTGCTGAACAGTCCATGGAGTATCAAGTAATTGTGCAGGCAAACAAACTCAACCAACTTTTAAGAGCAAAACTGTAGAGAACCTTTCATCCATCTTTATCATAATGTTGCACAACCTGCATTACACCAAGTTAACTTTTGCCTTTTCTTTGTCTGATAATAAAGGCACTACAAAATACACTTGAGACTAGTTCAGTATTGGGACTAGTCCATTAATGAATAAAGTTTATTCATACTAGTCCAAATATTACTCATACTAGTCCAACCTCACTCCTAAACCCCCCAAACCTCCACCACCGGAGCCCTTCTCCTCCCTTTCTTTAGTTGCCGGAGCCCTCCTCCTCCACTTCTTCCATTTGAAACCTATAATTTTGCAATCTCCATCTCCTCAAATTCCAACCATTAATCGATGGCTTCCAAACTCTCAAAAGAATCAAGGTACAATTCTTCCTCCTCCTTGTCCTTCTCAATTTTTAATAATTTTTATTGCATTTCGAAAAGTTTCCAAATTTTTTCTTTGGATGTAGTTTCGACGTATTGGATGTAGTTTTGGATGTAGTTTCGACGTATTTCTGGAATCTCGAACCTGATTTTAGGGCATACAAGTTCGAAATTTTTCGAACGTTCTGGACAGAAACATGCCGGACTGTAGACATTACAGTCCTATATACATTGTGGACTGTTGAAATATCTGCAGTACTTTACGTATAGAGGACTGTAGAAATTTCAACAGTCATATATACATATAGGACTGTAGAAATTTCTACAGTCCTGAATGTTCAATTAATTTTGGGATGTTAAAATATATATCTTTTTTGTCTTATAGTCACGACCATCGGAAGGACCTTGAGGATGAAGGTATCATAAGAAGATACCTTACTGCGTCGATGCATAAGGAACGCAATGTTCAGCGTGCTGTTGAGACAGCCCTCACTATCCTCAACCCCGAGGCAACCCCTCAAGTTAGGAAACGTCGACTGAAGAAGACTGTAACTCGTTCGAAGAGACGTGCTCCTAATACTACTGGTTCTTCTTTCTCCTCCGATGAAGACATATCAACCGTCCAAAACCGGCCAACTGATGGTTCAGGACCTTCTCAGCATGCAGATAGTCCAGTCGAGAATCGGCCACCAACCATCGAAAACCGGCCTACTGATGGTTCAGGACCTTTTCAGCAGCCAGATAGTCCAGTCGAGACTCGTCCAAACGGTTGCTCTATGTTGCTGTCGATCGAGAACCTTATTACATACCAAATATAGAACAATCCGGTAAGTACATTACATTATGAAAATTTTATATATAGTTCTAATTTATAAGTTCATCCAATTATTTGTAGATAACTATATTTTTATATAGGTATAAGTTCATCCAATTGTTTACTTTTTAGGAGAGTTCTCGTATATTAACGATGATCAACCACGACAAAAAGTACAATACATGGGGGTTTGAGTTTTTCGAAGACGATGTCAAGGCTAAAAACAATCCCACTGGTTTACAAAATTTGGGTAACTACTCATATACGATGGTGGACAATGCACTCATATCAGTATTTGTAGAACGATGGCATCCAGAAACCAATACTTTTCATCTCCCAAACGGGGAGTTGACGATTACCCTGGATGACGTCCATCATATATTGGGACTTAGGGTTGATGGTCGAGTCATGATGAATCACACTTTTGACGAATCGTGCATTAACTTTTATGACCATATCGTGGATTATGTATCAGGCTGTCTGGGAGTCGATGCGGCGAGTTTTACAACCCTTCGAGACTTCAAGAAGTCGTACGGACTTCCTTTAAGATATTTGGAGGAGACATTCGATGATCCAGACCCCAAAGTGGATAATAGAGATAATGTGGCCCGGGGAAATATGCAGTTCATCTTAGGGACTGTCGGCATTCTGGATAAGTCTGGAACGTCGATACATGCTAAATATCTTCTGAATTTTGACGACATAGACACGGTGGGAGAAATATCTTGGGAAAGCGGTATACTAGCATACCTTTATCACGAGCTTGGTACGGCATCCCGTGTCGGTTCCAAGACAATATTCGGATGCCAGACTCTGCTCCATGTAAAGATATATTTTTGTCAACTTGTATATATAATAAAAATTTTGTTGTAGATTTTTTGACTAATTTTTTTAACTTGGTTACGTGAAGGAATGGATATACGAGCACTTTTTAACCCTGAAGCGGGCTAAACTTAACCGAGGGTATGACGAGCACCTTCCTAGAATGTTCAGATGGAAGCCAACTAAGGAAGATGCTAAACGTCCACACACATTGGCCGCCCTACGGATGCACTTGAAGATATGACGATAGAAGAGGTGAATTGAGACCTAATTTTTTATGTTTGATAATAATTTACTAAATTATGTTATGCTAAATTTTATGCATTACAGATAGTTTGGGATCCATATCGTGATTTACGACAGAGTAGTCGTCCATTGCAACCAGTTGCTTTATATCACGGTCTGATAAGTTGTCATGAAATCAAGGAGCCTTATATGCCTGATAGAGTGCTCCGTCAGTTGGGCTACGTACAAACAGTCCCGAAACGTATATTAAAAATGATAAGTGCTCTGATAGGTACAAAACTCCTAAACTATATTCCTGCGGCGTTCAACTGGGTCTCGGACTTCTTCACTGAGTGGCAATGTCACGTTATTAGAGAAACTAAACGACAAGCAGCAGTAAATATGACGGAATGTAGCGACGACTACCTCGCCTACTACGCTGGTGTCGGACTACCTACGTTGTTCAAACGCGGAGGCGATATTGTGCGTGTACCATCAGATCTCCCCACCAAATCTGTCTTGTATACTACATTGGTCAAGATGGTGAGGCAACCAACTTTCAGTTTGAAGATATTTAAATGTTTATAACCTAGCAACATTTATGAATTGTCATCAATAGGCTAGAAAAGCGAAGCAGTTGGGAAGAAGCCTCGTCAGTTGACAGGGTACAAATTATATGGAAATTAATGAGGAGCTACAACACATCGACAATATTGAAGATTTTCCTTTATTGGAAAATATGGAGTAACGTACAAAGAGGCGGCATGAAGTTTAGGCCATGTTTCAATTATATGAAACTTTACTACAGTTTATGTTTCGAGTTTTTTTGGGTTGTAATCTGGACATGTTAAACTTTAAAGTTGGCTGTAACTTTGTGTTTCAATTTTTTGATTGGTTATGTTTTGTTTAAGTTGGTTGTCCTAGTTTTAACTGGTTAATTTTGTTTAACTTTGAACTTGGCACTTATATATATATATATATATATATATATATATATATATATATATATATATATATATATATATATATATATATATGTAGATACAGGGGATTAAAATTAGGGCTGTCAAAATTTTGACAGTCTTAATAGCTTATGGGACTGCCATAATCCTTGCAGTCCTACTTTTATATATAAATGTGCAAAGACAGGGGATTAAAACTAGGACTATCAAGATTTTGACAGTCATAATAGCTTATGGGACTGCCATAATCCTGGCAGTCCTAGTTTTAACTAGGACTGTCAAGATTTTGACAGTCCTAATAACTAATGGGACTGCCATAATCTTGACAGTCATACTTTCAATATATATATATATATATATATATATAAGTTGGAAAAGATACCAAAGCTCAACATACATGACTCATTGCACAACATACATGTAAACACCAAGATTTCTAAAAAAATTTAAAAATAAATTTTTGGGATTTTCTGTGATTTTTTAATTATTTTAAATAAATATTCTTCAAAGGATTAATATTTTGTGTATTATATTAAGTATTAAAATATTACAAAAATTATATTTCTTTGAGTGTATAATTAATAATATGATGTTGTGTAATTTTTTTTAAATTTATTTGGTTCAAAAACTATTTTTAAATAACTAAAAAGCATTGTGTTTAGATAAACCAGACCGAACCAGACTTGAACCGAACCAAACCAAACATAATTAAACCCAACTGAACCGAACCAACCATAATGGGTCGGATATGAACCAGACCCGACCCATATTCGATCCGATCCGACCCACTAATACACAGTAAACTGAGAATTCGATCCCCCCCCGCACCCCACCACCCCCCCGACCGTTACACCCCTGACTCCGCCGCGACCTCCCCCCCCATTCCTGGCGACATCCCCACGACCCCCCCCGCTCCGGCCACTCCCCGTAACCACGGCCCTCCCCCTATAAAACCCGATCACCACCACTACCTTCACCATCACAACGACCACCAACACCTTTGACTTCACTCGACCCCAACGACGACGACGAAGAGGACGACGGCGACGACAACCCGCTGACTTCTCCGCGGCTGCTACCCCGCCGGCCGACGATCCCACGACCACGTCGACCTCAGCAGCTACCCGCCGTCGCCGCCGACGTGCACCGCCGCGCCGCCCTGTCCACGCGTAGCACACCGCGGCCGACCCCTATTCCGGTGAGTTTTCTTTCTCCTCGCTGTGTCGATTCTCGAACGGCTTGTTGCGACATGTTCGCTGTGTGACCCTCTCAAACCATGTATAATTAGATTGGGGTATCGTGTCCTGTGTCGGTCGCAAACCGCGACACAAAAACAGGAAAAATAATCCAATTTTGGAGATCAGAAACTGTCCCGAACTCCCAGTTTATGGCTATTTTATGTCTAACCTAGTTAATATTTTCAAAATTCATTTGAACAGTAAATTAGATAATATAACCAAGTTTTAAATCCTGTAATTTATTTTAATTTATTGTATGTTGTATTTTATTCGCGGGTGAAGTTGACCAAAATTTTGGTTTTCAAAACCTAAAATTTTCCAAAACTGGATGCGTCCCGCTAAACGAGACAACTTTGTCGTGTGCAAATTACACCGAAAGGTGTGTATCGTCAATACGGACATGTAGGATTTTGTGAAAGTTGAATTGGATGTGCGTGTACACCGGAATCAACGCGTATCCGTCGAAAATACTCCGTATCGAACCTATTTTGACACTCGCTGTAACATCGTGTGTGCTTGTCATTTCGTAACAAAACTTGCGCCGTTGGATTCGTAGCATTATGCTGGTCCTGTGACCCAAGTTTGGTTCAATTCTGAGAACGTTGACGAAATCCCGTATTGTGGGCCCCATGGCTCTACTTGATGGGTGATTTTGTGATCGGTTCATCGGAATCCAGTTCTGGATATTCCGTTGGGTTTGTATCATCATTCTGAACTTGTAGACACTAAGTTTGACGAATTTGGAAAACTTTGTCTTTGACATATTTTTCGGTGCGAAGTGGGCTACCTGTGGACCCCGCTTTGACCAAAATTTGTCAATTCTGCCCCTGTGTTCAAATTGGACTTATGGGTAGTCAATCCTAGCTATTTTATATCTTCTGAGAGTGATGGTAATATTTATTTCAGCATCCAGAGGCGTAACTGAAGATCTCACTGTTACCGGAGCAATTGGAGGAATTCAAACCCCAAGCAAGTGTACATTACCAAACTTGAAGTAATTGCCTTAATGTTATTTGCTTGATTTATTTTTCTGTGATGTACCTATTCAACCTAGGACCGTGAGACGTTTCTTAACGTCCGAATAATATTCGGGTGTCGACGCTGTACGCGAAGTCGTGTAACATCATTTAGAGAGTTGATAACCCGATCCTTTATTTACGTGCTTGCTTTACGAAGTATGTCATACCATAAGACACTTGACACTATTCATATGATAGAATCTTTCTAAGTTATTCATGGTAATTCTGTATAGGCTCACAGGATTCATGACATAGATCTTGCATATATATATATATATATATATATATATATATATATTATTATGACTCGATGTATTAGCTAGAGGTCATGATCTTGCGTGTTATGGACATGAGACGTCGTGGATATGAGACGTGTGATTACAATAGGTGGGGAAGTTTTACCATACTAAAGGCTGATTATGTTATATATATATATATATATATATATATATATATATATATATATATATATATATATATATATATAATCTGGGAGTGCCTTAGACTCTGACCAGAGCTTTGGCACACGTACTGACCCTTCGAGATAATAAATGCTGCTATGGGTTTCCCCGACACAGAGCCTATAGTAGTTTCAGCCTAAGTATGATTAATGCTCTTATTTGCATTTTACATAGATGGTTACATAATTTGCCCTGTTGATATATTTTTATATACTGTATTTTATTTGGCTTGAGTTATTCTTTTACCTTGTTATGTCCCCTGAGGACCTGGATCCGGATTATGTCCCCAGGTATAGCAGAGGAGATCTACCCCGAGATATACGGGACATGAGCAGACATTGGAGCAGTACCAGCACCAGAGGATGAGGTGATGCCAGAGGATTTCTTCTGAGTATTTTGTTATGTACTCAGTCATTTCTATTTCTAGTTACTCTATTTTCTGTCTCTTGGATTATTGTACTAAACTTATATTCGGGTTGTTCCCCGAGACATATTGTTGAGACTTGTTGGATTATATTTCTCTTTGATTAGTTTGATAATTGATATTTATGTTTACCTTCTGTGGATGAGATTAGAATTAGACTGTGACTTGTATCGTAGTCTATTATATTTGTTTTACAGCTTAAGTACACTCTAATGGGTCCATTAAATTGGATTTGCCCATTGGAGTGTGCTGCTGGCCATTGCCACGTGGCTAGTCCCTCGGTATTTTGGGACTGGGACGTGACATAGTTTTTGTGGTGGCCCATGCATGTCTACGACTATATTGCTTCGGTTTTAACTAGGGTACTGAGCAAGCCTGCGATTAAGATAGGATAAGTTATAGGATCTCATCCACTTGATTGATTCGCCCTTGACCTCTATATCGATTTCAAAATAATTTTTTGACTTGCATCCTGCCTTGATTCTTCTGTGCGCCTCTTATAGTTTATTTTGGATACAGAAATGGATTCACAAACAAGTGACGAGACTCCCGCAGGAACACCACAAGTTGTAGTTGTCACCTACGACGATGGAGTGACAACAGTGGGTGGAGGTCAATCAGCTCAACAAATAATCAAGCAGGTCAACATACCTCAAGATTCCGGCGAGACGACATTCCACCACCACCGCAGTTTACTCCACCGATGCCCGTTTTCCCACCAGGATAGCCTATTGATGGTCAACAGATGTTCCAAATGTTCTACGCAATGATGCAAGCCCAACAGCAGATTCATCAAGAGGCTCAGCGTCACGAGGCAGAGAACCTGAGAAACAATATAGTGATCGCACTGGAGCAGGCGAACCCACAAACTAGACGGCCATCGACGGGATCTATCACCGATTTTTGCCAGCTGAAGTCCCGTACCTTTTCAGGCAAGGAGGATCCCACTGAAGTTCATGAGTGGCTCACAAACACTAACCACCAATTGGAAGCAGCTGAGCTTCTTAGGGAGCGTTGGATGACTGTCGTCCGGATGCAGTTGATGGGAAATGCACATCACTGGTGGCTATCTGAGGAGACACAGCTCGGACCAGACCGAGTCACTTTGGAGGAGTTCTCTAGACTCTTTCAGGAAATGTACATTCCATCTATTGCTCGATCGGAACTTCAGGACAATCGCCTCACTCAAGACAATATAACAGTGGAAGAGTACAATGCGGAGTTCATCCGTTTGAGACACTTCGCCCCTACCCTGATCCCGACAGAAGAGGAGAAGACGGAGAAGTTCTTCGACGGACTTAACTTTGAGCTACAGAGACAGATTGGCTCTATTGCACCTACTTCATACACGGACGTCCTAGCTGCAGCACGACGTATGGAGCGCGTGACACGCCCCAGTCCCAAAATACATAGGAATAGAAATACGTAAGTATGCCAGCCATATGTATATGGCAACTCCAATATATAAAAACCATAACACATACGTACGCTATATTATGAATAATAATTCACAAGTGGTATAAATTTATGTCATAAGTCACATGGCATAACTAGATCTCATCCACATAATCAAATAACCAATCAACTATATAACTGAATCAAGTATAAAATGCTTGATAAGAATAAGTAGTTGGGTGGAGATAAATCCACTACCAACTAAAATATAAGAGAAATAAAATAAGTACATCTACCGAGCAATGAGACTTGAAGAGAAGACCTCCTCGAAAGAGAGAGAAGTAGCAAGTCCTGATCCGTGCTCCTGCGAATAGTCATGATCGTCTATACCTGGAAAGGGACCAGGTCCTCAGAGGGACGTAACAAGATACATAGAAGCATGCCAATTGAATACAGTAAGCATGCATAATAGATAGAAAATATATAAGTACGCTGTACTAGACAATCTATATGAATATGCATAATGAGGACAACCTTTCGACGTATGGGTAGGTGTAGGATACTCTATCTATCTCACAACTCACACACACGTCCATGAACATCATCAGTCGTCATACCGCGAGGGTAGCGACCATCGCGACACAACTTCCGTAGTGCGTGCTAGTTACTACGGTTTACCAGAGTGGGTAGACCATACGCCTACTGATTGTCCTCCCCTCCCATGATACTATGTGTCAAGTTTGTGTCAACATATATAGTATATAATTATGATTGAAAGAAAACACATATATAATAAATATATAAAAATATAATAAGCATGCAAAGTACTGTAAGTAATTTGGCAAGGTATCTTGTCTGGTCTGAAAAAGAATAAAGTCTCAACTCAAGGCGTCGTCCGATCTACCCGTCACACAAATTAAACAAGTTAGGTTACAAAAATGGGTGAATAGGTTCCTCCATTTTAATCTATTTTAATTCTGAATAAAATAAACTAAAATAGTATTTTAATCTTATTATAATCTAATTTTATTGCTAAATCCTAATTTTGGTCCAAAGAAAGTTAACTTTACGGATTTGTGATCCGTGGCACGCAAATCGAGGCAATCCGTTGACCAAAAAGTCAAATGACTCAAATCCTGGATTTGTGTGTGGAATGCTATAGATTTCAATGCTACAGGAACATCAGAATCAACGGTTTCAAAAATCACAAGTCAGTAAAGAGTTATGTCAATAAGGGCGCACAAATGATACTTTTTGATGGTTTCCTATTTACGTCTATATTGTACGAATTTTACAGTAGATTAAACTTATATGTTAAATTTTGAAAAATAATTTTATGGTAGTTCATCATGTTAGATTTTCGAAACTTCAAACGGCTCGTAATTTCGAGTTCGGGATCTCCCAAAATCTCAAAAATACAAAAAATGCGTCTGATTTCGGACAGCTGACAGTTTTAGAATTTTTTAGAAAAATAGATTCATAAATTATTAAAATAATTTATATATTCAGAAAACTAATCTTGATATAGTTTTTACAAAAAAAACTAGAGCTCGTTTGGAGTCCGGAGCTAGGAGATATCATTTTTTTTAAGTCATCATAACTACTAGAAAAGGAGGCTAAATTTATGACGAATTTTGACTATTTTTGGATAAAAAATAGAGGAGTTTGGTGAAAAAAATATGTAAGATGAGTTTATTCCATAAGTCTAATAGGTATTTATAATGGTGGAGACTACTTAATTGAATACGACTAGGATTGGAAATAATTAGGATCAGTTTAAATAAGGATATGATATGCATAAAGTTGCTTTCTTACTAGGCTCATGATTTGAATTAATTTAAAATAGAAATTGTGTTTATCTAAATAATTTATAATCTTAAATAGAATTAAAGATAATACAAATAATTTATATATAATCTTATTAATATCTATTAACACTAAATTAGCATCTATCTAATATTAAGACTATATACATCCAAATAAATCCTAAATAATTTCAAAAATCTAAATAAAATTTTTAAAATTTTAAATAAATTACAAAAAAATATAATTAAATATTTTAACCTAAAATAAATATTTGGTGGAATAATATGCAAGATGGTCTCAAAGTAAATCATGGAAGTCCTAAATATTTAGGTTTTCTATCCAAAAATCTAAACTAGCCTAAAAATAATTTTAAATAAATATTTATATAAGTAAATATATCAAAAAATTTATTTTCTAATTAACTAAGAGAATACTCTAAAGAAATTTAATATTTAAAATAATCTATAATAAATATAATAATATAAAATATACACAAAATATCTATTTGGGTGAGGGGGTTTACAATCTACCAAACTTATAAAAAATTTGTCCTCCAAATTAAAAATAAGGAATGATTTGTTAAATCTTTCACATTCGTATATAAGGTAAGTCAACCGCAATCTTTTCAAAATTTTAAATGACAAAATCTATTCAAATCCATCATAATCTCTTCAAAATTAAAATAACCACTATTTAAATCAAAATTTAACCTATCATAATCTCTTCTAGATTTTTAGATAATCAACATCCAAATTTAATTCAAATCTATATGGCATTTTCAAGATTTAAATAACCCACATCAAATTTTATATCACGATTTTCAACTATCATAATCTCCTATAGATTTTAAACAATTATAATCAAATCTTATTCCTATATTTCAACTTAAGAATTTTGTACCCTTCAAATTTTAAATTTAATTTCTATTATCAATATTTCAAATAGGTGATCTAACAATCAAAATTTAACTTTTAATTCAAATCATCAAATTATAAATTTTTGAACTCAATCCATCAATGTTCATGTTTAGAGTTCTATTATTTATTTATTTATTTTTTCTCAAAATTTTAAATCGTTAATTCAATATCCAATATTCAAACTTTAAATCATGTGCTCAAATTATAAATATTTGGTCCGTAATATCAAGATTCTAAATTCATTCTATTAGGCATTCTTATCTTTAAAGTTAAATCATCATAATCAAAATTATTCTTCTAAAAATTCTCAAAATAAAAATGACTTAAATCTCTCACTAATCTCACTTGATTACAATCTAAAATTTTTTACCTCAAGTTGACAATGCAACTTCTACCCAGCTTAGAATTTACCAATCTATCGTGTTATTTAATCCACAAAATATATCACATGTTTTATGTCCTTAATTACAAAAGATAGTCACCAAGTAATGTGATTGGCCTATGGGGTATATCTAGTACTATCCGTATATCAAACTTATACTAAGCACGAGCGTTCGTCTTTCCGAAATAGGGGAAGACAAAAAACAATAATAAATAATTCAAGGAGGAGGTGATAGAATACAAGCACGGGGTTCAAGGCGATGAAAGAATTCAAAAAGAGGGTTTTCAGGACAGTTGTGGATTAAAATCTTATTTTGGTAAATTTTTATTCGCATGCTCATATTAGTACAGTTATGTAACCGATACGATATGCTCAAACATGTTTAGAGGGCAAGTATATTCGTCTAACATGTTGAGTCAACTATATCTCAATCCACGTAAAATAGTCATGCGAAGAGCGAACCAAGTGCATTAAGGTTGATCATACCATAATACACTGATTCTGATTTAGACGATGTATTAGTAGGCGTTCCCAATAACACATATGTCATGAACAAGCTCGATAAAAGAATAAGCTTGCAAAACTAGGCTATAAAATAGCAGCATAAGCAGAGGTAGTCAAGAAAATATAAGTACGCTTGATTATGATGAAGGAAGGTACAAAATAATTCAAGTTCACAAAGAAGATAAGACTCGTCCGGTGTTGTGCCTCTACAGTTGCCATACGAACTTCTTGTCTAAGTCTCTAGTCGACCAAATGGGGGTATGGGCCTCTAAGTTCTACAGTCTGGATAGACACTATCTTCTTATGCAAGCCTATAGTTGGTGTCATTCAATTATACTTCATTAATGGGTCAAAAGGACTATGTGATACTAGGTTATGAGGCATACTACCCAACTTACAAGAATTTAACTAATAGTGTTATTGAATATTAGAGTGTATATACCTAGTATAAGTTACCTTCCTAACCCCTATCAAGCACGAAAGAAAAGATAAGATTGACGTTGTGAAATGATCAAGCAAGATGCAATGCAAGCAATCAAATAAGAATGCGAAATAAAATCAAGGGAGGTGATTAAATAAGTGGATAAAATCCTATACTCTAATCCTATGCGTAGGCTTGCTCGGTACAGTAACGTAACCGAGACAATATGCTCTTGACCTGCATGGGCCACCACAAAAATATGTCACGCCCCAGCCCCAAAATACGTAGGACTAGGAATACGTAAGCATGCCAGCCGTATGTATATGGCAACTCCAATATATGAAAACCATAACACATACGTACGCTGTATTATGAATAACAATTCATAAGTGGTATAGATTTATGTCATAAGTCACAGGACATAACTAGATCTCATCCACAAAATCAAATAACCAATCAACTATATAACTGAATCAAGTATAAAATGCTTGATAAGAACAAGTAGTTGACAAATCCACTACCAACTAAAATACAAGAAAAATAAAATAAGTACATCTACTGAACAATGAGACTCGAAGAGAAGACCTCCTCAAAAGAGAGAGAAGTAGCAAGTCCTGATCCGTGCTCCAGCGAATAGTCATGATCGTCTACACCTGGAAAGGGACCAGGTCCTTAGAGGGACGTAATAAGATACATAGAAGCATGCCAATTGAATACAGTAAACATGTATAATAGACAGAAAATATATAAGTACGCTGTACTAGACAATCTATATGAATATGCATAATGAGGACAACCTTTCGACGTATGTGTAGGTGTAGGATACTCTATCTATCTCACAACTCACACACATGTCCATGAACATCATCAGCCGTCATACCGCGAGGGTAGCGACCATTGTGACACCATCAGCCGACATACCGCGAGGGTAGCGACCATCGCAACACAACTCCCGTAGTGCGTGCTAGTTACTACGGTTTACCAGAGTGGGTAGCCCATACGCTTACTGATTGTTCTCCCCTCCCATGATACTATGTGTCAAGTGTGTGTCAACATATATAGTATATAATTATGATTGAAAGAAAACACATATATAATGAATATATAAAAATATAATAAGCATGCAAAGTACTGTAAGCAATTTGACAAGGTATCTTGCCTAGTCTGAAAAGGAATGAAGTCCCAACTCAAGGCGTCGTCCGATCTACCCGTCACACAAATTAAACAAGTTAGGTGACAAAAGTGGGTGAATAGGTTCCTCCATTTTAATTAATTTTAATTCTGAATAAAATAACCTAAAATAGTATTTTAATCTTATTATAATCTAACTTTATTGCTAAACCCTAATTTTGGTCCAAAGAAAGTCAACTTTACAGATTTGTGATCCATGACACGCAAATCGAGGCAATTCGTTGACCAAAAAGTCAACTGACTCAAATCCTGGATTTGTGTGTGGAATGCTATAGATTTTAATACTACATGAACACCAGAATCAACGGTTTTATAAAATCACAAGTCGGTAAAGAGTTATGTCTATAAGGGCGCACAGATAATAATTTTCGGTAGTTTTTTATTTACGTCTACGTTGCACGAATTTTATAGTAGATTAAACTTGCATAATAAATTTTGTAAAAATAATTTTATGGAATTTCATCATATCATATTTTTAAAACTTCAAACGGCTCATAATTCTGAGTTCGAAATCTCCTGAAATCTCAAAAATACAAAAATGCGTCTGATTTCGGACAACTGGCACTTTTAGAATTTTTTGGAAAACTAAGTTCATAAATTATTAAAATAATTTATATATTCAGAAAACTAACCTTTATATAGTTCTAACGAAAAAACTAGAGCGCGTTTGGAGTCCGGAACTAGGAGATATCATTTTTTTAAGTCGTCATAACTACTAGAAAATGAGGCTGAATTTATGACAAATTTTGACTGTTTTTGGACGAAAAATAGAGAAGTTTGGGTAAGAAAAATATGAAAGATGAGTTTATTCCATAAGTCTAATATATATTTATAATGGTAGAGACTACTTAATTGAATACGACTAGGATTGAGATATGATTATGATCAGTTTAAATAAGGATATGATATGCATGAAGTTGCTTTCTTAGTAGGCTCGGGATTTGAATTAATTTAAAATAGAATTTGAGTTTATCTCGATAATTTATAATCTTAAATAGAATTAAAGATAATATATATAATTTATATATAATCTTATTAATATCTATTAACACTAAATTAGCATCTATCTAATATTAAGACTATATACATCCAAATAAATCCTAAATAATTTTAAAAATCTAAATAAATTTCTTAAAATTCTAAATAAATTATAAAAAATATAATTAAATATTTTAACCTAAAATAAATATTTGGTGGAACAATATGCAAGTATGGTCTCATAGTAAATTATGGAAGTCCTAAAAATTTACGTTTCCTATGTTTAAATTATCCTAAAATTCTAGAAAATCTCCAAAAATCTAAAATAGCCTAAAAATAATTCTAAATAAATATTTATATAAGTAAATATATCAAAAAATTTATTTTCTAATTAACTAAGAGAATACTCTAAATAAATTCAATATTTAAAATAATCTATAATAAATATAATAATATAAAATACATACAAAATACCTATTTGGGTAAGGGGGTTTACAGCGCATCACCAGGAGAGAGTCCAGCCTGAAGCGGCCATTCATGTTAGCACCAGCCAGAGCACCACATGGAGAAGCTGCAAAGAGACCTCACATGAACCAACCACCACAGAGAGCTGTATCACAATCCCTAATCCTTCCTACTTGTCACTATTATGACAAGGTAGGCCATATTGAGAGGGAGTGTAGACTTAAATTGGAATTATGTTTAGCTTGCGGATCCAGTCAGTATTCGGTAAGGGATTGCTCTGAGCGTCGAGAAGGAGCCCCGATAGTAAACCGACAAGCTTTACCAACACCGGAAGGATATCAGCCAAGGTCACCCTTGCCACCACGAGCAGCACTCTTCCAGCACGCCCAACAACAGCAGATGGCACCACCGCAAGAACGTGGACAGGCTTTTGTGATGACAGTGGAGGACGCACAAACTCGAGGAGTAGCGAATACGAGTAAAATTTAAATTTTATCATAGCTATCTATTCCTAGTAATACTTTCGCACGTGGCTGTTAGATCATTTTCCTAGCCTAAGCCTAGTATTATGCTGGCATAAACTTGTTACTCTAGATGTCACTGATACCCAAGTTTTCATAAGCTGTAGTTGATCTTCATTCTAATCAGACTCCTTTACTCTTGAGTTACTTATCTCTCATTGCCTAGAAAAAAGTTTTTATTCCTTTCCTACGTGTTCTGCTTAACCCTCACCCTTCCTCACTATTTTTTCTTGTTCATGATTCCTTATTCTTTGTGTCGTGCTTCAACAAACATGTCTTGCAACCGTGTTATCTCTTCTGACTGGTTATGTTTCATTTTCTTAATTGCGAGGACGCAATTCTTTTAAGGTGGGTAGATTGTAAACACCCAGATTTTAAATTTTTTTTAAAAATAAACCTTTAGGATTTTTCTGTGATTTTTTAATTATTTAAAATAAATATTCTTCAAAGGATTAATATTTTTGGTATTATATTAAGTATTAAAATATTAAAAATATATATTTTTGGGTATATAATTAATAATATGATGTTGTGTAATTTTTCTAGATTTATTGGGCTCAAAAACTATTTTTAAATAGCTAAAAAGCATTGTGTTTAGATAAACCAGACCGAACCAGACTTGAACCGAACCAAACCAAACCTAATTAAACCCAACTGAACCGAACCAACCGTAATGGGTCGGATCTGAACCCGACCCGCACCCGATCTGACCCGACCCGCTAATACACAGTAAACTGAGAATTCAATCCCCCCCGCACCCTCACGACCCCCCCGACCGTTACACCCCCGACTCCGCCGCGACCTCCCCCCCGTTCCCGGCGACACCCCCACGACCCCCCCGCTCTGGCCTCACCCCGTAACCGCTACCCCCCCCGCTCTGGCCTCACCCCGTAACCGCGACCCTCCCCCTATAAAACCCGATCACCACCACCACCTTCACCATCATAACCACCACCAACACCTCTGACTTCACTCGACCCCGACGGCGACGACGAAGACGACGACGACGACTAGCCGACTTCTCCATGGCTGCTACCCCGTCGGCTGACGACCCCACGACCACGTCGACCTCAGCAGCTACCCGTCGCCGCCGCTGACGTGTACCGCCATGCCGTCCCGTCAACGCGTAGCACACCGCGGTCGACCCCTATTCCGGTAAGTTTTTCTTCCTCCTCGCTGTGTCGATTCTTGAACGGCTTATTGCGACATATTCGCTGTGTGACCCTCTCGAACCCTGTGCAATTAGATTGGGGTATCGTGTTCTGTGTCGATCGTAAACCGCGACACAAAAATAAGAAAAATAACCCAATTTTTGAGATCAGAAACTGTCCCGAACTCCCAAGTTCATGCCTGTTTTACGTCCAACCTATTTAATGTTTTCAAAATTCACTTAAACAATAAATTAGATAATATAACCAAGTTTAAAACCCTATAATTTTAATTTATTGCATGCTGTGTTTTCTTTGCGGGTGAAGTTAACCAAAAACTTGGTTTTCAAAACCCGAATTTTTTCAAAACTGGGTGCGTCCCGCTAAATGAGGCAACTTTGTCGTGTGCGAATTACACTAAAAGGTGCGTATAGTCAATACGGACGTGTGGAATTTTACGAAAGTTGAATTGGATGTGCGTGCACACCGAAATCAACGCGTATCCGTCGAAAATATCCCGTATCAGGCTTGTTCTGACACTCTCTGTAATTTCGTGTGTGCTTGTCATTTCGTAACGAAACTTGTGCCATTAGATTTGTAGCGTTACGCTGGTCCTGTGACCCAAGTTTGGTTCGATTCTGAGAACGTTGACGAAACCCAGTATTGTGGGCCCTACGGCTCCACTTGACGGGCAATTTTGTGATCGGCTCATCGGAATCCAGTTCTGGACATTCTATTGGGTTCATATCATCGTTCTGGACTTGTAAACACTAAGTTTGACGAATTTGGAGAAATTTATCTTTGGCACGTTTTTCGGTACGAAGTGGGCCACCCGTGGACCCCGCTTTGACCAGTAACTGTCAATTCTGTCCCTGTGTCCAAATTGGAGTTATGGGTAGTCAATCCTAGCTATTTCATATCTTCTGAGAGTGATGTTAATATTTATTTCAGCATCCGGAGGCGTAACTGAAGATCTCATTGTTACCGGAGCAATTTGAGGAATTTAAACCCCAAGCAAGTGTACATTGCCAAACTTGCAGTAATTGCCTTAATGTTCTTTGCTTGATTCATTTTCTGTAATGTACCTGCTCAACCTAGGACCGTGAGATGTTGCTTAACGTCCAAATAATATTCGGGTGTCGACACCGTACGCGGAGTCGTGTAACGTCATTTAGAGAGTTGATAACCCGATCATTTATTTACGTGCTTGCTTTACCAAGTATGTCATACCATAGGAAACTTGACACTATTCATGTGACAAAATCTTTCTGAGTTATTCATGGTTATTCTGTATCGGCTCACAGGATTTGTGACATAGATCTTGCATATACATAGATATTGTTATGACTCGCTGTACTAGCTAGAGGTCATGATCTTGTGTGTTATGGACATGAGACGTCGTGGAGATGAGACGTGTGATTACATTGGGTGGGAAGAGTTTTACCATTCTAAAGGATGATTATGTTATATATATATATATATATATATATATATATATATATATATATATATATATATATATATATATATATATATATATATATAATCTGGGAGTGCCTTAGACTCTGACCAGAGCTTTGGCACACGTACTGGCCCTTCAAGATAATAAATGTTGCTATGGGTTTCCCCGACACAGAGCCTATAGTAGTTTTAGCCTGAGTATGGTTAATGCTCTCATTTGCATTTCACATAGATGGCTATATAGTTTTCCCTGTTGATATATTTTTATATACTGCATTTTATTTGGCTTGAGTTATTCTTGTACCTTGCTATGTCCCCTGAGGACCTGGATCCGGATTATGTCTCCAAGTTTAGCAGAGGAGATCTACCCCGAGATATATGGGACAAGAGCAGACATTGGAGCAGTACCAGCACCAGAGGACGAGGTGATGCCAGAGAATTTCTCCTGAGTATTTGTTATGTACTCAGTCATTTCTGTTTCTAGTTACTCTATTTTCTGTCTCTTGGATTATTGTACTAAACTTATATTCGGATTGTTCCCCGAGACATATTGTTGAGACTTGTTGGATTATATTTCTCTTTGATTAGTTTGACAATTGATATTTATGTTTACCTTCTGTGGATGAGATTAGAATTTGACTGTGACATGTATCGTAGTCCGTTATATTTGTTTTACAGCTTAAGTACACTCTAATGGGTCCATTAAATTTGGTTTGTCCATTGGAGTATGCTGCTGGCCATTGCTACGTTGCTAGTCCCTCGGTATTTTGGGACTGGGGTGTGACAATACAATACTTCATTTTATTTCTTTTATAGTCATTATCTATTGCACTATCACGCTACAAAAGTATAAGATATTATATTCTATTTCTATCGCATACAAAATTATAAAATGATACAAATGTATAAGATGTATCAATCGATTAGAATATTAAAGTAGTCCTTAGGCAAGATTTTGGGATCCTCTATCTTCATCATCTTCTTATAGCCAACAATTACATCCATGTAGGGTGTCGTTCATGCGATCGCTTCCTCCGGTGCGTGTTTATACCAAAGCGTAGAAGGTGAAGGAATATGAGAATAACCGATCAACCTTGGGATGACAAAATATTGTCCGACAAGCCCTATTGAACATATATTGGATAGTCTGTGTTCGGCCGGGGGAGCGCACATTGAAAAAAAAAGTATTGTTAATGCCTTCTGAGATGATTACAATAGGTATCTTATACCTATTAGAGAATACGTATGCAGCAGGCGGGACATCCATGTAATGGTCTGGCCCGGTAACTGTGTCCGTACAAGGTATGCTTGCCAACAAATCTCCAATAATTTTTTCGCCGAGTATCTGCCTATAGAAGGGTAGACGAGACTCCAACTCCTCATACAGCCCTTCCCTAACCTGTCTCCATCCCGCTTCAACTGAATTGCCAAGTTTTCTTGCGAGTGCATGAAATTCATAATGGCCATCCTTAGGAACATCAACAATAGACCAAATGAAATCCCGTATCTCAGGTAAGAAATTTTGAATGTATAGACTATATGAATCAGAGAAGTTATCTAAACCCTCTGTCGTGACTGCATCGTTTGTTTTCTGTTTCTTCCCCCTTCGAATAGTAAGCTTACTCTTTCTCTTTGAAATTACCACACTTTCGATAACCGACTTTGACTCAACTTGCTCTAAATTGCGTTCAATATGTTCAAACAAGGATGGATCTCTTTTAGTTGACTCCACCTCCTTTTTTTGTGCTCTACTGATTCTTGAGTGTGGTCTTTCCTTAGAAGTCCGAAAACAGATGGCTCTTACAATCGAGTTGTTGCCGGGACTACAATTTCTTGGATTTTAACCTCAATGGATTTTCTCTCCGGTTCCGATGCGACACACTATCCTGCGTGAAAGAGTTTCACTTGTGGCAAAGAAAAAAAAATCATCGTGAACTTCCACCGTCAGCATGATCGACAACTGTCTCTAATATTGATCAACAACAACTAGTGGAATGTGTATAGATTGACGACGATATTTGTTAATCTTATGTGCACAAGGAAGGCCGGGTGAATGTCGATATGAACAACCGCAAACCTCGGGATCATAACCAACGAACTTCGACCTACCAATCTCTGTAGTACCCCGCTCCGCGTAGGCACTATGTACAAGTGATATCGCTTTGCTTGCTCGAGCGGAAGCCTTCTCGGAGAGTTCTCGTTCGAACCATAAGACAATTGATCTAAGTGAATAGGCAGAACTGCATTATTTGATTCTTGCATGCCTTAATAATGAATCTGAGTTTTTGAATGCTTGTTCTAAGAAGATGGTTTCATAAGAAGAATGATAGACTTGACTCTGCATGCTAATAAGTGAACTCGTATAACTTGTCATTGAAATGAATTTGCTTGCCTAAATAAGAGAACTTGTGTGCTTGTCTAAGAGATGGAACCATTGCCATGCTAAGTCCAGAGTATAAGAAATATTGCATGCTTAGTTACACGGACTCCACTATCGAACGAACTGCTGCCATGCTAATAAGAAAGAGTAAAAGATTGCTTGCACTTATTCTTGATATCGTATGCTAAACTGGAATACTGGAATGCTTGTCCAAAGAGATAGAATTGCATGCTATAATTATAGAACTGTTCTTGCTTGTTACTTGTTTAAAGAGTTAGCTTTGCTTGAACAGGTTTCTTTGTTTGCTTGAGAACAACTTTCTTAAAAATAGTCCGTCCTGAGGCTTGAACTTGGTGAATAGCTTGAACTTGTGCATCTAGACTAATAGTCCGTCCTGAGGCTTAAAAATCTTACTTACGGGAGGGTGTGGCTATTAGGCAAGAGTATTGAGAGCTTCGGCCCTATCGCTTGATTGATGTGCTTGCTTGCTTGCTTGTTCATTGTTCATCAGTTGCATGATAGCATATTTATCTGATAGGAGCTTGCATTCATGCATTTGGTCAGGACAACTTGTGCACAAGGTCATCTCTCGAGCGTTTCCTGGGACACTGGTGTCACGCTCCAGTCCCAAAATACGTAGGACTAGGACACGTAAGCATGCGAGCAACATGTATATGGCAACTCCAATATATGGAAACCATAACACATGCGTACGTTATATAATAAAAAATAATTCACAAGTGGTATAACTATCACAAGTCACAGGGTATAGTCTAAATCTCATCCACAAAAAAATAAATATAAATAAATAACCAATATCTATGAAACTATATCTCAATATGAAGTATCTAAAGATGACAGTCGGATGGAAACAAATCCACTGCCAAACTAGAATATAAAAGCAAATACCATATAAGTACAACAACTACCATAACTGCGACTCGAAGAGAAGACCTCCTCAAAGCATAAGGGTAACCAGTCCGGATCTGCGCTCCTGCGAATACTCATGAATATCTACACCTGGAAAGGGACCAGGTCCTCAGAGGGACATAGCAAGATACATAGAAGCATGCCAATAAAGTACTGAAATAAATATCCAATGGGTCGCCTAACCGTCTATGTGAATGCAGTTTGAGAACAACTTTCTTACAAGTGGGCTATCTGGCCATAAAATAGAATTGGCATGATTCTCTCGGAGAATCAAGGGCCTACAAAGCATGTCGTCTTTTGAACGACAGAGGCCACCAGGTAATATAGGGGTCATCACGACCGCGTATCTCCGGCGGAGCGTACGGGTAACATAAAAAGGAAAGTGCAAAGGAGCCCAAATATCGTACTTATTGTTCTCCCCACCCCATGCTCTAAGCATGTCACATCCATGACACGATTTAGTTCATAGCCTATCTTTAGTACAATAGCCCAATCCTGCAACCAAACAAGGACAAGGATTGGACCACCGTACTATAATAGGCTATGTCCATGGACTACTAATAACTGCTAAGTCTCCTAGCATGCAAAGTTTCTATCAACAGTTATCCCTAACGAACGACTCATACGTACAGGAGGCCAGACCTGTCACGCAGTCCGTGATCTATATGAGACTCACACTCGTGTAATAGCTGTGTCACGGCCAATGAAACCTAATGATTCTTCATGATAATGGGGCAATCTCATAAACAAGGTCAATGCATATACATAAATAAAAATAAATCACGACGACACCGTCGTTGCACCCAAGTTTTCTTGGACGCGCATTTTATATAGCAGTTAAAATATATGAACTAATAAGCAGAAATAAAATATGCATGCATTATATAGAAATGTAAACACAGTACAATGGCAAGGTATACTTGCCTGACAAGAGAGCTACAAAATGTAACGTCCAGATGTCAAACACCAAGAGTCAGAAACTACGGTCTCAGAATGAACGTCTCCGGATGCTGAAATAAACATCACCAACGTCCCAGAATAAGCGAGATAGCTAAAAAATACTACTCTTTCGTCCAATTTGGACACAGGAGCATAATTTCGGATCAAAGCGGGGTCCACATGTGGCCTACTTTGCACCGCAAAGCGTGCCAGGGGTAAAGGTCTCTAAATGGGACAAATTTATAGGTCAAACCAATTCTAAACGTCAATACGAACTCAATGGTACATCCAATTTTGGATTCCGGTGAGCCGAACACAAATTCGCCCAAAAAGTCAACCATAGGGCCCGCAAATAGGCGGCTTGGTCAATTATCTCAGAATTACGTGAAAATTGGGTCACATGACCAGCGCGATACCACGAGTCCAGTGGCGCAAGTTTCGTCGCATTCTGACGAGCGGTCACTAAATGGCGCAGGGTTTTACAAAAGTCGCGATACCGGAAATTTTTGCCAAAATGGGCTGATTCCGATGCGCATACTCGTCCGAATCAGTTTTTGCGAAAGCCTACACGTCTGGGTATACCGTATGCGCCTTTCGGTGCACATGGTACATGACGGGACGGTCCTGTTTGGCGGGGCGCGCTCCGTATCAAAATTTCTGGAAGTTGAAAAAAGTATATTTTCGGGATTTTTAACTTACTTTAATTCTACATACAACAATAATTAAAATATTCTATTCGACAGGAATTAATCTCGGTTAGGTGGTCTCCGTATACCAAAAAAAACTAGATTCGGATCTCTGTGGTAGGAGATACGAGTCCGTGAACATGAGTAGTTACCACAGTTTTCTGTGATTGAAAAGTGATCATTTTTTGCCAACTTGGTCGCTATTTTCGCCTAGGGTTACGCGTTGTTCGAAGTAAACTAACATACAGAGATGGAAGGAGGATAGGTCGTGAATGTACCGGTGAAGACGGGATCGAGTTTGGTCGAGCGATGGCGCTGGAATCGAGTCGTGAACAGAGCTTCGTTGCTGTTCAAAAATCTGTCGCGGGGTTGTGCGCGCGAACGACGGCGGTCTGCTCGTTGAACGGCGGCGGTCTGCGGCGGGTCTCCGGTCGGCGCTCAGGCGGCTCGAGGTTTGAAGGCGGCGGCTAGGTCGAGTATAGAGATTAGGGTTAGGGTTTAAACGGATGATATATATATAGAAGTAGATGAGAGCAGGGGGTCTCCTACGCGCGGGGTTAGAGAAGCTGTCGCTGCTAATGCTTAGCCTAACGGGTTTGGGCCGGGTTTGGGTAGATTAGGTGGGTTTGGGTTTGTATTGGGTAGGGTTAGGGTCCATTAAGATAATTTCTTTTTCTTTTATTCTTAATCATTTTCCTTTCTATTTTCCTTATTCCTTTTCTATTTTCTTTTATAATAAACTATATATATATATATATATATATATATATATATATATATATATATATATATATATATATAAATAGAAAATTCTAGAAATTTATTTTAGAGCATACAATTAATCTATCAGTCGTCCACAGGGTCTCCTATATGAAATAAATTAAGAAAAAATTACGGTTGCTCCATAAATCCCTAAATGCACAAATACATAGAAATAAAAATCCAATAAATTTTATTTCTTCTAATTAGCTAATAAATACTATAATTAAATTAAATACTTAATATGGTTTTTAAAATTAGAGATTTTATATTCTACCCAACTTATAAAAATTTTGTCCTCAAAATTAAAATAGGGTAGGGTTTCTCCATCTAATCTTACTTGGTCACAATCTAAAAGAATTTATCTCAAGTTTAATAATGCAATTTCTACCCAACTTATAATTTACCCAACTATCACATAAGGCTATACATCTAAGAAAACTATTCCTCAAATTATTTAATCATGTTATGCAATCCTCAAGGTTTCTAACACACAAATACATCATATATGATACGCCCTTAATCAATTATAAAAGAGAGTCACCAAGTCATGTGATTAGCCTATGGGGTATATCTAGTACTATCAGTGTATCAAACTTATACCAAGCACGAGGTTTTGTCTTTCCGAAATAAGGAAAGACGAAAAACAATAATAAAGAGTTCAAGGGGGAGATAATAGAATAGAAGTATGGGGATCAAGGCGTTTAAAGAATTCAAATGGGAATTGTCAAGGCAGTTGTGGATTAAAATCATATTTGGTAAATTCCTATTTGCATGCTCGTATCAGTATAGTTTGTAATCGATACGATATGCTCATACACGTCTATGGGTAAGTATATTCGTCTACTAGTCGACTATATATCTCAATCCACGTAAAGTAGTCATGCGAAGAGAGAACCAAGCGCACTAAGGTTAGCTAGATCTTAATATACTGATTCTGAAATATATTAGTGTATGCATCCACTAATACATATGTCGTGAACAAGCTCGATAAAAGAATAAGCTTGCAAAAATAGGCTATAAAATAGCATCATAAGTCAAGGTAGTACAGCAAATATAAATACGCTGGATTATGATGAAAGAAGGTACACAATAATATTTCAAGTTCACAAAGAAGACAAGACTCTACAATCTCTACAGTTGGCATACTACTCTCAAGTCGATCATAAATATATCAAGGGGTAATGGTAAATCAACCTATAGGTAAGGGATGCTAGTGTTCACTAGATATTCTAAACTTAGTGATCTGTCAATGCTCTAGTTGTATTCTTAGTAGGATTATTATCCTAATTATTATTCTAACAACAAGGGTTCCTATGTTCTAGGGGAAGGCTGTAAACCCCCTGAATTTTCAAATTATTAAATCTTGGATTTTCCCCAATTTTCTGGAATTTTCTGTAATTAAAATCTAGGTTTTTAATTAATAAATGATTTTTAATTGGCAATAAATAATATTAAAATATCATGGAAATAATATTTTTGGGTGTAAAATGGAAAACTGGACTTAGGGCAATTTTTCTGGAATTTATTGGACCCCGGACCTATTTTTAAATGCCTAAAAACTATTTAATTAATTAATTAATTAATTATTTATTTATTAAATGTTTTATTATTATTATTATTAATATTATTTATTTTCTAACCCTAGCCCATGGCCCAGCCCGCGGCCCGCGGCCCGGCCCATTGGGCCGAACACGAACCCAGCCAGCCCACCGAGCCCAGCCCCTTAGCGGGTCGGGTCGGATCCCCAGACCCGCACCCGACCCGACCCTACCCGGGTCCCCCTCACCCCCACGACCCTTTCCCCCTCCGTTTCCGGCGCCGCCGCCTCCGCCGCCCGCGCCAGCCCACGTCCCCCGCTCTGCTCCTCCTTCCCCGCCCTCGCCTCCGCCATCCCCGGCCGACCCAGCGCCCCTACCCGCCTATAAAAGCCCCGACCCCGGCCGCCCCTTCGACCCACTCGCCCCCGCTCCGCCGCTCCTCCACTCGCCACCGCCACCGCAGAACCCCCTCGCCGTCGCCGTGCTCCGCTCGCCACCCAGCGCCGTCCTCCTCCCTCGGCGCCGCCTCCTCCTCCGCCCTCGGTCGACCACAGCAACCGCAGCAGCAGCACGAGCAGCTCCCCGCGCCGCCTCCGGCCGCCGGCGAGTCCCCAACCACCGCGCCGTCAGCCGCCGCGCTGCCCCGGTCCCCTCCGCCGCAGCCCAGCCGCCCACGCCGCCGCTTCCGGCCGACGCGACTCCACCAGAACCCTAACCCTAATTTGGATTCGCGTGTCCGACACGAGTCGGACACGACTCGACCCTGATTTTCGGGTCCCCTTCAGGTGCGTGTGACTTTCGCCTCGTAGCTCCATTTTTAATTCCGCAAATTGCGTTGTGAAGCCTGTATGACCCTCTCGGTGTCCGGACAAACCGCTCGGGGCATCGCGTCCTGTGGTGATCGCACACCGCGATCCAAAAACAGGAAAAACCAGACCCTGTTTCACCCCGGAACTGAGTACGCCCCGCCAAACGGGACGACTTGGTCGCATGCGGTCTTCACAGATACGTGCGCATCGTCGATACGGACGTGTGAGATTTCGTGGAAGCTGATTCGGGTGTGCGTGCACACCGGAATCAACGCGTATCCGCGGACATCGTCCCGTATCTGACTTTTCGGCAATTCGCCCTAACTTCTTGTACACTCGTCAGATCGAGACGAAACTTGCGCCATCGGACTCGTAGCGATACGCTGGTCCTGTGGGTCAAGTTTGGTTCGATTCTGAGAACGTTGACGAAATTGCGTGTCGTGGGCCCTATAGGCCCCGCTCGACGGGCGATTTTGTGTTCGGCTCATCGGAATCCAAATCTGGAAGTTCCGTTGGGTTCGTATCAGCGTTCCTGACCTGTTGACACTAAGTTTGGTGAATTTGGAGACCTTTGACCCGGACACATTTTTCGGTGCAAAGCGGGACCACCGGCGGACCCCGTTTTGACCCGAAACTGCCGTTTTTGCCCTTGTCTCCAAATTGGACCCAAGGACAGGCGTTTCTAGCTATTTGACATCTTCTGAGCGTGTTGGTAATGTCTATTTCAGTTTTTGGACTCATCTCTGGAATTTTTCCCCGAGAGCCAATATTAATCAGATCCAAACAATAGGCAAGTACCTGCACTTCAAGTTAATCTTTATATATTTTGATAATTAATTCCCTGCCTTACATGTACCCTTGATGATTACACCTAGTGTTAGAAATGCTGGATTTCATGTCTTGAATATTTGAGTTCCTGTCTTGTTTTTCATGTCGGGTGGGAGAATACCTAGAAGGCATGTAGTTTACCCTTCCCCTTGTCATGTTTAATAGCTGTTGATACACGACTGTACCTCAGCCGGATCTCGATTTCCCCTATTTAATAGCCTTTTATGACGGCCGGATTAGCCTTATAAACCCCTACATGCCAACTATGTATTCTAAAACAAACACAAGTTCACACAGATAGTTTCTGGTCATGTTCTATTTCTTGCTGACTGTGTAGTTTCATTTCCTGTTTCATTTATTTCTGCTTTCTCATATTCCTGCTTACAGCTTTAACTCTGAAATAATGATGTTCTATTATGCAGTTTCTTAACTTGATATTCAATATTTAATTGTCATAAATATTTAGTTTAACCTTGTTGTGCACTGTGTACTTTGCTCCTTTCCTGACTGGATCTGTTGATTTAGGCGATGATGAGGATCTTGCCCCTACTTATTATGGTCCCTATGAGGGGACTGATGATACCTATGAGGAGGCAGATCCCACCCAGGAGACCCCTGCTGCAGAGTAGCTAGTAGTAGCTATCTTTTATTTCTGTTTCTTATCCTATTTATCGGGTTTGTCCCCGATTTCATTCTGATTTTTTTCTGTACTAAACATTTGAATCTGTTGTCACATTTATTTCAATTGCAAATCTTAAGTTTCAGTTCTCATTATTATCTTGCCAATGTTATTTGTGAATGAGCTAGTTAGTAAATATGGATTTGACCTAGACAGCGTACTACCGTCGACTCTGCGGCGTAGGCTGGACGTACCCACGCACTCGTGCCCGAACTTCCGGGTGCGGGTCGTGACACATTTTTATGGTGGCCCATGCAGGTCCTATCCTTAAATAGGGTAATACCCTAGGACAGGGTATGGAATAAAATTGAGGATTCTAGGAAAAGCTCATTCACAGTATAGGGTCATTATTTCAATTCTTGATATCTTTCCTGCTCAATTTTTCTATCGCCTTTGATTTCCAAGTATTCTATTCTGATCTTCCTATCCCTTAATCTTTCAGAATGGTCCAGACAAGGAATACAGTAGGAGGCACATCGGAACCAGCTGAGCAGAATGTGCCTGAGACTCTTGCACTCCCGCCGCCTCCATCTGTTCCGGCAGTTACTCTGGATGGGGCACAGCTACTTGGAGTGTTCCAGGGATTGGTGGAATCCCAGAAAGAACAGACTGCACTTCTGCGGACCAGCCTCTCAGAAGCTCTTAAGTCCCAGGAGTCGTCACTCAAGAGGCCAGGGAGTGCCAAAGACTTCAAGAATCTAAGACCCCTGGAATTTTACGGAACTGAGGGCATTCTCTATGCCGATGAGTGGATAGAGAATGTCGAGAGACTCCTGAAGACTGCTCGGGTCCCTGATGACCTCAAAGTGGAGTCCGCAAGCCTGCAACTGTTCGACATTGCTCGAACCTGGTTCAGAGATGAACCCCAACTATCTGCTCCTGACATCACCTGGGAGGACTTCAAGAGACTATTCAAGGAGAAATTCTACCCCGAAGTGGCTCGGGAAGCTCTCGAAAGCCAATTCGAGAGACTGGAACAAGGTAACCTGTCTGTTGATGAATATACTGCTGAATTTAGCAGGTTAAGCCACTTTGCGGAGTACATGGTTCGTACCCCGGAAGACAGAGCCCGTAGATTCAAGAAGGGGCTGTCTCCGGATATTCGCCTTGCTGTCACCACCAGCCGAGCTCGCACCTATGAGGAAATCTTAAGCGTGGCACAAGGCGTTGAAAGAGACATGGGGCATAAACTGAAATGAGAGAGAGATACCGGAAATGCGGGACCCAACAAACGCCCTTTTCAACAACAACAACAACAACAGAGGGCCCCGCAGCAAACTCAGCGTCCTCTCCCTCGAGCTCCAGCACCCCAACACCAGGCTCAGGGACAGAACCAACAAGCTGCTGCTTGTAACTTTTGCCAAAAACCAGGTCATACTTGGCAAGTCTGCAGGAAGAGGCTAGGTGCCTGCCTCTACTGCGGCTCAGCAGCGCATCAAATGAGGGACTGTCCAGCTGCTCAAGGACGCACCGCTGCACCAAAGGCTCCAGCCCAGGCCAGGGCCCCAGCAGTACAACAGAGGGGACCCCCGCTTCCAACACAACAATAACGCTTTGCTCAGCACCAACAGCAGCAACAGAGGGGTGCACCGCAGCAAGGCCGTGCTTATGCAATGACTCTGGAAGAAGCTGAAGCTACAGCAGACGTGATCACAGGTTCTGTGCTTATAAATTCAATACCAGCTATTACTTTGTTTGACTCTGGAGCTTCACATTCATTCATGTCAGTAGATTTCCTTATGAAGCATAGCTTAATCACTAAACCCCTTAGGAATTGTTATAAGATCATTACCGGTGGAGAAATCATCCCGGTTAGTGATGCCTGTAACAATTGTCCTATTACATTATGTGGAAGAGAACTGTATGCTAGGCTACTTGTAATGCCCGTTCCCAGTTTTGACATTATACTGGGTATGGATGGTTAAGTCAACATCATGCCACTATAGACTGCCACAGAGGTAGTGTAATCTTCAGGCCACCTGACAAGCCAGAATTTGAATTTGCTAGAGGTTCTAGAGAAATGGGTAATAACAAAATTTGTGGAGCCCTAGTAACAGAAGAAGTGCCACTACCTATCATCTCTAAATACCTTGACGTCTTCTGTAAATACAGTACAATGGTAAGTTATACTTGCCTGGCAAGAGAGCTGCAAAATGTAACGTTCAGATGTCAAACACAAAGAGTCAGAAACTACGGCCTCAGAATGAACGTCTCCGGATGCTAAAATAAATATCACCAACGTTCCCATAATAAGCGAGATAGCTAAAAAATACTACCCTTTCGTCCAATTTGGACACAGGGACAAAACGGTAATTTTGGGTCAAAGTGGGGTCCACATATGGCCCACTTTGCACCGAAAAGCGTGCTAGGGTTAAAGGTCTCTAAAAATGGGACAAATTTATAGGTCAAACTAATTTTAAACGTCAATACGAACTTAATGGTACGTCCAATTTTGGATTCCGATGAGCTGAACACAATTTCGCCCAAAAAGTCAACCGTGGAGCCCGCAAATAGGCGACTTGGTCAACTGTCTCAGAATTGCGTGAAAATTGGGCCACAGGACCAGCGCGATACCACGAGTCCAGTGGCACAAGTTTTATCGCATTCTGACGAGCGTATACTAAATGGCGCAGGGTTTTGTAAAAGTCGCGATATTGTAAATTTTTATGAAAATTGGCTTATTCCGACGCGCACACGCGTCCGAATCAGTTTCCGCGAAAGTCCACATGTCTGGGTATACCGTGCGCGCCTTTCGGTGTGCTTGGTACCCGACGGGGCACTCCCGTTTGGCGCGGGGCGCTCCGTATCAAAATTTCTGGAAGATAAAAAAAGTATATTTTTGGAATTTTTAACTTAGTTTAATTCTACATACAGCAATAATTAAAATATTGTATTTGACAGAAATTAATCTCGGTTAGTGTAACACCCTGTTCCGCTCAAGCGGACTGCCGTCTCAAATGGCAAAAGTGCAACTGTCCCGACCGGCTTTGCCTCGATCAAGAAGCAAAGGATATCCAGACTTGCCCCTACAGGAATCCTGCTTAGGATTTCAGAGGCTCGCTCGGCGTATCGCTCTACCGAGGCGAATCATCTCTAAGGTGGGTGGCTACGGCGAACTTGTCTTTGCTTAGCCAGCACACATAAAATCTGGAATATTCATGCTAGTCGCTAGGTGAATAACCCCCTGCATGCTAATAAATCCAACGCACCTAGCTAAGAGAATAATCCCGACTTGTATTGCTTGCTAGAACATGGAAATTGAAATACTGCTTATATTCAGACCCTCGCATGCTAAGTCCCTTAACGGCTTCATCTCTCGGCTTACCTTCGGGTCCGAGCAAAATGTGCTGATTATGTTCCTTAGAAACGCATGCTTGTCTGCTTGAATGTTGCCATGTTTTCATCCAAACCCCCGGGAGACTACCAAGTAGTCGTTTCGCGCATGGAAGAACCTGAAAGTGTCCGGGACCGTTAGGTCACCAAGGCAATTCCCGAACCAGGGAATTTGCACCCTGAATGAATAAATTACTGAATCACAGCTCGTGGAGCAAACTACTGAATCAACGATCCTGCCTCAACAAGTTCCTTATATATATATCCTGACTCGAACTCGTTCCATATAACTTGTTCATATATATATATATATATCCTGCCTTGAACTTGTTCCTGAACCTGACCCTGACCCTGACCTGCATGTCGCGGACAACTTGTTTCAAGTGAGATTCTCCTGATCTCTGTTCCTGCGGACGGTCTCCGGGGCACCGGGCCGATCCGATCCGGACAGGAACCCCTGTTAGTCTGCCTGCTACGGGCAGAATGGCGTGTAGCGCCTGTGAACTTATCCTTCACGCCATTCTTGCTCACAGACTAAGTAGCCGCCTGACTCAGAAGGAATGACCTGTAGCGCTCCTGATCCGTGCGTTGCTTTTCATTTCTTTCATGTGCTACACCTGTCCTTTATGGCTATGCCAGCGACTCCTGTTCATATAGATAAGTCATCCTCGCTTAGCGGCTATTCGCATGCGAGTCACTGCATCGCATCAACGAACAACTGAACACCTGAACGATCATGTTAAAACAACCCTTGTGTATGCATATGCTAGCCTCCTGAATGTTTATACATGCCTCTGCTCGAATTAACAATGTTGTCTCAATGTTTGCCTTGGACAGGGAAGGAGATGATAAGTTGGTAAGTCTCGCCGTGTTTCCTCTCATGTTGCACGGCACACTGCCCGACACGTTAAGCTATTCAATATCTTGCATGAAACTGATCCTAAGGCAACTAGAAAGACAACTTAATAGTTGGTGTACGAAACTTATATTATGTGTTTGGATTTGTCGAGCGGGCGAGTAGCTTCCCCACCAGTACATTCAATGTACTGATAATCCACCAGTTTGTATGCAGGGTACGGGAGAACCTCGTTCGGTGCGTATGCCTCCAACGTGCGTGCTAAGGCCAGGAGTTTCCTCTGAAGCCTTGCAACGGTGCATCCGGGACTGAAGCACATATACAAGACATAATGTTGGAGCGTCGCCTGAACATCGTCTGTACAATCATTCCACAGTTGTAGCCACTTGGCACGCATTTACTGTTTCAGAGAAAGAGGCTTGAGCGACTTATAATCTCGCTATACGCCACCTGTAACACATGTTTATATCAATAAAAGAGCTTGCTTTTCTTTAACTTGTGTTTCAATGCTTCCGCTATATTTATCGACTCAGTGAACCTGTTACCAAATCGCTATGCGTACATGACTCCGCTGCACTCGGACAATCTGTGCGACTCTGTGGCTTAGAACTCTTGCCGCCAGCCAATGAACCATGGCCTTGCACGGGCGTGGATCACGCTCGTACGGCATCACGCCCGGATGGGTTAAGCGATCGTTCCGCGGGAGCACTGGCGAGGGTGATTCCCGCCTAGCGGGAACGGCCGATTGCCTGCGGGAGATCGGGGCGTGACATGTTGGTATCAGAGCCTGGCTTCTACGCCTTTGGACTTTGATTTGATATCTCTGTTTCGAAAGCTAGTTCGTGGATTATGTGCACGCTCTCTCTCAATGCCTCGATGGGATGTTCCAACAATAAATCTAAATACTTTCAAAATGCGTTTGAATGATATGATTGCTTGTCTGGTTGTATGCTGCGAGTGGCCCTTGTGCCAACCTGTGCGAACCCTTCGAGAGTATCGCTAGTAGCTTGTCCGATTTTACTGACTCTAAGTTTGGTTGAATGCATCTATTCGAGGGACGCCTTGAACTAGTGCACCATCCAAGACTTAAGAAAAGGTGAAACTCGAGTGCTAAGACTTCGCTATCACTAAGCTGGTTGACGTGTTCACGCTAGAAATGCATTTCGAAAGTGCGCACGATCCAGTCTAAGCGATATGCTGATTTCGATGCTTGTGCAAGTGAATATCCAAATGAACAAGTGCAACGACTTGTCTAGGATTGCCTCAACCCTAGATTACTGCTTGTCCTCAGTAAGTCTCGAGGACGAGACTTTTTCTGAGTTGGGAAGGATGTAACACCCCGTTTCGCTCAAGCTGACTGCCGTCTCAAACGGCAAAAGTGCAACTGTCCCGACCGGCTTTGCCTCGATCAAGAAGCAAAGGATATCCAGACTTGCCCCTACAGGAATCCGGCTTAGGCTTTCAGAGGCTCGCTCGGCGTATCGCTCTACCGAGGCGAATCATCGCTAAGGTGGGTGGCTACGGTGAACTTGTCTTTGCTTAGCCAGCACACATAAAATCTAGAATATTCATGCTAGTCGCTAGGTGAATAACCCCCTGCATGCTAATAAATCCAACGCACCTAGCTAAGGGAATAATCCCGACTTGTATTGCTTGCTAGAACATGGAAATTAAAATACTGCTTATATTCAGACCCTCGTATGCTAAGTCCCTTAACGGCTTCATCTCTCGGCTTACCTTCGGGTCCGAGCAAAACGTGCTGATTATGTTCCTTAGAAACGCATGCTTGTCTGCTTGAATGTTGCCATGTTTTCATCCAAACCCCCGGGAGACTACCAAGTAGTCGTTCCGCGCATGGAAGAACCTGAAAGTGTCCGGGACCGTTAGGTCACCAAGGCAATTCCCGAACCAGGAAATTTGCACCCTGAATGAATAAATCACTGAATCACAGCTCGTGGAGCAAACTACTGAATCAACGATCCTGCCTCAACAAGTTCCCTATATATATATCATGACTCGAACTCGTTCCATATAACTTGTTCATATATATATATCCTGCCTTGAACTTGTTCCTGAACCTGACCCTGACCTGCATGTCGCGGACAACTTGTTTCAAGTGAGATTCTCCTGATCTCTGTTCCTGCGGACGGTCTCCGGGGCACCGGGCCGATCCGATCCGGACAGGAACCCCTGTTAGTCTGCCTGCTACGGGCAGAATGGCGTGTAGCGCCTGTGAACTTATCCTTCACGCCATTCTTACTCACAGACTAAGTAGCCGCCTGACTCGGAAGGAATGACCTGTAGCGCTCCTGATCCGTGCATTGCTTTTTATTTCTTTCATGTGCTACACCTGTCCTTTATGGCTATGCCAGCGACTCCTGTTCATATAGATAAGTCATCCTCGCTTAGCGGCTATTCGCATGCGAGTCACTGCATCACATCAACGAACAACTGAACACCTGAACGATCATGTTAAAATAACCCTCGTGTATGCATATGCTTGCCTCCTGAATGTTTATACATGCCTCTGCTCGAATTAACAATGTTGCCTCAATGTTTGCCTTGGACAGGGAAGGAGATGGTAAGTTGGTAAGTCTCGCCGTGTTTCCTCTCATGTTGCACGGCGCACTGCCCGACACGTTAAGCTATTCAATATCTTGCATGAAACTGATCCTAAGGCAACTAGAAAGACAACTTAATAGTTGGTGCACGGAACTTATATTACGTGTTTGGATTTGTCGAGCGGGCGAGTAGCTTCCCCACCAGTGCATTCAATGTACTGATAATCCACCAGTTTGTATGCAGGGTACGGGAGAACCTCGTTCGGTGCGGATGCCTCCAACGTGCGTGCTAAGGCCAGGAGTTCCCTCTGAAGCCTTGCAACGGTGCGTCCGGGACTGAAGCACATATACAAGACATAATGTTGGAGCGTCGCCTGAACATCGTCTGTACAATCATTCCACAGTTGTAGCCACTTGGCACGCATTTACTGTTTCAGAGAAAGAGGCTTGAGCGACTTGTAATCTCGGCTATACGCCACCTGTAACACATGTTTATATCAATAAAAGAGCTTGCTTTACTTCAACTTGTGTTTCAATGCTTCCGCTATATTTGTCGACTCAGTGAACCTGTTACCAAATCGCTATGCGTTCATGACTCCGCTGCACTCGGACAATCTGTGCGACTCTGTGGCTTAGAACTCTTGCCGCCAGCCAATGAACCATGGCCTTGCACGGGCGTGGATCACGCTCGTGCGACATCACGTCCGGATGGGTTAAGCGATCGTTCCGTGAGAGCGCTGGCGAGGGTGATTCCCGCCTAGCGGGAACGACCGATTGCCTGCGGGAGATCGGGACGTGACAGTTAGGTGGTCTCCGCATAAAAAAAAAACTAGATTCGGATCTCTGTGGTGGGAGATACGAGTCCGTGAACATGGATAGTTACCCCAGTTTTCTATGATTGAAAAGTTATCGTTTTTCGCCAACTTTGTCGCTATTTTCGTCTAGGGTTACGCGCTGTTCGAAGTAAACTAACATACAGAGATGGAAGGGGGATAGGTTGTGAACGTACCGGTGAAGACGGTGTCGAGTTTGGTCGAGCGATGGTGTGGGAATCGAGTCGTGAACAGAGCTTCGTTGTTGTTCAAAAATATGTCGCGGGGTTGTGCGCGCGAACGGCGGCGGTCTGCTCGTTGAACGGCGGTGGTCTGCGGCGGGTCTCCAGTGGGCGCTCAGGCGGCTCGAGGGTTGAAGGCGGCGGCTAGGTCGAGTATAGAGATTAGGGTTAGGGTTTAAACGGATGATATATATATAGAAGTAGATGAGAGCAGGGGGTCTCCTACGCGCGGGGTTAGAGAAGCTGCCGCTGCTAATGCTTAGCATAACGGGTTTGGGCCGGGTTTGGGTCTGTATTGGGTAGGGTTAGGGTCCATTAAGATAATTCATTTTTCTTTTATTCTTAATCCTTTTCCTTTCTATTTTCCTTATTCCTTTTCTATTTTCTTTTATAATAAACTATATATATATATATATATATATATATATATATATATATATATATATATATATATATATATATATATAATTCTAGAAATTTATTTTAGAGCATACAATTAATCTATCAGTCGTCCACAGGGTCTCCTATATGGAATAAATTAAGAAAAAATTACGGTTGCTCCATAAATCCCTAAATGCACAAATACATAGAAATAAAAATCCAATAAATTCTATTTCTTCTAATTAGCTAATAAATTAAATAATTAATTAAATACTTAATACGATTTTTAAAATTAGAGATTTTATATTCCACCAAACTTATAAAAAATTTATCCTCGAAATTAAAATAGGATAGGGTTTCTCCATCTAATCTTACTTGGTCACAATCTAAAAGAATTCACCTCAAGTTTAATAATGCAATTTCTACCCAACTTAGAATTTACCCAACTATCACATAAGGCTATACATATAAGAAAAGTAGACACCTTGCGGGCCTCGAGTCTGACTCACTACTCTATAAGTTTCGAATCTTCTTCCTTTTTGTATTCCTCAAATTATTTAATCATGTTATGCAATCCTCAAGGTATCTAACACACAAATACATCATATATGATACGCCCTTAATCAATTATAAAAGAGAGTCACCAAGTCATGTGATTAGCCTATGGGGTATATCTAGTACTATCAGTGTATCAAACTTATACCAAGCACGAGGTTTCGTCTTTCCGGAATAAGGGAAGACGGAAAACAATAATAAAGAGTTCAAGGGGGAGGTAATAGAATAGAAGTATGGGGATCAAGGCGTTTAAAGAATTCAAATGAGAATTGTCAAGGCAGTTGTGGATTGAAATCATATTTCGTAAATTCTTATTCGCATGCTCGTATCAGTATAGTTATGTAATCGATATGATATGCTCATACACGTCTATGAGTAAGTATATTCGTCTACTAGTCGACTATATATCTCAATCCACGTAAAGTAGTCATGCGAAGAGCGAACCAAGCGCACTAAGATTAGCTAGACCTTAATACACTGATTCTGAAATGTATTAGTATATGCATCCACTAATACATATGTCGTGAACAAGCTCGATAAAAGAATAAGGTTGCAAAACTAGGCTATAAAATAACAACATAAGTCAAGGTAGTACAACAAATATAAATATGCTGGATTATGATGAAAGAAGGTACATAATAATATTTCAAGTTCACAAAGAAGACAAGACTCTACAATCTCTACAGTTGTCATACTATTCTCAAGTCGTTCATAAATATATCAAGGGGTAATGGTAAATCAACCTATAGGTAAGAGATGCTAGTGTTCACTAGATATTCTAAACTTAGTGATGTGTCAATACTCTAGTTGTATTCTTAGTAGGATTATTACCCTAATTATTATTCTAACAACAAGGGTTCCTATGTTCTAGGGGAAGGCTATACTCAAGAAACTATTAGGAAGTACATGAAGCAAGCATGATACAATAGAACAGATTGGAAGAAATACGAGTCATAGTCAATTGTGGATGAGATCCTATACTCTATTCCTAGGTGTAGGCTTGCTCGTTACAGTAACGTAACTGAGACAATATGCTCTCGACCTGCATGGGCCACCACTAAAACATGTCACGCCCCAGTCCCAAAATACGTAGGACTAGGACACGTAAGCATGCCAGCCGCATGTATATGACAACTCCAATATATAAAAACCATAACACATACGTACGCTGTATAATGAACAATAATTCACAAGTGGTATAACTATCACAAGTCACAGGGTATAGTCTAAATCTCATCAACATAAAATCAAATATAAGTAAATAACCAATATCTATGAAACTATATCTCAATATGAAGTATCTAAAGATGACAGTCGGATGAAAACAAATCCACTGCCGAACTAGAATATAAAAGTAAACACCATATAAGTACAAAAACTACCATCACTGCGACTCGAAGAGAAGACCTCCTCGAAGCATAAGGGTAACCAGTCCGGATCTGCGCTCCTGCGAATACTCATGAACATCTACACATGAAAAAGGACCAGGTCCTCAGAGGAACATAACAAGATACATAGAAGCATGCCAATAAAGTACTGAAATAAATATCCAATGGGTCACCTAACCGTCTATGTGAATGCAGTTTGAGAACAACTTCTTACAAGTGGGTTATCTGGCCATAAAATGGGATTGACATGATTCTCTCGGAGAATCAGGGGCCTACAAAGTATGTCGTCTTTTAAACGACAAAGGCCGCCAGGTAATATAGGGGTCATCACGACCGCGTATCTCCGGCGGAGCGTACGAGTTACATAAAAAAAAGTGCAAATGAGCCCAAATGTCGTACTTGTTGTTCTCCCCACCCCATGTTCTAAGCATGTCACATCCATGACACGATTTGGTTCATAGCCTATCTTTAGTACAATAGCCCAACCCTGCAACCAAACAAGGACAAGAATTGGACCACCGTACTATAATAGGCTATGTCCATGGACTACTAATAACTGCTAAGTCTCCTAGCATGCAAAGTTTCTATCAACAGTTATCCCTAACGCACGGCTCATACGTACAGGAGGCCAGACCTGTCACGCAGTCCGTGATCTATATGAGACTCACACTCGTGTAATAGCTGTGTCACGGCCAATGAAACCTAATGATGCTTCATGATAATGGGGCAGTCTCATAAACAAGGTCAATGCATATACATAAATAAAAATAAATTACGACGACACCGTCGTTGCATCCAAGTTTCCTTGGACACGCATTTTATATAGCAGTTAAAATATATGTACTAATAAGCAGAAATAAAATATGAATGCATTATATGGAAATGTAAACACAGTACAATGGCAAGGTATACTTGCCTGGCAAGAGAGCTGCAAAATGTAACGTCCATATGTCAAACACCAAGAGTCAGAAACTACGGTCTCAGAATGAACGTCTCCGGATGCTAAAATAAACATCACCAACATTCCCATAATAAGCGAGATAGGTGGCCCACAGGTGGCCCACTATGTACTGAAAAATGTGCCAGGGGTAAAGGTCTCTAAATGAGACAAATTTATAGGTTAAACCAATTCTAAATGTCAATACGAACTCAATGGTACGTCCAATTTTGGATTCCGGTGAGCCGAACACAAATTCGCCCAAAAAGTCAACCCGTGGCCCGCAAATAGGCGACTTGGTCAACTATCTCAGAATTGCGTAAAAATTGGGTCACAGGACCAGCGCGATACCACGAGTCCATTGGCGTAAGTTTCGTCATATTCTGACGAGCGTACACTAAATGGCGCAAAATTTTGCAAAAGTCATGATAAGAAATTTTTTTGCAAAAACGGGCTGATTCCGACGTGCACACGCGTCCGAATCAGTTTTTGCGAAAGCCCACACGTCTGGGTATACTGTGCGCCCCTTTCGGTGCGCTTGGTACACGACGGGACAGTCCCGTTTGGTGGGACGCGCTCCGTATCGCAATTTCTGGAAGTTAAAAAAAGTATGTTTTCGAGATTTTTAACTAAGTTTAATTCTACATACAACAATAATTAAAATATTGTATTTGACAGGAATTATTATCGGTTAGGTGGTCTCCGCATACCAAAAAGAAAAACTAGATTCGGATATCTGTGGTGGGCGATACGAGTCCGTGAACATGGCTAGTTACCATAGTTTTCTGTGATTGAAAAGTTGTCGTTTTTCGCCAACATGATCGCTGTTTTCGCCTAGGGTTACGCGCAGTTCGAAGTAAACTAACATGCAGAGATGGAAGGGAGATAGGTCTTGAACGTACCAGTGAAGACGGGGTCGAGTTTGGTCGAGCGATGGCACGAAAATCGAGTCGTAAACAGAGCTTCGTTGCTGTTCAAAAATCTGCCGCGGGGTTGTGCGCGCGAACGGCGGCGGTCTGCTCGTTGAACGACGGCGGCTGCGGCGGGTCTCCGGTCGGCGCTCAGGCGGCTCGAGGGTTGAAGGCGGCGGCTATGTCGAGTATAGAGATTAGGTTAGGGTTTAAACAGATGATATATATATAGAAGTAGATGAGAGCAGGGGGTCTCATACGCGTGGGGTTAGAGAAGCTGCCGCTGCTAATGCTTAGCCTAACGGGTGTGGGCCGGGTTTGGGTAGATTAGGTAGGTTTGGGTTTGTATTGGGTAGGGTTAGGGTCCATTAAGATAATTCCTTTTTCTTTTATTCTTAATCATCTTCCTTTCTTTCCTTATTCCTTTTCTATTTTCTTTTATAATAAACTATATATATATATATATATATATATATATATATATATATATATATAGAAAATTTTAGAAATTTATTTTAGAGCATACAATTAATCTATCAGTCGTCCATAGGGTCTCCTATATGGAATAAATTAAAGAAAAATTACGGTTGCTCCATAAATCCCTAAATGCACAAATACATAGAAATAAAAATCCAATAAATTCTATTTCTTCTAATTAGCTAATAAATACTATAATTAAATTAAATAATTAATTAAATACTTAATACGGTTTTTAAAATTAGGGGTTTTACAACTGGGATCGTTCGGCCTAGGAGAGATCTAGATACCCTGAGGCTTAAAAACAGTACTTATGGAAGGGTAGACACGTCTATTAGTGAGATGGGCTTGTACGTCCCAACTGCTAATCCCGTGGAGGGGGGCCATCATGTAGTTAGGGCGCATGCTAGGCTAGCCTTCTTGCTTACCTAACTGTTTGATGCAGAGACGGACATGAAACTAGAGAACCTTATACATATTTGTTTATGCAAATTGTTGCTAACTTGTATGTCTGCTGCAAGGATAACCGTTCGCAATGGGTAAGGAACACTGAATAAGTGATTACTTGTATTTTCTTATGTCCCTTATAAATTATACTAAATGTGATCCATCTGTTTTACATTGAGTATACTGCTACCCCTATTGCATCGAGTTGAATAGTCCATTTGAAATACATGCCTTGATATGAGATGAACAGTCCACTAGAGAACCTTTGTTCCTTAGAGATCGTATATGGCTTACAATACATGCTGCGCACTGCACGATAGAATATTGCCTCTATAGCTTGCTTCTGTGTATTGAATATGCAAAACTGGTTTCAAAGCTATGTTTTTGAAATGATATAATCTGACTATAATCCTGAGCTGCATGTAACAAACATAGGTAAAACTAGCAAGATCACTAATAATGTAATGGTTTGCCACATGCTTACTTAGTGTGGGTTTCAGGGGGTGTAGCTTCTGTTCAGTTGTTTATACTCACCACTACTTATAAAAGTGCTGACCCACCAACAGTTTGCTTGTTCTCAGGTGCTGGATCGTCCGAGGAAGCGATAGCCGTGCCTCATCCCAAGGAGCCAAAAATATGGAGTCGATGCCTTGAGCCGTATCGAGTTTGAGCTGCTTTTGTATAGAGCGACATAATGTATAGAACGGTGTCATTGTAATCGAGAGAAAGAGTACTTGAGCGAATTGTAACCTCGGCCAAGCGCCGCTTGTAACACTTTTGATTATCAATAAAGAGCTTGTTTTCATGTGCCATTGTGTTCTTTACTTTTCAAAATATATGTGCCGCTGCTCCTGACTTGAATAACTTACTTGCCCTTATTCAAAGCTTTGGCCTTGTGCAAGCGCATTTTAGGCTTGCACGGCATCACGCCCGTGTGAGGACGATCGGTACCGTAGGGACCAAGCAAGGATGAACGACCCTTGCAGGACCGGGGCGTGACAATCTCCTCAAACAATAAGCCCAAGGCCTTATGAGATACGACATGGATTAAAGCATCCAAGGTGTTCGTGCTTGTATTCATACTTTACAATATTTAGGCTCGTCTCAAATGATGCTACAATCTCGTTCATCGTGTAAATAATCATCAAATGAATCGATTGCCAAACGGAGACAAAATTACCGATCGATGACCGTAGATATCTTTTTAAACTTGAGTGTGATCCTTCGACCCGGTTCGTAGTGATTGTGCAATAATGCTTCACCATGTTCGTCCATGCTAAGACAAATTATTCTTTATGTGGTTCTAGCCAAGTATCTTTGATAAGAAATGCATGTCGGGTTACTCTTCCACTTTTGTTTGAACATGTACCATACTGTGTCGTAGCTGTCTTTAGTACTTGCTCGCCATACAAGACTCCAATCACTGTAGAATTCTTCGAAGCGAAGCTTGTCGATTTTACCATTCACATTTTTAAATTTTCTCTTGCATTGAGCTTGGATATTTCAATTTATATGCCAAGTGCATAGTAGTCTATGTACATGAGAAAATACAATATCTGTAGCATTTATCAGCGCATATTCTCTGTCGGTAACAAAAACAGAGGGATCTTTGTATCCTGTGTAAAGGGATTGTAGTTTCCTCAACGCCCAAGTGTAATCCTCAACTGTCTCACTCTTCATAAAATAAAAAGCGACTAAAAATATTTTTTCCGTAGACGTAAACCCAACAATGTGAAAAAGAGGCATCTTGAACTTGTTAGTCTTATATGTACAATCAAGGGCCAATACATCTGCGAAGGACCTAGCCAAGTGTGTGCAATCAGGATGAGCCCAAAACAATGAAAGGAGTTCATAATTTTGTGGATGTCTTGTATGGTACTCCACATAGTGATGCTCCTCAAGCAACATCAATACTTGCTGCATCATCATTCTTCCTTTCATACTATTACATTTCGCTCTCGTTAAATATTATAGATCGTCCTCATGGTTGACATTTCTCATCTTCTTTTTGTCGCACGACAAAATAATTTGTTTGGGTGAACTCTGAAAATGAACAATTCTTCAACCAACTTTCTCTCATCCTTGTTCAACCGTGCAACGTAGGCATGACCCGTAAGTGTCTCTGGAATATGATGATTGTGTATTCCATTCTTAACTTCGACTATCCACTTCACATCTTCTACTTTTACAATCAACACCTTAAATGAACAACCACATTTTCTCGTCCCAACTTTTTTCTTAGGGATTTTTTTTTTCAACAACAATTTTTTTTTTCCTATGCTACCTGAACACACCTTCTCTTTCGCAGTCCAGCTCTAAATATTTTCGGCCCGGCCGAGATCTGATCGATCTTGCAATGACAATGACTATGTTATGTCGTCTTCCAACTTCTCTGCACCAATCTAATGCTTCTTCGTGGGATGCAAATCGAATATCCGTTGAGAATACATTCTCCACATCAACCCCAATAGCAGGATGTACCATAACATCTGTAGGAGGTTGGTCCTATAACCAATATAAAATAATATAAAAATTAATAACTTCAAATAATTGGCAGTCCAAATTAGGACTGTCACAATTTGTACAGACTAATGTATTGAGTAGACTGTCAAATTTTTTACAGTCTTGAAGAAAATACGTTGGCCAGTATTTAATCTTCAGGACTGTCAGTATTTTGACAGTCCACATAGTCTATAGGACTGTCGAAATTATGACAGTCTTATATTTATATAGGACTGTCGTAGTTTATACAGTCCTTACACTGTGACTGTTGACTATCGAAATAGGGTTGTCGTTTTACGTACCTTAGGTGCTTCGGAACAACCGACATTTTCTTCGGAAGGAGCGGAGTGCATATTTAATGGATTGTATGATCCGACTTCTTCATCGAAGATAATTTCATATATCGCTCCTACAATAGTCGAATAAAACTAAATAATTTGGTGACAATAATAAAACTTATTCATCGTATGTTGTCGAAGACATACCGAAAGAATATTCGTTGGAGAATCACCAAATCAAAATTTTCTTCCACTTGAGACCACAACTATCAAATTTCAAAATTAGGTTTAGGTTTTAGGACTTGGAGAGAACGAAAGATTTCTTCATTTGAAGATGAAAAAGAAAGAAGAGAAATAATTTTTACTTATATAGGTTGGTGTGGACAGCCCTAAGTAAGTTTGATGAATGACAAACTTGTAAGTTTTATGAGTAAATTTATAGACAGTCTTAAGTGTTCTTTGTAGTGCCTTTATCATAAGCCTTTTCTATGGATGCAAGCACTCTGCAGCTTGATATGTGTGTTCAATCTCAGGATACCCTTCTGCTTGTGCAATGGTCACTGGACTAATACGTGGGTTGCATATTTATTTCAGGTGTAGATCCTATATATTTTACTTGAAAGTTTTTCAAAGTTTTGAGTGACCTAAGCCACACTCTGGACTAGTGTCAAACAAGAAAGTGGTTTCAGGATGTGTTCATCTGCACTTCACCCAGCACACACTATACTGTTTCAGGCTTATCATCCTCGTCATCATTCATCATTAACCGATAAGCCTTGTCACAAATCTCACTCTGTGGATCAAACTTCGACAAGTGTTTCACGAAAAAAAGGCATGTCGCGATTAAACTAGTATACCTCAAACTGTTAACAAGTGTTTCGCCGAAAATAATTTTTTCTGTAGACCTGCACTAGAGCTAGACACAGGAAACTTGACTAAATTTCCAGAAAGCAGCAGAGAGACCTAAACCACTTTTTCTTCCTGACTGTAAACACAGATTTTTGTCCCAAGGAGAAAGAAGCCTTTACTAACGACCGATCCTTAAAATCCACTGCCGTTTCTGACATTCTAAAATCTTGTACAAATAATATAAAACGACAATTTTTTGATATTACTACAGTTTCTGAAAAATAGGAAGTCATACTTCTCATAAAAATGAAGATTTCACAAGGTTAAATTTTTTGGGACCCTATGCGATCTCACTGCTTCCGCATACTCAGAAACGGCCCTCCTTAAATCTTTACTCAAATTAAATCTGACGCCTTTTGGGTTTGCATCTGCTTTATAGTATTGTTCCTCCGTTCCTTAGGAAAGGCTACACATACCAAAGATTAGCCTTTTCCCTATTCCTAACACAACAATCTCCTAGTTCACAGGATCTTGCTGCATATTGTCTCCATCCATATATCCATATATATGTTCAAGCAAAGTGCACATGTCACTGCCTGAAAATCCCCAACATTAGCATGTGATAGCATGTGAGGTTATGCCCTAATCTTGTTTAAAGGAAATAAAACGTTGACAAAATGTAGATCCAACGTTTAAGTGATCAGTGAAAATCAACTCTCGGACTCTAATATTTATGTGATCGGACCTAGGAATATGACTAACAATGAATCAGAACATGGATCATCACCAATAACTGTGTGTTTCTATACAAGCACACATCAAACTAGAATATGCATAACTAAATATACCAATACAAGCACCAGGAGCAGCGGTGAAGAAGAGGGAGAGGCGGCATTATAGCCCAGTTGGATGATGAAAGTGCAATCCCCTTGCGAGTAGTTTTGCGTAGTAATTGTCCCAAGTCCCTGGAAGTAGCAGGTCATGTCCTTCTGGTTCTGAGCTTGGAAGTACATATTGAAGGCATAGGAGGCATTCGCGTTGGCATCCAAGCCATTGCAAGTAGACCCATAGCCAAGCGAAGTGCAGTCGGAGTAGGTGCACGCGTAGTCTATGTTGTCCCCAAGCTTGCTCAAATCCCCGTTAGAGTTTGGGTTGAAAGCACACCACCTTTGGGGCAAATACTGCACGTTCTTAGCCCCTACAAGCATCTTGTTCTGCCCCTGGCCCGAAAGATCCATCGGGAACTTAGGCTTCCCATCATATCGAAAGATCCCCCAATGGCGCTCGAACTTCCCTGGCTCGATACTCTTGGCGTCCTCGTCTATCAGACTAAACAAGTAAACCTCTATGTAGGTGTTAGGCCGCAGTGGCGTACCTTGGTTGGCAGCGAGACGCTTTAAGAGGCCAGCATAGAATCTTTGAGCATAGCTGAGCTTGGCGTTTATATCACCGTCCGTGGGCCAGCCGACCTCGCCAACTATGATGGGCATATCCCCAAGCCCAACAGCCTTCAGGGAGGAGACCAAGGTGTCGAAGTTGGCATCGAATACGTTCATGTAGTTGATTCCATTATCAGGGGTAGGTGTGGACGTGCCATCGAAGAAGGCATAGTCTATAGGGAAGTGTGCATCTCCATAGAGGCTCAAGAAAGGATAGATGTTCACGGTGAAGGGTGCACCGTTCTGGTTGAGGAACTGGACAATTTCGGTCATGAGGCCAGATATGTCAGCTCGGAACCTCCCAGCAGATGGGACATTGTCGTCTGTGGGAGAATTATACACGTCTGCGTTGAGGGGAACAGTGGCCTTGACACCGAGCCCTGCCTCGTTGAGGGCATTCTGGATGTTCTTGAGGGCAGGGAAGGTGGTGCTCATAAAGGTACCATTGTAGGTCTTGAGGAAGGGCTCGTTCCCGACTGCTACATATCTATCGTAAGTGCAAACAGAGCTCAAGTTAACGATGTTATATTGAAGATCAAAAAAAATTCAGTTGAATCTCTAATTTGATCCATATTATCAATAGCTAAGAGCAACATGAGTTAATAATAATTGCTTCGCCAAATTGGTAGCTCTAAACTACCCAATTTAAAAAGCACACACTAGTCCCTGTCCCTGTCCAATAGAAGATTCTGAAATTGGCACAAGTTGTTCGTGAAGTTCTCGCAACATATTAACATGAACAAGAACAACAAAAATATAGCTATAAGCTCAAATCTTTTAAGGGATTAACATGAACAAGAACAAGACAAATATGCCATAAAGCTCAAATCTTTAGGGAAGGATGATACCATCCTTTCTATAGAAAAGGGCGTCCTAGTGTCACAAGTCTCCTTTCTACACATGATTTGAATCTGGAAAGGGTCAAGACGTACTCAAACTTATTTCGTTATCTATAAGAGGCTGTTTCCGTGACTGACTTGAACCTGCATCAGTAGCAAGCCAAACCAACACGACGACAGCCTCCTCCTGATATCATCCTTTATAGAATGCTTTACATTTTTGGAACTTACTACACATCAATGCTAATCAAGGAAGCACAGGCATATTTGATGTGCCGTGTCGGACACATATGGGACACTCCAAAATACACGAAGATACACCAAAATAGGCATCGCCGTCCGTGTCCCTACCGTGTCGTGTCCCATTCGTGTCCGTGCAACAGAGGTGTCAATCAAAATATTCAGTTCATATTCAAAAAAAAAAAAAAAAACGAAAAAGACAATGAAAAACCATACCACCAATAATACTACTTATTTGGATAGGAATCATAGGATTAACAAGTAAATCAAGTAAAAATCATAAAAAAAAAGAAGAACTTTGTTTATTCTTACAAAATACTAAGATTGTGGCAAACACTTATCAAACACCTAGAAGACGATTCAAGAAAACACAATCAAGCAAATCAAAAAAAGAAGCGGAAAAAATAGCTCCTACTTGATGTTAACGCCTCCATGGAAGTTGTACTTGGTGACGTTGGTGCTGACCCACTTCTTGGCGGCGTCGTAGTCGTTCATGGCGGCCAGCTGGTCGTTCGGAATCGCGACCATCACCTCGATGTCGGTCCCGGCGAGCGCCCCCATGGTGGACTCGTCGGCGTCGAAGAGCTTCACATTCTTGATCCCGTTCTCCTGCAGCATCTGCACCACCGTCCTCGGCGGAAGCTGGTGCGTCGCCATCGTCCCCCAGTTCACCCCCAGCGACTCCACCGACCACCACCACGCCGCCATGAGCAGGAGCCACGTCAGCAGTCGCCCGCCCACCATCGAATCAAATCACCACAATGCTCAAAAATCCAATCTTTTCGAAATTGGTTTGTACCGATTCGAGCTCAAACAGGGATAAAGCTGCGGACTTTGGTTACAAGAGAAATTTTTAGGGTGTTTTTTTTTTTTTGGCAAATAAATAAAAAATTTAGGAAGAATTGAGAAAAGTGTGATGCCAACTTTTTTGCTTCGTCGCCAGATTCTGGAGATGATAAGGAGCGAATCCTATTCGAGGGCATTTTGGGTACTTCACGTAAGTGGGAGAGGTGAGGCATGGCAGGACGTGGCGCACGTGGCGGGACATCTGAAAGTTTAGGGGCATTTTGGTTATTTCGAGGAAGTATGGTGTCCTTTTCTGGGATTTTGGGCTGTGTGTCTGTTTCGGTGAGGTCGGTAGCCGACATTATTTAGGCCGTTGGTGACGTTTCTGGAACGTTTCCAGTCTCTGGTAACGTATGCATTTCTTTCATTAGTCCCTTAAAATGTACTCTATATGGACAGCAGTCCTACAAATCTTTAAAAAAAAACTCAAATAATGAAATTGGGAGTTATAAAAAAAAAAAAAAAAAAAAAAAAATCCAAATAATGACAATGATATGGTAAGTAGGCTCGTTCCCCCAAAAATATGGTAATTAGGCTAACATATAGTAAGTTAGAATAAAATTGGTTAAACACCAATTTTATTGCAATTTAAATTTTAAATATATCAAAATTGGTGTTGAGACCATCATTGTAATATTCATAATTGCAAACCCTTTTGACCATCATTATAGTATGCTAACAATTAGTAAGTTAGAGTATAATTGCGTAAACACCAATTTTATTGTAATTTAAATTTAAAATATATCAAAATTGGTATTTAGACCGTCATTCTAATTTACATAATTGCAAACACTTGTGACCATAATTTATTATAATTTACTTGCTATAATATTTCAAATATTTAATCCAATTTAAAAGATTAAAAATAAAATTTAATGTCTCCATACTTATGGGTTAATTCTATACGCACTCTCAAAATTGCTTAGGACAGTCCATTACTTCAGGATAGTCTAGATTTTTGTAACTTTTACTTAGAACAGCCCAAAATTTACTCAGGACAGCCCAACCTTCCCTCTCTCCCACCCCAAACCCTAACCCTAACCATAATCTCAACCCCAACCGCCCGAGGAGGAGGCGGCGATGGCGGTGGAAAGCGGGAGGCGGAGGATGTAGTGTCCCGTTCCCCCTTTTCGTGGAGCGCGACTAAGAAATACTTGGTATTGTTCCATCGGGACAGATTGAATCAAGATCTTTTCCTCGTTATGAATTAATTTCTTCGGAATCAAGTCCCACATTCCGCGGATCGTGCCTCAAGGAAGGAATCAACGGCAGAGTCGAGAGGGGCCTTTCCTTTGCGCTGGTTTCTTTTTCCATTTTTAATAACGCTTGGTTGCTTTCTTGTTGATTTTGTGACTTGTGTTTTCTTGAACGATTTTGATGGATTTTATTGTCTACGTGTCACGCCCCAGTCCCAAAATGTCAGGAACTAGGCCACGTGTCACTAGCCAGCTGACACGTCACTAAGGACTTAATCCACTTTGATGGACCCAAAGGAACGTGCTACGCTGTCCTAAAATACTACAAGTACAAAATAGGTATATCTATCTCATCCACAACAAAATGTCAGAAAAGCAAGTGCTGAACTATATATATATAACTGAGTCTGATACAGTACACAACTGGTGAGAATACAAGCCTACTACAAAAACTGATAATAGCGCAGAAAAATCAGATAGACTAAGCAGTGTCTATCTGATGAAAACATCTCCATCTCCAGGTGGCAGGCCTCTAGGATCAAGCATACTCTGAGGGTGTCTCCTCGAGCTCCTCCTCGGAAGCACATCTGGCCTCCTGATCAGGGCCGTACACAGTGGGGTAGAAAGCATCATCTAGATCTGGCAGGGAACCAGGTCCTCAGTGGGATATAACAAGATACAGAAAATGACATGCCATGTATGTGAATACTGAATAAAGAAAATAAATACAGGGTGCTAACCATCTAAGTGAAATGCAAGTAAAGACCTTGTAGTATGCATGGGAATGTGTCGGCTAGACATATGTTGACGTAATTCACCAATCGTGGTGACTGGCTAGTATAGGTGTCATATGCCCCCGGACTCACGGGTAGCTCTGCAATCGACCATCTCCGAGGAGCATGGTACGAAGGTATAAATCATATATGGAGGGGGTATCCCATACGTCTACTAGTTATCTTTTCCAACCCAATGAAACTAAATATCAAGTCGTACATTTCCTGAGTTTTTCTAATCCGTGATGCGGGTCACACGTACTGGTAGCTAATCAAATACGCAGCTCACATCCATAAATGTAATGCAACCATGTTGCGTGTTACCGTGATAGGGTCTAGGAGAATATCAGGATACTCTTACAGTGTTGGTGAGTCTGTAAGACTAAGTTATTTACACTAATTGTCAACGTATCAGTTGACTGTACCAGAGGCAGTCTCAGGTACTCATAGTATATGAAATTCAAGAACACAGCAGATATCAATAATTGAATTTAAACATTTACTTGGCAAGGTATACTTGCCTACTCCCTGATAGTGTTGATAACCTGATCTCACAGTCAGGTTTGAGGTTGCTGGTGACAGAGGGTCACTGGTTGTGCTGAAGGTGGTTTCTGTTAAAACAGACAGGGTTTGTGAATATCATGGTTGTAATATAAGCATATATATAGTTATATATATATATATATATAGTATGTATATACATAGATATAATATATATCTAGCAGTATATATAGTATATAAAGAACAGGAAATGCAGGTATGTATAATAGTAGCAGGGTATATCCACTGCTATATATATAATATAATATTATCAGGGTGTATCCACTGATGTATATATTTATATAGATAAATGAAAAGACAGTGCAGAAATTTAATACATATATAAATGCTGTACTATTTAGCAATTATAATATAAATATTATCAGGGTCTATATGTGACCACTGTTATATATAATAAAGTGCAATAATTGTAAATATATATAGATAGGCTGTAATATCCAGCACAGTATAATATATAATATATATATAGATATATGTAATAAATTGAAATGACATTGCAAGTATTAAAAAATATATATAATATATATAAGCTGTATTATCCAGCACAGTATATTAATATATATATATAGATAACATATATATATATATATATATATATATAAATATATATATAATAGGTGCAGGAAATAAATTAAGTGCAGAAAAATAAATAAACTAAAAATGCATAGTATTATATAATATATAACATGTTATATATAAATATACATCTTATATAAATATATAAATAAAATAGAATTAAATACATATATACATATTAGTAATTATTACATAATATATTATATAGTATAAATATACATATACATATATACATATATAAATATATATGTATAGAATAATAGATATATATACATATATTTAGTAAATATATATAATAATACTATATACAGTATAATATACTGTATAATAACAGTATATAATACATATATATTATAATATAATATATATATATATATAGATATACATATAAATACATATATAAATACATATATATATACATATATATACATATACATATACATATAGGAATATATTGATAATTACATATACAATAGGTATTAGGAGTATACCTACTGACAGGTGGGCCCTAGGGGTCGTCGACGGCGGGTGGACGGCGGCGGAGTCGGCCGGAGGCGGCCGGAGGAGCGGGAACAGCAGCAGTGGCTGCTAGCAGCAGCAGCAGCAGCTTGTGGGAGCTACGGCGGCGGCTGCGGCGGAGTAGGCGGCGGTGCAGGGTGGGGGAACGGTGGAGGGAGGAGTGGCGAGCAGACTTGTGGTGGTGGTGGAGGTCAGGAGTGGCGGTGGTGGTGGCTGGAGGCGGTCGGGATGGGGGTGGTGGTGCAGTCGGGGAGAGGGGTCGGGGTTCTGTGGAGGTGAGGGCGACGGCTGGAGGCGCCGTGGGCCGGAGGGAGGGTGGTCGTCGGGTGGAGGGGGTCAGGGCGAGTCGAACGGTGGGGGTGGTGGTGGTGCACGGTGGCCGGAGGCGGCGGTGGGAGTGGTTCGGGTGGTGGTGGCAGTGGGTGGTGGTGTTGGGGGTTTGGGGTTGCGGGGGCTGTGGCCGGCGGAGCAGGGTGGTGCCGGCGGTGGGGCTTGGCCGGAGGGGAGAGGGGGTCAAGGCGAAGGGTTGGCCGGAGTTGGGTGGCCGGCGGTGGTCGGAGGGGAGAGTTGTGGAGTTTGAAAGGGAAGAGGGTAGGGGTTCATATAGGGTTTGGGGTGGATGGCATTTCTGTAAATAAAATGAAGTTCAGGGGTATTTTGGTAAATCTGAGTTTTGGGAATATTTCTCCTGGATTTTTCTGGGTGTTTTGGGTGGGTCCCATACACCTATGGTCTAGCCAATAGAATTATGCCACCTTGCATGCAATTTTGCATAAAAACCTCTAACTTTTCATAAATTGCATAAAAGCATAAAATTTGTATTTTGCGTAATTTCGTAATTTACCAAATTTCAAATACTGATTTTCCGAAATTCTGAATTGTACAGAAATGAGAGAAATAGCTGGGGAAAATGTTTTGGACAGTGTGGGGTGAGCTTGGACAGATGCAGGGTCTGATTCTGCAGGTGATATGGTCATCGTATTTATTATTTAATAAATACTGCGCACGGTGTTCACTAATTATTTTGAGGCCGTTAGGGTCATAGTTTTTCTACGGTGTCAAAACGATATTTGAAGTATAATTAGATTAGAATTTTATCGTATTTTTGGTTGGGCAAACAGGTGCCTACTGGTCCTCAAATCTCTAGGGTACAGAGATGGGTAAAGAGCAGCAATTTAAATAGAAAATAAATACGTACGTTTGTAACGATATTTGTGCGACTAAAACGAAGCACCAAACGAGGTTTCTGGGAGTTGCTAAAAATACAGGAAAAGTAGTCTAACAAGTCTAGGGCAGGTATGTGAAATTTGTTTAGGGTTTAACAGCTAGTGGGATGCCCTAATTAATTGTGTAATAAACAGGTGCACAATCAATAGAATATATAATAAATAAAATTTTAAATACTTGCAATAATTCTAATTAGTCAAAACTAATCCTAAATTACTGAAATCTGGTCGAGAGAGTTTACAATCTACCCTTCTTAGAATATTTCGTCCTCGAAATAAAAATAACCATGTTATTAGAATGAAAGATTAATTAAGACATATGAGGCTTAATGAAAATTGAGTTTGAAATATTGGACATACCCTGGTTTGGAAATAGATGGGGATAACGCTGTCGAATATCCTCTTCTCGTTCCCAGGTGGATTCACCTGGTGCATGATGTCTCCATGCAATACGAACGAGAGGAATAGTCTGGCCTCGCAACACTTTCTCGCTACGGTCCAAGATCTCTACAGGCTCCTCCTGGTACGATAAGCTTGGCCCGATGGTGATCTCTGAATAGTCCAGCACATGACTCGGGTCTGGAATGTACCTCCTCAGCTGAGATACGTGGAAGACGTCATGTACTCCCTCCAAGGTCTGAGGTAGAGCTAGCCTGTAAGCAACGTCTCCGACGCGCTCTAGCACATCGAAGGGTCCAATGTACCTTGGACTAAGCTTTCCTCTTCCTCCAAATCTGATAGTTCCTCGGGTAGGTGAGATTTTTAAGAACACATGCTCACCCACTTGGAACTCTAGAGGTCGTCGATGAATATTGGCCCAGTGCTTCTGTCTGTCTTGTGCAGCTCGTAGGTGTCCCTGGATCTTCTTTACTTTCTCCACCGTACGAATAATCAATTCTGGTCCCAAGATCTGTCTCTCGCCAACATCGCTCTAGCATACTGGGGAACGACATTTCCTTCCATACAAAGCTTCAAAGGGAGCCATTTGGATGCTCGCTTGATAGCTGTTGTTGTAGAAAAATTCTACCAGGTATAGATGATCTTCCCATGATCCGCTGAAATCAAGCATGCAGGCTCTCAGCATATCTTCTAGGGTCTGGATGGTGCGCTCTGACTGGCCATCTGTTTGCGGATGATACGAGGTGCTGAACTTGAGGCGAGTACCAAGACTTTCTTGCATACTTCGCCAAAAGTAGGATGTAAACCTCGTATCCCGGTCAGATATTATGCTGACTGGTACTCCGTGCAGACGCACGATCTCCTTCATGTACATGTCCGCCAAGACTTCTGTAGATTGTCCAACTCTGAAAGGTAGGAAATGAGCAGCCTTTGTGAGTCTATCTACGATTACCCATACAACATTACGACCACTAGGACTTCTTGGAAAGCCCGTAACAAATTCCATCGTAATGTGTTCCCATTTCCACTCAGGTATTGGGAGGGGTTTAAGTAGACCGGCAGATCTCTGATGCTCAGCCTTGACTTGCTGACACACCAGGCATTTAGCCACAAAGCGTGCTATCTCCCACTTCATTCCATGCCACCAGTAATATTGTCGCAGATCTCTGTACATCTTTGTGCCTCCTGGATGTATAGAGTATGTTGAGCTATGAGCTTCTGACATCAGCTAATTACGAAGTTCTCCATTTGGAACATAAAGACGATCACCACATCTTAGAGTCCCATCTTCGTGTATGCGACATCCTGTCTGAATTCCAGCCTCTGTTCTTTGTCGAAGCCTCTGAAATCTTGTATCTGTTGGTAGAGCAGCTTTGATTCTTTCCACCAAGGTTGATTGCAGCTGGTAGTTTGATAACTGGTCGTCAAGTCCTGGCATAATGACCTCTATTCCCAACTTTTCTAGATCTTTCAGAAGACCTGGTTGGGTGATCATAAAGAATGCCGAGGGTCTTCTGCTTAGAGCATCTGCCACCACATTAGCTTTCCCCGGATGGTACTGTAGATCAATTTCGAAATCCGTCATCACTTCAAGCCACCGTCTTTGCCTCAGATTTAAGTCTTTCTGAGTGTAGACATATTTCAAACTCTTGTGATCGGTGAAAATCTCCACTCGTTCGCCATATAGATAGTGTCTCCATAGCTTCAGGGCGAAGATGACTGCGGCAAGCTCCAGGTCGTGAGTGGGGTAATTCTTCTCATGAGTCCTCAGCTGTCTAGAGGCATAAGCTACAACCTTCCCATGTTGTATTAAGACACAACCAAATCCTTTTTCGGATGCATCGCTATAGATGACGAAACCTCCGGATCCAGATGGTATAGTCAAAATGGGAGCTGTAGTTAGACGCTTCTTCAAGTCATCAAAAGCTGTCTGGCATTCTTCAGTCCATATGAACTCCTGCTCCTTGCGGGTAAGACGGGTAATCGGTTCCACGATTCTTGCAAAGTTTTCTATGAACCTCCGGTAATATCCGGCAAGTCCTAGAAAGCTTCTCATCTCTGAGACATTGGTCGGAGTTGGCCATGTCTCCACAGATAAAATCTTTGCTGGGTCTACCGAGATGCCTTCTCCTGTGATAACTTGTCCAAGAAATGCGACACGGTCAAGGAAGAATTCACACTTGCTCATCTTAGCATAAAGGCTCTCCCGTCTCAGCGTCTCTAGCACCAGTCTCAAGTGCTCTTCATGCTCCTTGTGGCTCTTCGAATACACCAGAATGTCGTCGATGAAGACTACCACGAACTGGTCCAAATATTGGTGGAAGACTCGGTTCATCAGATTCATGAATACGGCAGGTGCATTAGTTAGTCCAAACGGCATCACCAGGAACTCGTAGTGGCCATAACGAGTCCTGAATGCTGTCTTTGGAATATCTTCCCTCCGTACCTTGACCTGATGATAGCCTGATCTCAAGTCTATCTTTGAGAATACCACGGCTCCTGTTAGTTGATCGAACAGGTCGTCAATTCTCGGCAAGGGATACTTGTTTTTGATTGTCAGAGCGTTGAGGGCTCTGTAATCAATACACATGTGATATATTCCGTCCTTCTTTGGTACAAACAGCACTGGTGCTCCCCAGGGTGATGCACTAGGACGAACAAATCCCTTGATCTGTAATTCCTCCAGTTGAAGCTTCAGCTCGTCAAGCTCCTTCTTTGCCAGTCGGTACACGTTGGAGGATACTGGTGCAGCTCCGGGTATCAGCTCAATAATGAACTCTACTTCTCTGTCAGGCGGTAGGCCTGGCAATTCTTCTGGAAATACGTCCTCGAACTCTGCTACAATTGATGAAAGTGCTGTCTCCATCGCCATGTAAGCTCTAGGAGTCTGGCCTACTCCTTGCTCGATGGTTCCTCGGACATATTCGAACTCCAGGTGATCTGGGGGTCTAAAGATAACACTACCCTTTCGGCAGTCTAGGATAGCATTATTCTGGCTTAGCCAGTCCATGCCTAAGACAATGTCAAAATTTGGCATTGGGAGTACCAAAAATCGTGCTCTTAGTCCTCTAATACAAACAACTACCGGACAGGTTTCGATAATGTTGGTAATTGGAACAATACCTCCTCCAGCAAGTATTTTCCAACACTTGGGTAGCGGGGAAGTGGATAGCTTGTGCATGGCTACGAAACTACTGGATATGAAAGACAAAGTAGCCCCAGAATCGAATAATACAGTTGCAGGTAATGATGCAACTAAAATGGTACCTGTTATAGTTTCCCCTTCAGGCTCTTCTGCAACGGCAGCTAACGCAAAGGCTTGACCCTGTCTTTGCCCTCCGGCTTGTTGTCTGGCCTTGAACTGGGCCTCCTGAGTAGGCAAAGGTGCTCCTCTCTGATATCCTCCTGATGTGGAGGGTAACATCTTCTGGGCTTGTGCTCCTGGCTTCTGCCCTTGCTGAGGTGCTGCATCTCTGCGTTGTGGGCAGTCTCTGGCCATATGATTTTTAGCTCCATATAGCAAGCATAATCCTAGCTTCTTTCTGCAGTCATTGGCAAAATGCCTCTTCTTGCCACAAAAGTGACAAGTCGGGAGCTCCTTCTTCTGGTAAGGCCCCGTCGTCTGCTGCGTCTGATATTGAGGACGACGTATAGGTCCTCCTGCTCCGTGCTGATTCTTGGCCAGGAAGGTTGAATTTGAGCGCCTTGCTCCTCGGCTAATTGCTTCTTGTTCCCTGGCTTCGGTAAGAACCTCGTTGTAGGAGATTCTTGACTGCATTGTTGTGTACCTCTGGAGCTCGTAGTTAAGGCCATGGTGGAATCTTTTAGCCTTTTTTAGCTCGTTCGGGATCAGATCAGCACCGAAATGACTTAGTCTGCTAAACTCCGCGTCGTAGGCATCTACCGTCATGTTTCCCTGCTCCAGGTGCAGGAACTGGGAGTATAGGGCATTCTGGACTGTCGCTGGGAAGTACTTGGCGTTGAAGTGCTCCAAGAATTGTTGCCAAGTTTGGTCTTTGCCGACGCTGCGCTCTATGGATTCCCACCAGTGATGGGCGTTGCCAAGAAGTTGGCCCCTCACAGCGGTCATCCATAGGTCAGGGGTGAGTTGTGATCCTTCTAGCAGCATTTTGGTGTTGGAGATCCAGTCGAAGATCTCCTCAGGAGTCTCGCTGCCTTTGAAGTCTCTCGGGCTCATTTGGCGGAAGCCTCGAACTGTGCCCGCTGGTTGGACAGGTGCTGGTGTCGGAGTAGTAGCTCTCTCCAAAGCCGTCATCAACGTCTGTTGCAGAGCTTCAGTCTGCTGCCACTGAGACTGTCTCAGGGCCTCAGTCTGCTGCCACTGGTGCTGCAACATCGTTTGGAGGAACTGCAGCATTTGAGGTTGACCCTCAAGTTGTGGCATCAGGATAGGCAAGACTGGAGGTGGAGGCAAAGGTGTCTCCGCCTGCGGTATTGGTGTCGTCTCTTGGCCAGAATTCTGATGATTGGAAGGAGTTCCTTGGGTACTTGGCGAAGGGTCTGTTGCTTGGTCAGCCCCATTATTCGCAAGTTTCCCGGGTATGTCCATATTTTTGAGGAAAATAGGATAATTAGAAAACACAAAGGAGATAAATAATGATAATCAAGCAAGATGCAATAATAGAAATTGTAGAGATGGTATCAGTGTGGATGAGACCTAATGTTTCTATCCTATTACAGGTTTGCTGGGCATGTCATCATACCACTAGCAATGAGAAACGAGACCTGCATGGGCCACCACTAAAACCGTGTCAAGCCCCAGTCCCAAAATGTCAGGAACTAGGCCACGTGTCACTGGCCAGCTGACACGTCCCTAAGGACTTAATCCACTTTGATGGACCCAAAGGAACGTGCTACGCTGTCCTAAAATACTACAAGTACAAAATAGGTATATCTATCTCATCCACAACAAAATGTTAGAAAAGCAAGTGCTGAACTATATATATATAACTGAGTCTGATACAGTACACAACTGGTGAGAATACAAGCCTACTACAAAAACTGATAATAGCGCAGAAAAATCAGATAGACTAAGCAGTGTCTATCTGATGAAAACATCTCCATCTCCAGGTGGCAGGCCTCTAGGATCAAGCATACTCTGAGGGTGTCTCCTCGAGCTCCTCCTCGGTAGCACATCTGGCCTCCTGATCAGGGCCGTACACAGTGGGGTAGAAAGCCTCATCTAGATCTGGCAGGGAACCAGGTCCTCAGTGGGACATAACAAGATACAGAAAATGACATGCCATGTATGTGAATACTGAATAAAGAAAATAAATACAGGGTGCTAACCATCTAAGTGAAATGCAAGTAAAGACCTTGTAGTACGCATGGGAATGTGTCGGCTAGACATATGCTGACGTAATTCACCAATCGTGGTGACTGGCTAGTATAGGTGTCATATGCCCCCGGACTCACGGGTAGCTCTGCAATCGACCATCTCCGAGGAGCATGGTACGAAGGTATAAATCATATATGGAGGGGGTGTCCCATACGTCTACTAGTTATCTTTCCCAACCCAATGAAACTAAATATCAAGTCGTACATTTCCTGAGTTTTTCTAATCCGTGATGCGGGTCACACGTACTGGTAGCTAATCAAATATGCAGCTCACATCCATAAATATAATGCAACCATATTGCGTGTTACCGTGATAGGGTCTAGGAGAATATCAGGATACTCTTACAGTGTTGGTGAGTCTGTAAGACTAAGTTATTTACACTAATTGTCAACGTATCAGTTGACTGTACCAGAGGCAGTCTCAGGTACTCATAGTATATGAAATTCAAGAACACAGCAGATATCAATAATTGAATTTAAACATTTACTTGGCAAGGTATACTTGCCTACTCCCTGATAGTGTTGATAACCTGATCTCACAGTCAGGTTTGAGGTTGCTGGTGACAGAGGGTCACTGGCTGTGCTGAAGGTGGTTTCTGTTAAAACAGACAGGGTTTGTGAATATCATGGTTGTAATATAAGCATATATATAGATATATATATAGTATGTATATACATAGATATAATATATATCTAGCAGTATATATAGTATATAAAGAACAGGAAATGCAGGTATCTATAATAGTAGCAGGGTATATCCACTGCTATATATATAATATAATATTATCAGGGTGTATCCACTGATGTATATATTTATATAGATAAATGAAAAGACAGTGCAAAAATTTAATACATATATAAATGCTGTACTATTCAGCAATTATAATATAAATATTATCAGGGTCTATATGTGACCACTGTTATATATAATAAAGTGCAATAATTGTAAATATATATAGATAGGCTGTAATATCCAGCACAGTATAATATATAATATATATATAGATATATGTAATAAATTGAAATGACATTGCAAGTATTGAAAATATATATATAATATATATAAGCTGTATTATCCAGCACAGTATATTAATATATATATAGATAACATATATATATATATATAAATATATATATATAATAGGTGCAGGAAATAAATTAAGTGCAAAAAAATAAATAAACTAAAAATGCATAGTATTATATAATATATAACATGTTATATATAAATATACATCTTATATAAATATATAAATAAAACAGAATTAAATACATGTATACATATTAGTAATTATTACATAATATATTATATAGTATAAATATACATATACATATATACATATATAAATATATATGTATAGAATAATAGATATATATACATATATTTAGTAAATATATATAATAATAGTATATACAGTATAATATCCTGTATAATAAATATAATATATATAAAGATATACATATAAATACATATATAAATACATATATATATACATATATATACATATAGGAATATATGGATAATTACATATACAATAGGTATTAGGAGTATACCTACTGACAGGTGGGCCCTAGGGGTCGTCGACGGCGGGTGGACGGCGGCAGAGTCGGCCGGAGGCGGCCGGAGGAGCGGGAACAGCAGTAGTGGCTGCTAGCAGCAGCAGCTTGTGGGAGCTACGGTGGCGGCTGCGGCGGAGTAGGCGGCGGTGCAGGGTGGGAGAACGGTGGAGGGAGGAGTGGCGAGCAGACTGGTGGTGGTGGTGGAGGTCAGGAGTGGCGGTGGTGGTGGCTGGAGGCGGTCGGGATGGGGGTGGTGGTGCAGTCGGGGAGAGGGGTCGGGGTTCTGTGGAGGTGAGGGCGGCGGCTGGAGGCGCCGTGGGCCGGAGGGAGGGTGGTCGTCGGGTGGAGGGGGTCAGGGCGAGTCGAACGGTGGGGGTGGTGGTGGTGCACGGTGGCCGGAGGCGGCGGTGGGAGTGGTTCGGGTGGTGGTGGCAGTGGGTGGTGGTGTTGGGGGTTTGGGGTTGCGGGGGCTCTGGCCGGCGGAGCAGGGTGGTGCCGGCGGTGGGGCTTGGCCGGAGGGGAAAGGGGGTCAAGGCGAAGGGTTGGCCGGAGTTGGGTGGCCGGCGGTGGTCGGAGGGGAGAGTTGTGGAGTTTGAAAGGGAAGAGGGTAGGGGTTTATATAGGGTTTGGGGTGGATGGCATTTCTGTAAATAAAATGAAGTTCAGGGGTATTTTGGTAAATCTGATTTTTGGGGATATTTCTCCTAGATTTTTCTGGGTGTTTTGGGTGGGTCCCATACACCTATGGTCTAGCCAATAGAATTATGCCACATTGCATGCAATTTTGCATAAAAATCCCTAACTTTTCATAAATTGCATAAAAGCATAAAATTTGTATTTTGCGTAATTTCGCAATTTACCAAATTTTAAATACTGATTTTCTGAAATTCTGAATTGTACAAAAATGAGGGAAATAGCTGGGGAAAATATTTTGGACAGTGTGGGGTGAGCCTGGGCAGATGCAGGGTCTAATTCTGCAGGTGATATGGTCATCGTATTTATTATTTAATAAATACTGCGCACGGTGTTCACTAATTATTTTGAGGCTGTTAGGGTCATAGTTTTTCTACGGTGTCAAAACGATATTTGAAGTATAATTAGAGTAAAATTTTATCGTATTTTTGGTTGGGCAAACAGGTGCCTACTAGTCCTCAAATCTCTAGGGTACAGAGATGGGTAAAGAGCAGCAATTTAAATAGGAAATAAATACGTACGTTTGTAACGATATTTGTGCGACTAAAACGAAGCACCAAACGAGGTTTCTGGGAGTTGCTAAAAATACAGGAAAAGTAGTCTAACAAGTCTAGGGCAGGTATGTGAAATTTGTTTAGCGTTTAACAGCTAGTGGGATGCCCTAATTAATTGTGTAATAAACAGGTGCACAATCAATAGAATATATAATAAATAAAATTTTAAATACTTGCAATAATTCTAATTAGTCAAAACTAATCCTAAATTACTGAAATCTGGTCGAGGGAGTTTACACTACATTCTTTGAACTTCGCATTTCGTATCAAACTTTGGGAAACCGAGACAGGAGATATTGATCATCTGTTGGTGCGTACAGGTGATCGTGTAGGCGACGTGCAAGCGGAGTCTTGAGGATATCTCATTTCTCTTCCCCGATTGTCCAACTTGTGAGTGTCTTTACTTTCGATTAGCGCCCTTCTTCCAAGTCTTCATTCTTAATAATCTGACTCGTTGTGCGTTCTGATCAACGATACCATAATAACAAAAATCGAGTTAAGATAGAAAGAAGAAGAAGTAGACTAGAAATACTTAATGCTTGTCACATGCACAAATTTACCGAACGATCACTTTGTTGCATGCTTGTCTGCTATGCATATGTTTATTTATGTTCCAGTTGTAGCTAGAACTTATTTATCTATAACTGTTTAATGAGTAGTGCAAATTGTAATGTGATCATTGAGTAAGGTAGCCTATACTATGGAATATGCATGAATTTTATTTTCTTATCTTGCCTTGAAGTGCTTTATTTAATAACTTAGTTTTTAGAAGATGCATGGTCAAGGACAACTTGTGCACAATGGTAGAGTTCTACGAATGGTCGCCGGGGTACTGGGACCGCTTCGGCCTGGATAGAACATTTGCTAGCTGAAGTCCTAGCACATGATGAATCGGGATGTCCGCTAATGGCTAGCTACCCGAGGCGGAAAGACAGTCGATCATCCCTAGTCCGACCAGTGACATGCTATGTATATTTAAACTGTGCAAACTAACTATGTCTTCGTGGAAGGGAAGGTCATGGTAAGTTTTGTACAGGTGGTTCAGACGACGCATGTAAAAGTCATCAAAACGGTGGCACATTTCGTTATGTCATTACTTCTATGAATTGCTTATAACTTGATCTAGGGCAAGATAGAAAGACCACATAATGATAATGTTCCATGTTCACATGAATACTGTGTCGATTTAGTGTGTTAGGTTAGCTCGCCCTCACCGGTACTTTTTGAAGTACTGGCCATCGTTGTAGTAGGTTCCCCGAGCTAAGGCGATGCAGCGAGGAGCTGAAGCTTCCCCCAACCTTTCACTAGTTTGACGCGTTCATGACTTTTGGATCGCAACTTTTGCGCCAACAACCATTCTGCATCAACGGCCGCCGCGACAGTAACAGTTGTAGCCAAAACCGCGGGACTTCAGGGCTCTTAGGAACCTCCGCCCTCAGACGAGAAGGGTTCCATCCTTCAAATATTAGAGTTTAAGAAGATGTGTCATTCTACCTTCAAAGGGACTGATGACCCCTCCGTGGAGTTAGATTGGCTGGTTGATCTAGAAGACAACTTTGAAGTGCTTCGCATGGATGAGACGAAGGGAGTTGCTTGCGCTCAGCTCCAGCTCATCTTGAACGCACATGAATGGTGGGATGTGCACAAACAGGCTATCCTAAGTGAAGACGACAAGGCGATTATCTCTTGGTTCGTGTTCCATAAAGCCTTCAAAGAGGAGTACCTTCCGCCAGCCATCCATCGCGAGAAGGAAGACAAATTTACACATCTTCAACAAGAAAATATGACAGTGTGACAGTACGTCAGAGAATTCAACATGCTTGCAAAATTTGCCAAGTCTCATCTCTGTGACGCCGAAAGTTGAGCCCACATATTTAAGATAGGACTGTGACCTTCTATTCGTGCTCACGTTGTCGTCCCTTAGTATCGTACCATGCGAGAGTTTCTAAATCATGCCCTCTCCCTAGAGCCACAGTACCCCCCAGTTCGCACCGGCGTTGGACAAAATTTCCATCACAAGCGCCCTAGCAACACATGAGGTATCAACGCGCCAAAGTGTCCTAACAACGGCGGTTATCAGGGTACAAACCCCGGGAGGAACAATGGGCTCCACTGTAACAAGTGCAATCGTGGCGGATACCTCGCTAAAGACTGTCGTATACCAAATGGAGGATGTTTTCGATGTGGTCGCCCTGGCCACATGGCGCTAGATTGTCGGAAGGGAGGACCGAACCAGCGTCCGCCATAACCATATCGTCCGTCTTAGAATCAGGGTCAAGCACCTCGAGCGAACCAGATTATACAACAAAATGCTCAAGTCCGGGTCTATGCTCTGACTCGAGAAGAGGCGTTTGCTTCCAACACGGTGGTGTCAGGTATATTACTTTTCAATAATGTACCTGCTCGAGTATTATTTGATTCTGGTGCAACACATAGTTTCATTGCGACGAAGTTTGTCGTAGAAAATAAATTTCCTATGACACTTCTAGGCTAAAACCTTAGGTCAGTACTCCATTGCCGACTTACTTAGTTTGTCATGAGGTTACATTTGCATCGGAGGAAAGAAATTATCACTCGATGCGATAGTCTTAGACATCAGGGACTACGATATCATTTTGGGGATGGATTGGCTCGGCGCTTGCTCGGCCACTATAGATTATGGGAAAAAAAGTCGTGTTTCGTCTACCTGGCGAGATCAAATTTTGCTATGCATGCAGTCTAGCGTCGAGAGCGTTGAACGTCTGCATGGTGATTTCTGCAATGTCTGCTCGACGGATGATACATTCCGACTATGAAGGGTACTTGGCGTCCTTTCGAGACACTCAGAGAGATTGTGCAAATGTAGAGTCTACTTCCGTTGTGGCAGAATTTCCTGATGTGTTTTCAAAAGAGTTGCCTAGTATGACGCCCGACCGAGGGATAGAGTTCACAATAGATACATTTCCAGAGACGACCGATTTTTAAAGCTCTGTATAGAATGGCCCCGGCAGAACTACAAGAGCTAAAGGTCCAGTACATGAATTGTTAGATCGTGGATATATTCGTCCGAATGTGTCTTCGTGGGGAGCGCCTATATTTTTGAAGAAAAAGGATGGATCTCTGCATCTCTACATAGACTATCGTGAACTGAATAAGACCACTGTTCGAAATAAGTACCCCCTTCCCAGGATCGATGACCTCTTTGATCAACTACAAGGCGAGATGGTGTTTTCAAAAATTGATCTTCGCTCGGGTTATCATCAGCTCAAGATCAAGCTAGACGACGTACCAAAGTCTGCCTTTCGTACTTGCTACGGCCACTATGAGTTGTTGGTAATGCCATTCGGACTAACCAATGCCCCTACTGCCATTATGCATTTAATGAATTATGTGTTCCGACCGTATCTCGACAACTTTGTAGTAGTGTTCATTGATGATATCTTGGTTTACTCGAAGAATAGGAAGGATCATACCGAGCACTTGTAAACCGTGCTACAGACTTTTTGGGACAACAAGCTATACGCAAAACTGAGTAAGTATGAGTTCTGGCTGAGCAGTGTATCTTTTCTCGGGCACTTCATTTTTGCAGGAGGTATTTTAGTCGATCCAAAGAAAGTTGAGCCATCATCGAGTGGAAGTGGCCTGCATCTGTCAGTGAGATTTGAAGCTTCCTCGGGCTAGCGGGTTACTACAGGCGGTTAATGAAAGTCTTTTCTAAGTTAGCATCTCCTCTGACTCACTCACTCAGAAGGGAGTCGCATTCGTGTGGTCTACCGACTACGAAGCCTCATTTGAAGAGTTAAAGCAACGACTCACCTCTGCTCCAATACTTGCACTACCAGCCTAGACCTCGGGATTCCAAATATTTAGTGACGCGCCAAGGCAGGGCTTGGGGTGCGTACTCATGTAGCAGGATAGGGTGATAGCCTATGCATCAAGGCAACTAAAAAATCACGAGAAAAATTATCCTACGCATGACCTGGAACTAGCAACAATTGTGTTTGCGCTAAAATTGTGACGACACTACCTCTATGGAGTGGCTTGCCAAATTTATACTGACAATAAAATCTTGAAGTACCTATTCACCCAAACAGACCTTAACCTACGACAACGACATTGGCTAGAATTGATCAAAGACTATGACTTGACGACCGACTACACGCCTGACAAGGGTAATGTTGTAGCAGATGCGTTGAGTCTAGTGTTTGCAGGATCTCTGTCCGTCGATCGCAGGTTACAAAGAGACTTAGAGGAAATGGGCATTGAACTCCGAATTAGATACCGTGGTATGCGAGTTTCTTAGATGTGTTTTGTACCCAACCTGATAGAGAGAGTCACGCCTACTCAGAGGGATGACCTATTCCTAAGGAAAATGTGTGAGCAGATTCTAGCAGAGAAAGCGAAGGACTTTGCATTAGATGAGAATGGAGTATTGCGAGTGAAGGGAAGGTTATGTATCCCCAATGAAGCAGAACTCAGAAAGAAGATCCTTACGAAAGCTCACTATACAGCCTGCACAGTCCATCCCGAGAGCACGAAGATGTATAAAGACCTTTGTACTGTCTTCTGGTGGCACAACATGAAGAAAGACATGGCGTGCTACGTGTCACAATGCATAACCTGTCAGAGAGTGAAAGTAAAACATTAGAGACTGGGCGGGGAGATGCAGAATCTTGCTATTCCAAAATGGAAATGGGAGTACATAGGCATAAACTTTATTGTTGGCTTGCGAAAGACGCAACGGGGGAACAACGCAGTTCTAGAAGCATGAAAAATATGGAACAATTCATCCAACAACCATGCAACCCAAAGTAAAGCTTAGAAGAAATCGGGCCGCAGAGTCACCCTGCAGCCCAGAAAGATGACATCCATGCGTCCCAATCAGCCGAAGCAGATTTGGCCGCAGATGGACTTGATGTGACATCCTAACAACATGATCATCTCTGACATAGAATCCTGACAAAAAAGATTTTTTGAACGCCTCGATGGACGTGAACATGCTAAACGATAAAAGTCTCATGTCAGCATAAACTTTACTCTTGATGGGTATGCAGTACCACGTGTACAGTACAATAAAGATCCCATGCGTCTCTGGATGTAACCTCCGATTTCCAAATTCCCGAAATATTTAGATTTTAATTTATTTTAAAATATCAAGTTTATAAAATATTTTCTCCTTGGATTTTAGTATTAGATTTTTGAGCAATGTTTGATTTTAGAAGGTGATTTAAAATCTATTATAAAAATTATTTTTCCTAAATGTCGATTTGTTATAAAATAAATAAATAAATAATGATATATATATAATACTCTAGCTTCGAATATTTATTGGCTTGAAATCATAAAATTATTTGTTTAATAAAATTATTTGAAGGACTAGTTGTTTTTCATAATAAATTTTTATATCCATTTGGGATAGTAAATAAATTACATATTTTCTAAGATTTTAAAATGTGAGTTTAATTAGTAGCTAATTGGTAATCAGTTAGCCTTGGAAGCCTCTTAAAATATTTTCTTAAATTATAATCTTTTTCTATTAAAAATTTACAAGTTTACCATCTCCCATTCACACCCTCATTCCCACATGAAAAACTCATTCATATCTAATCTTGGCCATTCATTATTTGGGCCAATCCTCACCCTTCATCCCACACCCTCTCTCCCTATTTAAAGTCTCTCACCCACACCATTCCCAAGAAACCCTAATCCCCAAAATTATTAGCTAGCCCTCACAAATTCCCACAAGCCATCACCATTGTTTGTGTGCTCGTGTCCGTGTGTCCAGCATTACCGTGTCAGCCGTGTTGGCCTCGGGTCCGACCCCGGGTGTCCTATCGTATCCATTCATTTCCTGTGTCCAGTTATTACAATATTACATGAGATTGTGTCCGACACCATCTGGACACATCCACCACTGTACAGTACATCAAATCCCTGTATCCAATACCCGAACACGTCCGCTCCCACACCACAGTACATCAAATCCGCCGTGTCCAGCTTCGGACACGACCCAACACACCCCGACACATCCACAGAGCAAACCCTAACCCTAGATTTAACCTCGTCGAGCCGTGGCCACCTCGGACCTCCTCACCCTCGTCGAGCCGTGGCCGCCTCGGATCCGTCTACCACCGCCGAGCTTCGACCACCGCCGCCACAGCAGATCCACTCGACCGCCGCCGCCCCGAGACGAACGCTCGACCGCCGCCGCCACAGCAGAGCGTTCGACCGCCGACGCCTTGCCCGGTCCGACCCCAGCGAACCCCACCGCGTGACCTCGACGAGACTCCTCCGTCGACGCTGGGAAACCCAACGTGAGCCCGACTTCCTTCTTTCCTCTTCCCTCTTTTCTGTGTAGAGTTAAAGTTTCGGTTTTAATGTAATTGGGTTAGTAAATAAATATAATTAGTTTAGTAATTTCATGTAATTAGTTTAGTTAATTAGAATATAATTAGTTTTATTGTTTATAATGTATAAATTTAGTTATTTATTATGTGTAAAATTTAGTTATGTATTATATATAAGGATTTGGTTATATTAATATGTAATTAGTTAGTTTTTATGCAATTAGTTAGTTTTTATGCAATTAGTTAGTTTTATGTAATTAGTAGTTGCGTAATAATTATAAGGGTTTTTAATTATGTAAAAATATAATAATTTGTTGGGATTTATATTATTATTTAAGAAATAGTTTCAATAATAAAAAATTAGTTCAAATTTGTTTATTTGGTCTGGTGACCAATTTTTACCATAGATATGAAAATATATTGGCTTTTACATAAATTCTAAATTTTTATAAATAAACTTTTACTTGTAATTAATGTTCAAAATAATTTCGAAATGATTTTCATAAACTAAGGTGTTACCTTAATTACGAACAATCGACCATTTTCTCTTTAGCCTGGTATCCTTATCTCGATTATCGTGTCAAACTCCGATCTTGGACTTCTTTATATAGTTTCTAGCTATTTGGACTGCTCCGGACCCATTGGAACTAACTGCTACTTCATTTGGGATCACCTTGAGGAGGGTGGCATTATATACATTCCTTGATTTGTTAATATACATATATAAAAATATTTGATTGGTATAGATACAAATATGTATTTTGGTATATAAATATATATTTATATACATCTATTTAGCGTATATACACATATACGTATTTTGTACAATTACTAATAGACACTTATATATATATTATATACGTTTTTATTGGTATATACTCTGAGTGTAAATGTGAATTATATACGTATCCCTACTATATGACCCTAGTTGACTAGAGCCATGCCTGGCATAGCCCTGAGGCCAGTGTATTTCTATTATGTGTTAGTGTAGCATCTGATACAAGTAATATTATTATATATTTATAGGACTGTCGGATTCTCCAGACGATACTCTGGGACAGGATATTGGTATTGACAGCTAAGGACCCAAGACGAGTACACTCTGATTAGTTTCTAATTTATGATATCTTCTATGTTCACTGTATCTAGTGTAGATATCCATGCTCTTGACACGTTGGTTACACGGATTGGTATACACGAATCTCGTCATGAGATGTTATTCCTTATTCATGGTGTAGCTTGTATAAGACTTGTTCCTTGTTATCTTGTGCATGTACAGACACAGAGACCCGGGGAGATTTGCTACCTCCCTAGGGAATCCCGTGCCATAACGTACCATGATTGGATCTACTATACCAGTCGGGGGTGGAGAGTATTTTAGTATAGATATGTGATCATACCCAACTCTACATGCATCATAGCTCACCCCACATCTCACGTCGGGTGCGGCCTGACTATTTATATGCTTCATAGCTGTTACGTGTGATTAGCCTGACCTCTACATGCATCATAGCTAACCAACGGTTAGCCTAACCTTACATGAATCATAGCTAATCACATGTAACCAGCCTGATCAAGTTCCCAAGCCGATCACATCTTAAAGCTAGTACTCACACACTTAGTCATAGGATTCTTGCTCGTTGACATATTGTTTCTTTTCCTGCATTTACTTACAGTATTTCCAGTATTTTCTTTTTGTACATTTCTCGTTCCTATACATGCATCTCGTATATTTCTATCTAGAACTGCTACATAGTTTATATCATTAATATATAACTGCTATTTAGAGATGTACTTTGCTCCTTCCTGACTGAAAAATATTTTCCAGACTGTGACCTTAGTGGATTTGTTTTCGATACTTGGGGATTGGATGTCACTGATTGCAGGTATGACTATTTTGTCGTTAGACTTGTCTTGTATTTCTTTGCTTACCTTGATATCTCATCGTGCTTAGTTTATGTGATTGAGTATCCAGCATTATTTTATGATATCTACGTCTCCTTATGGAGTTGAGTATTCTTGTGAGATGGATTAGATAGTTACTTGACCTAGACAGCGTTCTACCGCCGATGCTGCGGCGTAGGCTGGACGTACCCGCGCACTCATGCCCCTAAACCGGGTACGGGTCGTGACACTGGACCCATGAATCCTAGACTCCATGTGTCCCATGTGTCTTTGGCCCCATGCGTCCCAGACTCCATGCGTCCCATACGTCTCTGGCCACATGTGTCCTAGACTCCATGTAGACCAAATCTTGTTGTTATAACTAAAGTAATTCTCTCCAACCAAGTGCGGACCATGTGTCAAGATGACCAAGTCACGCACACAAAGGACAACAATCGCCAGGATCTCCAGTGTAAACCCCCTCGACCAAAATTAGGCTTACTTGGATTAGATAGAGAGACTAGGGTTAGTTTGAATCCAATTAGAAATAGAACACGGTATTTTAGATAATTTTATAATATTTATATCACTTAGTGCACCTCACCGTTGCTTCGATAATTGGAGTACTACACTAGCCATTGCCTTCCTATAAATTTTATATCCTTGTCCTAGACGTGCCAGTTCTCTATTCTGACCTTTGTGTAACTTATAATTATGCTCTCTTGTGCTACATTTTAGTCGCACAATATTCGTCGTAGACGTTTATATTTAATTCTAAATAAATTCAACTTTGTATCCTTGTGCGTTCCAATCAAAATTGGAGACACAATTTTGACCCATTTTGTGCAACCCTAATTATGATGATATTCTATTCTGAGTCCTCTATGTTCATGACACTTGTGTCCCACATAATTTTAGCCCCATGTACTTCTAATTAATTTTAGAACACCAATTATAATAATTTTAATTAATTTAATCTAATTTCCATTATTGTGTAATTTTCTAATTGTTGGATGCTTTTATACAAAAGTGCATTAAGATGTCCACACCATTGGACACAATACATGAAGAAATCCATTTTCTCTTTATTATTTGATTCTGTGAATTTTTCCCATGAATTTTTGAGTGTGTAGCAATCAACATTACCCCCCTCATCAATTCCTAGCCATGCATTTAAAACCATGCAATCCTAGCCCTCAAAACATCTTCATGTGAAGCCAAGCCCATCCCAAGGATGTTGACCGGCCCAACACCCTAGGTCAACCTCAAAACCCTACTTTTAAACATGTATAAATATTCTTCTCCCTATATTTTATTCATATCACAAAGCCAAAACCTATTCTTAGCTGATTCCCAACTTTCCCTCTACTATTCATCCTCCTTCTCCCATTTCCTATTCTTCTCCCCATCTCCTGTGCACGACCCCCTCCCTGTCAACCCCTCGCCGGAGCAGCCCCATCACAGCCAGCACCCACTGCCATTCACCTGAGATGACTCCCTGCACGCCTGAGCCGACCAACCCGACCTCCTATCTTCGCCGTAACCAACTGCTCAGCCCGCGAGCAGTGCACACGACTGCCTCCCTCGACTCACCTAAGCACAGCCTCCTTCACCTGACCTCCACCATTCCCTGTCCTCCTTCCTCCATTATCTTCTTCCCCGACCTCCCTATCCATCTGTTCGACCGGAGCCGACAACACAGCGACTGAACCGTCGTCCTCGACCTCCCTGACCCCGCTCACAGCAATACCACGACTCTTCTTACCATCATCTTCCCAGCCGACCATCCCAATACCACCATTACCACCATCACTACCTCCACCTTCCCTGTCCTCCGCTCAACCACCACCTCTCCTCCTTGCTCGCAGGAAGCACCCCCGGACCTCTCCCTGCTCAACTCCTCCTTCTCGACCCGCCTGAGTTCACCCATAGCCGGAGCAGGATCCTCTCCTTCAGCATCATCATCCCCTTCACCATTAATCATCATCATCATAATCATCATCCCCATCATCATAATCATCACCATCCTCATCATCATCACAATCATCATCACCAATCATCATCACCAATCATCATCCCTTCATAATCATCATCATCATCCCCATCATCATAATCATCACCATCCTCATCATAATCATAATCATCATCACCAATCATCATCCCTTCATAATTATCATCATCATTAACTAATCATCCTCATTACCATCATCATCCCTTCACAATCATCATCACCGACATTATCACCAATCATCACCCTGGTTATCATCATCAACATCGATATCATCATCGTCATCGGGGACTGTCACCCTCGCTGAAGACAACCTACAACAGTCATCCTCGATCCTCGTGCCCGGGCACGCTAACCCCGAGGTTCGAACCTATCCCTCTCCTTTTATTTTATGCGTGTTTGTGTGAATAACATTAAGGATAACATATTAGTTTAATTTAGTTAGTTGGTTGATTGTAGACCTATGTCGGTGAACCCAAGGACTAGTGTGCTCGTACGTGTGTGTGTGTATGCATATAATATTAGTTGTTATATATATATATAAATATATGGATATAGAGATATGTAATTAAATGCTAAACCTAATTATGATTAATGTGTTTATTTGTTGTGCGACCCTAGGATAATTATGGATATCCCATATTTATGTTTGACCAAGTGACCCTAAGAACTTGTGAGTTGACTGCCTTGTGTATATTAACGTACTGGCTTAGATACATATTAGTTGACTGTCTGATTGTGCACATCATTTGAAGACGTGACACCCGTATAATTAGACGCGTATTTGACCCTGTTAGTTGACCAGTGTCACTCCTAGTGTACCCTCTGAGTCCAGTATAATTATGGTTGTGTATGTGCTAGTGTAAGGCTGATGTTGTATTATATTATATTATATGTATATAGGATATCAGATTGTTCTGCGAGACTTCCGGAGCAGGTTATTGGTACTACGCAGCTTTCTTGCCATGCAAGTATACCTTGCCATTGTACTGTAATTTATTTTCCATATGTTGCATGCATCTTACTTCTGCTTATTTAGTTCATATATTTTAACTGGTATATAAACTACGCGTCCAAGGAAATTTGGGTGCAACGACGGTGGCATCATGATCTGTTTTTATTATGTATATGCATTGACCTAGTTTTATGATACCACCACATAATTTGGAAGCATCATTAGGTTTCATTGGCCATGACATAGCTGTTACACGAGTGTGAGTCTCATATAGGACACGGACTTGCGTGACAGGCTGGTCTCCTGTACGTATGGGACATGCGTTAGGGATAACTGCTGTTAGAAATTGCATGCTAGGAGACTTGGCAGTTATTAGAGGGATTATCGTGTCATGGATATGACATGCTTAGAGCATGGGGTGGGGAGAACAACAAGTATGGCATTTGGGCTCCTTTGCACTTTTCTTTTTATGTAACCCGCACGCTCCGCCAGAGATGCGTGGTCGTGATGACCCCTATATTTCCTGGCGGCCTCTGAGGTTCAAAAGACGTCATGCTTTTTAGGCCCCTGAATCTCCAAGAGAATCATGCCAATCCTATTTTGGCCATATAGTCCACTTGCTAGAAAGTTGTTCTCAAACTGCATTCACTTAGACGGTTAGGCAACCCCCTTTGGATATTTATTTTCAGTACTTTATTGGCATATTTATATGTATCTTGTTATGTCCCTCTGAGGACCTGGTCCCTTTCTAGGTGTAGATATTCATGAGTATTCGCAGGATGCACAGATCCGGACTTGTTACTTATATTTCGAGGAGGTCTTCTCTTCGAGCCTCGTGATTACTAGTTGATGTATTTGTTTTGTTTATTTTATATTCTAGTTGACAGTGGATTTGTTTCCACCCGACTATCATCCTTTGATACTTTATATTGAGATTTAGTTACATAGTTATTGGTTATCTATTTATTTATGATTTCTGTGGATGAGAATTAGTTATGCCCTGTGACTGGTGACATATATTTACACCACTTGTGAATTGTTATTCATATTATATCGTACGTGTGTTATAGTTTCCATATATTGGAGTGCCATATTCATACGGTTGGCATGCTTACGTGTTCCTAGTCTTACGTATTTTAGGACTGGGGCGTGATATATTTTTAGTGGTGGCCCATGTAGGTCGAGAGCATATTGTCTCGGTTATGTTACTGTACCGAGCAAGCCTGCACCTTGGATTAGAGTATGGGATCTCATCCACATTTGACTATAATTCACCTTCCTTCCAATCTGTTCTATTTAAATAATTGCGTCCTACTTGATTCATGTACTTCCCTAATAGTTTTTTGAGTATAGCCTTCTGTTAGAATATAGGAATCCTTGTTGTTAGGATGATAATTAGGATAACTTTTCTATTAAGAATACAACTAGAATACTGACACATCACTAAGTTTAGAATACCTAATGAACCCTAGCATCCCTTACCTGTAGATTAATTGACCATTATCTCTTGATATATTTATGAAAGACTTGAGAGTAGTATAGACACTACTAGGGTTAGTTAGAAATTTGACCATATTGTTTGACCCTAGCATTGAGGAACCAATATAAATCCAAGATTGAATATTAGGACTAAACCTAACTTTCATAGTGAGATAGTATCAGAGAACTATAAATTTAGATTCTTGTCTTGACATTAGCAGACAATACCTTAGGAAACCATGAGGAATGAATAGAACATTTTCCTTCATCTTTTAATTCGTGCCACATAACCCTTCTGATTGTATGCCAAGTAATTTTCTTTTATGTTAGGATATATAGTTTGCTAGGATTATAGTTGTGAATCTTAAAGTTTAAAATTATGTGCTTAGTAGTTAGAGCTTGATGGTTTGAGTTGTTCATTTAGATTATGATTTCATGATTATACTTTAGTTTTAAATTGCATAATTTGTATCCATAACTCAATATAGGTTATATCCTCTTTTCACTTAAGAGCCAGTAACTTTTTCATTCTTAATATTAACCCTTTTGTTCTATAAGCAATATGATTAAAGACTTAAGATGACCATTACCTATATAATGCAATAGGATGCCCTAATAAGTACCAAGATCGTTTCCGCATGTACCCCAATAAGAGTTTATACTTTATCTACAAGGACAATATTATTTTGTAGAAACCCATAAATGCAGTTATAGTATTAGTTAATTATTTTAAGTTGGGTAGTATGCCTCACAACATAATATCACATAGTCCTCTTGAGTCATTAAATAAAGTGTAATGGAATGACACCAACTATAGATTTGCATAAGAAGATAGTAGTTATCCAGACTGTAGAACCTAGAGGCCCATACCCCTATTTGGCCGACTAGAGACTTAGATAAGGAGTTAGTATGACAACTGTAGAGGCACAACACCAGATGAGTCTCATCTTCTTGGTGAACTTGAATTATTTTGTAACTCCTTTTATCATAATCCAGCGTACTTATATTTTCTGAACTACCTCGACCTATGATGCTATTATAGACTAGTTTAACAAGCTTATTCTTTTATCGAGCTTGTTCATGACATATGTGTTATTGGGGACGCCTACTAATACATTTTCTAAATCAGAATTAGTGTATTATGGTCTAGCTAACCTTAGTGCGCTTGGTTCGCTCTTCGCAATACTACTTTATGTGGATTGAGATATATAGTTGACTAGTAGACGAATATACTTGCCCCTAGATATGTCAGAGTATATCGTATCGGGTACATAACTTATCTGATATGAGCATGCGAATCGAATCTTACCAAAATAGGATTTCAATCCACAACTGCCTTGACAACTCCCTTTTGAATTCTTTAAACGCCTTGATTCCCATACTTGTATTCTATTACCTCCCCCTTGAACTCTTTATTATTGTTTTTCGTCTTCCCCTATTTTGGAAAGATGAAACCTCGTGCTTAGTATAAGTTTGATACACAGAGAGTACTAGATATACCCCATAGGCCAACCGCATTACTTGGTAACTATTTTTCAAAATTAAGGGCATATCATATATGATATATTTGGTGTGTTAAAAAATTTTGAGGATTGAATAACACGATTAAATAATTTGAGAAAGTTTCCTTAAATGTATAGCCTTAGGTGATAGATGGGTAAATTCTAAGTTGGGTAGAATTCACATTGTTAACTTGAGGTGAATTTTTTTTAGATTGTGATCAAGTAAGATTATATTGAGAGATTTAAGTCATTTTAATTTTGAGAAATTTTTGAAGAATGATTAAGATGATGAGGATTTAATAAATTTTAAAATCTTGATATTGTAGAACAAATATTTATACTTTGAGAACATGATTTAAATTTTGAATATTGAAGGTTGAATCATCGATTCAAATTTTGAAAAAAATAAATAGAACTCTAAACATGAACATTGATGGATTGAATTCAAAATTCTATAAATTGATGATTTGAATTAAAAGTTGAATTTTGATTCTTGGAACACCTATTTGAAATGTTAAGAATGAAAAATTAAAATTAAAATTTGAAGAGTATGAAATTCATAAGTTAAAAATAGGAATAATATTTGATTAGCATTATTTTCTAGAGGAGATTATGATAGTTGGAGATTGCGATATAAATTTTGATGTGGGATGTCATATAGATTTGAATTAGATTTGGATGATTGATTATTTAAAAATCGAGAAGATAGAAAGATATGTTGAATTTTGATTTGAATAATGGTTAATTTAATTTTGAAGGTGATTGCGATAGATTTGAATAGATTTTAAATTATTGCAAAGAGATTGCGATTAACTTGCCTTATGTACGAACGCGAAGGATTTGACAAATTATGCCTTATTTTAATTTCAAGGACGAAATTGTTTTAAGTTGGGTAGATTGTAAACCCCCTCGACCAAAATTAGGATTACTTGGCTTAGATAGAGAGACTAGGGTTAGTTTGAATCCAATTGGAAATAGAACACGGTGTTTTAGATAATTTAACAATATTTATATCACTTAGTGCACCTCACCGTTGCTTCGATAATTGGAGCACTATACTAGCCATTGCTATCATGCCTCGATCTCCCGCAGGCTAAATCGGCCGTTCCCGCTAGGCGAGAATCACCGCACCAGCGCTCCCGCGGAACGATCGCTTGACCTATCCGGGCGTGATGCCACACGAGCGTGAGCCATGCCCGTGCAAGGCCGTGGTTCATTGGCTGGCAGTAAGAGTTCTAAGCCACAGAGTCGTACAGATTGTCCGAGTGCAGCGGAGTCATGAACGCATAGGCGATTGGTAACAAGTTCACTGAGTTGACAATATAGCGGAAGCATTGAATAACACAAGTATAAGTAAAGCAACTCTTTTATTGATATAAACAAGTGTTACAGGCGACGCTTGGTCGAGATTACTAGTCGCTCAAGCCTCTCTCTCAGAAACAGTAAAAGCGTGCCAAGTGGCTACAATTTGTGGAATGATTGTACAGGCAATGTTCACAACATTATGTCTTCTATATGTGCTTCTGTTCTAGACGCAGCACTCCAAGGCTTCAGAGGGAACTCCTGGCCTTAGCACGCACGAAGGAGGCATCCGCACCGAACGAGTTTCTCCCGTACCCTGCAAACGAACTGGTGGATTATCAGTACATTGAATGCACTGGTGGGGAAGCTACTCGCCCGCTCGATAAATCCAAACACGTAATATAAGTTCTGTGCACCAACTATTATGTTGTCTTTCTAGTTGCCTTAGGATCAGTTTCATGCAAGATTTGAATAGCCTAACTCGTGTGGCAGTGCACCGTGCGACATGAGAGAAAACACGGCGAGACTTACCAACTTACCATTTGTCCTTTCCTGTCCAAGGCAAAAGATTATTTATCTGAGCATGGGCATGTATAAACATTCAGGAGGAATAGCATATGCAAACACGAGTATTGTTATAGCAAGATCGTTCAGGTGTTCAGTTATTCTTTCAGTGCGATGCAATGACTTATCTATATGAACTTTGGGTCGCTAGAATAGCCATAAAGACACAAGTTAGTTTGCAAAAGGTTTAAATACATACGATAAACATACGATACGTTACAAGCCATATACACACGATAAACACACGAGGCATTGTAAGCCATATACACACGAGGATCACTGGCTTGATGCCATAATGGACTAGTCAAGGACAAGGATATCATGCAACAAGAACACACGATGAGCACACGATAAACTCATAAGGCGTTGCAAGCTATCCAGTCCGCACACGATTGACTACACACGAAGTTCCGCCCGGATCGGATTGGTGCCAGTGCCCCAGCGACCGTCCGCAGAACTTATACCCTTGTGCACAAGTTTTCCATGATCGAACACGATTATTAAGTTAACAATTCATGCAGTTGAGGCAACACGAGTACAAGATAAGCAGTAATGCATGATTCATTTTGTTCAGTGAATGACTTTGCCTTGATACATTTCCCCTGGGGTGGAGATTTCCTTGGTGACCTAACGGTCCCGGATACTTGCAGGTTCATTTAGGCGCAGAACGACTACTAAGTAGTCTCCCGGGGTTTGGATAAAAACAAGGCAACATACAAGCAGACAAGCATGTATTTATATAAACACAAACATTCACGTTAGCTCGGGCCCGAAGGTAAGCCGAGAGGTGAAACCGTTAGGGGACTTCCCGAACGACACGTTCTAGGGTAGCATGCAAGGGTCTGAACATATTTATAAGCAATATTTTATTTCCACGTTCTAGCATAAGCAATACAAGTTGGGATTATTCCCTTAGCTAGGTGCGTTGGATTCTTATTAGCATGCAGGGGGTGATTCAACTAGTGACTAGCATGTATCATTCCATATTTTTATGTGTGTTGGCTAAGCAAAGACAAGTTCACCGTAGCCACCCACCTTAGCGATAATTTGCCTCGGTTAAGCGATACGTCAAGCGAGCCTCTGAAAACCTAAGCTGAAATCCTGTAGGGGCAAGTCTAGATATCCTTTGCCTCAAACGAGCATTTTCACCTGAGCAAAGCGGGTCGGGACATTACACTTCTTCCGTTTGAATCAAAAATCCGCTTGAACGGAATGGGGTGTTACAATTGCCTTACTACAAATTTCACACTCTTGTCCTAGACGTGCCAGTCATCTATTCTAACCTTTGTGTAACTTATAATTATGCTCTCTTGTGCTACATTTTAGTCGCACAATATCCGTCGTAGACGTTTATATTTAATTCTAAATAAATTCAACTTTGTATCCTTGTGCGTTCCAATCAAAATTGGAGACACAATCTTGACCCATTTTGTGCAACCCTAATTATGATAATATTCTATTCTGAGTTCTCTATGTTCATGATACTTGTATCCCACCTAATTTTAGTCTCATGTACTTCTAATTAATTTTAGAACACCAATTATAATAATTTTAATTAATTTAATCTAATTTCTATCTTTGTGTAATTTTCTAATTGTTGGGCGCTTTTATACAAAAAGTGCATTAAGGTGTCCACACCATTGGACACAATACATGAAGAAACCCATTTTCCCTTTATTATTTGGCCCTGTGAATTTTCCTCATGAATTTTGGAGTGTGTAGCACTCAACATCACCCCCCATCAATTCCTAGCCATGCATTTCAAACCATGCAATCCTAGCCCTCCAAACATCTTCATGTGAAGCCAAGCCCATCCCAAGGATGTTGATCGGCCTAACACCCTAGGTCAACCTCAAAATCCTACTTTTCTACATGTATAAATATCCTTCTCCCTATATTTTATTCACCATCACAAAGCTAAAACCTATTCCAAGCCGATTCCCAACTTCTCCTCTACTATTCATCCTCCTCCCCTTTCTTGTTCTTCTCCCCATCTCCTGTGCACGACCCCCTCCCTGTCAACCCCTCGCCGGAGCAGCCCCATCACCGACAGCACCCTCAACCATTCACCTGAGCCGACTCCCTGCACGCCTGAGCCGACCAACCCGACCTCCCATCTCCGTCGTCACCAACTGCTCAGCCCGCGAGCAGTGCATACGATCGCCTCCCTTGACTCACCTGAGCACGGCCTCCTCCGCCTGACCTCCACTATTCCCTGTCCTCCTTCCTTAATCTTCTTCTTCCCCGACCTCCCTATCCATCTGTTCGACCGGAGCCGACAACACAGCGACTGAACCGTCGTCCTCGACCTCCCTGACCCCGCTCACAACAACACCCCCACTCCTCTCACCATCATCTTCCCAGCCGGCCATCCCAACACCACCATTACAACCATCACCACCTCCACCTTCTCTGTCCTCCGCTCGACCACCACCTCTCCTCCTTGATCGGAGGAAGCACCCCCGGACCTCTCCCTACTCAACTCCTCCTCCTCGACCCGCCTGAGTTTTCCCTTGCCGGAGCAGCCTTCTCCCCTTCGGCATCATCATCCCCATCAACATTAATCATCATCATCATAATCTTCATCATCATCATAATCATTATCCCCATCATCATAATCATCATCCCCATTATTATAATCATCACCATCCTCATCATCATCACAATCATAATCACCAATCATCATCCCTTCATAATCATCATCATCATCCCCATCATCATAATCATTACCATCATCACAATCATCATCACCAATCATCATCCCTTCATAATTATCATCATCATTAACCTAATCATCCTCATTACCATCATCATCCTTTCACAATCATCATCACCAACATCATCACCAATCATCACCCTCGTCATTATCATCAACATCGATATCATCATCGTCATCGTGGACCATCACTCTCATCGAAGATGACCTGCAGCAGTGACTCTCGATCCTCGTACCCGTGCACGCTAACCCCGAGGTTCGAACCTGTCCCTCTTCTTTCATTTTATGTGTGTTTGTGTGAATAACATTAAGGATAGCATATTGGTTTAGTTTAGTTAGTTGGTTGATTGCAGACCCGTGTCGGTGAACCCTAGGACTAGTGTGCTCGTACGTGTGTGTGCGTATGCATATAATATTAGTTGTTATATATATATATATAAATATATATATATAAATATATATATATATATATATATATATATAAATATATGGATATAGAGATATGTAATTAAATGCTAAACCTAATTATGACTAATGTATTTATTTGCTGTGCGACCCTAGGATAATTATGGATATCCCATATTTACGTTTGACCAAGTGACCCTAAGAACTTGTGAGTTGATTGCCTTGTGTACATTAACATACTGGCTTAGACATATATTAGTTGACTGTCTGATTGTGCACAACATTTGAAGACGTGACACCCGCGTAATTAGACACGCATTTGACCCTGTTAGTTGACCAGTGTCACTCCTAGCATACCCTCTGAGTCCAATGTAATTATGGTTGTGTATGTGCTATTGTAATGGCTGATATTGTATTGTATTATATTATATGTATATAGGATATCGGATTGTTCTACGAGACTTCCGGAGCAGGTTATTGGTACTACGCAGCTTTCTTGCCAGTCAAGTATACGTTGCCATTGTACTGTAATTTATATTCCATATATTGCATGCATCTTACTTCTGCTTATTTAGTTCATATATTTTAACTGCTATATAAACTGTGCATCCAAGGAAACTTGGGTGCAACGACGGTGGCGTCGTGATCTATTTTTATTATGTATATGCATTGACCTAGTTTTACGAGACCACCACATAATTTGGAAGCATCATTAGGTTTCATTGGCTGTGACACAGCTGTTACACGAGTGTGAGTCTCATGTAGGACACGGACTTGCGTGACAGGCTGGCCTCCTATACGTATGGGACGTGCATTAGGGATAACTGCTGTTAATAATTGTATGCTAGTAGACTTGGCAGTTATTAGAGGGATTATTGTGTCATGGATATGACATGCTTAGAGCATGGGGTGGGGAGAACAACAAGTATGGCATTTGGGCTCTTTTGCACTTTCCTTTTTATGTAACCCGCATGCTCCGCCGGAGATGCGTGATCGTGATGACCCCTATATTACCTGGCGGCCTTTGAGGTTCAAAAGACGTCATGCTTTTTAGGCCCCTGAATCTCCAAGAGAATTATGCCAATCCTATTTTGGCCAGATAACCCACTTGCTGGAAAGTTGTTCTCAAACTGCATTCATTTAGACGATTAGGCAACCCCCTTTGGATGTTTATTTTCAGTACTTTATTGGCATGCTTATATGTATCTTGTTATGTCCCTCTTAGGACCTGGTCCCTTTCCAGGTGTAAATGTTTACGAGTATTCGCAGGATGTGCAGATCCGGACTTATTACTTATATTTCGAGGAGGTCTTCTCTTCGATTCTCGTGATTACTAGTTGATGTATTTGTTTTGTTTATTTTATATTCTAGTTGGCAGTGGATTTGTTTCCACCCGACTATTATCCTTTGATACTTCATATTGAGATTTAGTTACATAGTTATAGGTTATTTATTTATTTATGATTTCTATGGATGGGAATTAGTTATGCCCTGTGATTGGTGACATATATTTATACCACTTATGAATTATTATTCATATTACAGCGTACGTGTGTTATGGTTTCCATATATTGGAGTGCCATATTCATACGGCTGGCATGCTTACGTGTTCCTAGTCCTACATATTTTGGGACTAGGGCGTGACATTCAGCAACAGCAAAATCCTAACAAATTTTCTATGTGGCAGCTTACCCTGGATTTAACCCACACTATGACCCACAGTTACAACCGTATTCTGTTGAAGGATCCCCCTGCGGCCACCAAACAAAGGCACATGCGGTGTCAAGCCCCGGCCCCGAGGGCCGCACGGACCACCGCCCCGCCTCGGGTACCCGGACGCGAATCACCGCGCCTCGGCGCACCGGACGTGCATCACCGCGCCTCGGTTGCTTGTTCCGCCGGTACGAGGAATGACCCGTTCGATACCGGGACGTGATGCCGTGCGAACCCGGGGTTGCGCCCGCACAAGGCCATATCATTTAAGTTTGTTCGGCTATCATCGCATCAATCGAGTAAGCAGTGGAGGAACATTATTGCATATGCAATGTATTTAGCCAACTGAGTATTTGGGACAAATCGAGGGACTTGGGTTTCTCTTAGCAAAGGCATCGTTCCATACATTATGCCCCTTTATACGATAGCAACTCGGGGCAATCGAAACCAGGATTTCGGGTCTTAGGGATCGAGGCACGCCTATCGCTCCCTCAGACGATCCAGTACCTGCAAGCAAGTAAACTGTTGGTGGATGAACACTTTTATAAGTACTGGTGAGATAAAACAACTGAACAGAAGCAAGCATTCACTAAAACCAACACTAAGTAATCATGTTATAAAATATTATATTACTAGTGATCTTTCTACCTAGGTTCGTTACATGCAATACTGAACGGAGTTATATTACATTATTTTGGAAACATCTTTAGAAAATAGAGTTTCATATGCGCTATAAGCAGGACAAGCCGATGTTCTGTTTTAGGGTGTGCGCAGCGTGTCTTGTGAGTTATACTCAAAGACTCTAGGGACAAATGTACAGCTAGACACAAATGCATATCTTAGGGGTAGTCCTCTATCCAAGACAATACGATGAACTAGCTATATGCAGTGCGGTTCCCGAGTAACTCAGGATCGACAGCTGTTGGTCCAGCATACCAATGACTCATTTATCTGATACTAATGGCAGCTGTGACTCATTGTTGCTTTCCACTATCTCTGTAGCAGCCGTGACACATGCAGTTCAGATCTCCACCAATAGCCATTGTTCGACCGATGCGAATGCATGGAACACTATCAAATAAACTCTAGTATGTAGACGAGATGAACCATCAGACGATATTTCACTATTGCGGGGCAAGCCGCCTTATCTTGAACACATTCAGGCACACGATATGGTTCTCTCGGAGCATAGGCGATAGTGGAACATGTTCATGCAAACACATACTTTAGACAGGCATTTCAGGGTCTCTTAGTTAAGCAGACTTGTTCATTTCAAAGACAAGCTAGGTGAGTTCGTTTATTAGCATGCAAGGCAGGTTCTATCATTCTCTTATGAAAACATGCAAGCAAAAAAAATTAGATTAATTATTAAAGGCGTCAAAGAATCAGAGAATAAAGTTTTGCCCACTCACCTTGATACATAATGCCGACGCAAAGTGGGGCATTACATACTTACCCACCAACAAAAAGTTTTTTCCTCGAAACTTTAAGGATAAACTTCTCAATATTTCAAGCAGTGATAGCCCTCATCCCTCGCCGTACTCAATCGAAACAATCAAGCAAATCAAGTCCAGAAAATATTTGCACTTTGAGGATATCTATGGACTTATTATATGGAATGCTCTATTACAATACCATATCGAGCAAATCTCAGAGTCATAGCAACAGATTGGGCCAAGAAATCGAATCCGCTCTGATACCATTATGTCATGCCCCGGCCCGAGGGCCGCCCGGACCACCGCCCCGCCCCACCTCGGGTACCCGAACGTAAATTACCGTACCTCGGCGCACCGGACGTGCATCACCGCGCCTCGGTTACTTATCCCGCGGGTGCGAGGAATGGCCCGTTCGATACTGGGACGTGATACCGTGCAGACCTGGGGTTGTGCCCGCACAAGTCCATATCGTTTAAGTTTGTTTGGCTATCATCGCATCAATCGAGTAAGCAGCGGAGGAACATTGTTGCATATGCAATGCATTTAGCCAACTGAGTATTCGGGACAAATCGAGGGACTTGGGTTTCTCTTAGCAAAGGCATCGTTCCATACATTATGCCCCTTTATACGGTAGCAACTCGGGGCAATTGAAACTAGGATTCCGGGTCTTGGGGATTGAGGCACGTCTATCGCTCCCTCGGACGATCCAGTAGCTGCAAGCAAGTAAATTGTTGGTGGGTCAGCACTTTTATAAGTACTGGTGAGATAAAATAACTGAACAGAAGCAAGCATTCACTAAAACCAACACTAAGTAATTATGTTATAAAATATTACATTACTAGTGATCTTTCTAGTTTTACCTAGGTTCATTACATGCAATACTGAACAAAGTTATATTACATTATTTTGGAAACATCTTTAGAAAACAGAGTTTCATATGCGATATAAGCAGGACAAGCCGATATTCTATTTTAGGGTGTGTGCAACATATCTTATGAGTTATACTCAAAGACTCTAGGGACAAATGCACAGCTAGACACAAATGCATATCTTAGCGGAAGTCCTCTATCCAAGCCAACACGATGAACTAGCTATATGCAGTGCGGTCCCCGAATAACTCAGGATCGGCAGCTGTTGGTCCAGCATACCAATGACTTATTTATCTGATGCTAATGACAGCTGTGACTCATGGTTGCTTTCCACTATCTCTGTAGCAGCCGTGACACATGCAGTTCAGCTCTCCACCAATAGCCATTGTCCGACCGATGCGAATGCATGGAATACTATCAAATAAACTCTAGTATGCAGACAAGACGAACCATCAGACAATATTTCACTATTGTGGGGCAAGCCTCCTTATCTTGAACACATTCAGGCACACGATATGGTTCTCTCGGAGCATAGGCGATAGTGGAACATGTTCATGCAAATACATACTTTAGACAGGCATTTCAGGGTCTCTTAGTTAAGCAGACTTGTTCGTTTCAAAGACAAGCTAGGTGAGTTCGTTTATCAGCATGCAAGGCAGGTTCTATCATTCTCTTATGAAAACATGTAAGCAAAAAAAATTCAAATTTATTATTAAGGCGTGCAAGAATCAGAGAACGAAGTTCTGCCCACTCACCTTGACACATAGTGCCGACGCGGAGCAGGGCATTACATGCGACACCTATAACTCATCATCATGGTGGCTATAAATAGGAGCAACTTGGACATCCCAAAGGTCGACTTTTTTCTTCTGTTTCAGAGAGAGAAAGAGAGAGCATACCCGCATCCTGTCTAGCTATATACGTGCACACAAGCTCAGGAGAGAGAAGAAATGAGAGCATCCTCATTCCCTCATCGGATCGTCAACGGAGTAAAGGAGCCGCCACAACACTCTTTGTCCATCGTCACTACCCAAATCAAAATATTGTACTTGGATTGTTTTCCTAGGCTATTTATACTTTCTTTAGTTTGTTGATTAAATCAAGCTCTTTTAGACTTTCAAATTTAATACCGAATAAGATGGTGACTCTGCTGGGGACCAACTTCTCCTCTGATGAGAAGACATTAGCACAGTCCGATGCGGCCAAGCTGGGCTCGACCCAAAGGATAATGGTGGTACGCTTCGACCAGCAAGCATTTGAAAACATGCTTTCCAGGGACAACGCAAGTCCTTCTCCAAGGCAAGCAATGCCTAAGAATATCCGCATGATATGGGTAGCAAAGACCGTTGTGTCTCACCCAACTACGGAGTATGCGCTCCCCACTACTCTCCTTATTGTCACAAACGCACATCATGCGTCCACCCAGACTGGCCCCGTTTATACGACAGTAGGGAAAGGCCCTCAGCGACCAAACTCTGGCAGAGAAAAATACTACGATGCTAGAAATTTAGTTGTTGAGACAAGCTTCATGCGGCAACATCAGAAGCCGCATAAGTCTACAGTCGCAGACAAAAGTCCATATGCGGCCAACACAATAGCAAAACCTCCGTCTTCGACCGAATCTCACCCAGCGCTAACTCTATGCGCCTTGCTGAAAAAGGGGAGGATGAGAACTTGGACTCTTCATACTAAGTACCAGTGCGTTCTAGATCAAAGGATTCCAGGGCAGTACGAGCTCGCCAAGCTCAAGCAACTGCTCATACGGTCTGCCGTCAGCAAGCTCCGCTAGCTATTGTGCGAGCTCCTGACGGGAAGTTTTACACGACCGACCCATGTGTCTAACCCGTAGTGGTAAACGGACAGGGTCAGTCTCGAAAGTCTTCCATTAACGACTGGGGAAGAGTTCTTGTACGAACCCCAGGATAAGGAGCAAAGATAACACCTACACATCCATGCGTTCGGTCTACCTGGGCTCATAACAAGGGTGTAAAGGTGGATCAGCCGTCGCTTGATTTGCACAACGTGATCAACCATAAGTGCAAAGCGAAGGAAGCAACTGCGACATGTGAGGTATTATATCTAGGACACCCCTATGCCAACATCATCATCAACTGCTGCTGTGCTAAAAAAATAGTGCCAATAGACAGGTAGTTGGTGTTCCAACGGCTGCAACCCCAAAGGCACCTACTAGGCAGCGTCCCAGAAAATATGTGCAATTACCAGAGGAGGAGGAGATGCCCTTCGCTTTGTGCTATTCTACTTGGAAGTCTCCCTCCACAAGGGGAGGTCAGAAGGCTAGCGCCTCAAACCCTTTGCTTTCGGCCAGCGTGTTGAGAAGGCGGGCCCAAGGGGGACAGACAATGGTACCTACAGAAGGAGTTTTTCAGGGCACCCGCTCCAAGAAAAAATTGTCAGATGCTGGGGGTGGTTCTTCATTAGGACCCCTAGTCAATACTCTCTACCAATACTGCCTGTTCTTTCTCCATCTCTTGTTGTTGTTCCTGAATGGACTTGTTTAAAGATTCTGTCTGCTGAGCAAGTTCCGCAGTTAGTGAGTCGTACTCAGCCTGAACCAAGTCATTGATGCTGCCTCGGGATAGTTGCAAATATTCGTTAATGGGTTGTTCTAAACCATTAACTATTTGCTCTAGCGCATCAGCTCTTTCAACATCATTAAAATTTCTAATCGGCGCTATAGTGAGCTTGGAGGACGTCTTTCGAGCATCAAAGCCTAGATTCTTCTCTAGTACCATAGATATTAATTCTTTCAAAGTGAGGTAGAATACGCTAGTGTATTATTCAACTAGCATAGCAAAGATCGAATGTACGCTGGGAGTGGCCGCGATATCGATAAATCTTCTTTCTGGAATGACTGTAGAGGATGTTGCCACAGTCGTCGCTTCAACAAATGGTGCGACAAAGAAAGAGACACCAACAACAGTTGAAGTTGGTGGTATGCTCGACGAACGAGGCACAGTCGAGATGGTGGGTTCATCCACCTCTGATATTATTTGAACTGCTGCAGGCAGGATATTGTCTGAGAATGCTGCGGATGAAAGATCAACGGCTTCAAGATATGCTTCTTCGACGGTGGTCACCGCCGTTGCATTAGCTGGATCCGCAACAAAATCAGAGGTTGTTTCAGCTCCGCCCTCCCCAGAAATGTCTTCGCCTGAAACTAAGATAAGAGAAAGTTAATATCAATTTGATGTTAAATTTTCTTGAAGAAAGCGTAAAGACAATATTTACCCATAGCCGATGGTATGTATATTGCGTCTGCAGCCTGTATAGCTAAATCATTTCTTAATGATGCTAAATAAGCTGTCATACCTGGAGATGAGGCTACACCAACTGACGCTTGAAGGTAGTCAGCCCAATCATCACCCAGATCTACTCGAGGTTCATCGGATGGAATCTTGCTTGAAATACTTACAGATGAAGGAGGGGCTAGTCCCATTATTTGTCTCGGTAAAGGTATACTGATTCTTATTACGCTCAGCCTCGAAGACGATCTAGAAGCACTACTAGTAACGGTGGTAGCAGCAACAGTCGCGGGCAAAGAATCTCCAACACTGTCAGCTGGAACTGTGGAGGTTCCTTCTTTAAAAGGCGAAGGATCCCCAATCAAAGAATCATCCCCAACAGGGGAAACAATAAGCTCACTTCTGGAAGCGACCCCCTTGGTGGAAGTCCTTTTAGGACCTCTGGTAATCTGCTTCTTCTTCTTGCGGGAAGAAGGATCTTTTAGAGTGGAAGCCTTTCGTTCACTAGAGATTATGAGAGGCTCTGCTGGTGGAGCTATTACGCCTCTCGGTAAAATCAATAAATAATCATCTGTACCGATGGTTTCATCACTTTCATCAGAGGAAACAGATGGTATCTCCTCTCTTTCAGTGGACTTACGGGAGGGCATTCTGAAACTTTTATGTACATCAAAATTACGATGGAAGGTATTGATAGACGCATAAAACTGTGCGTACGAATGAAGAATGTGTAACTCCATGGAGAGAGAAGTCGTGGGCACAGCAAAGGTTGCCCCAGTACAACCCATGATAAAATACCGCCATCCTCTAGCCCCGTCAATAAGTCCACCTTTGAATTTGAAGCTGGTGATGGAATTCCCCATGTACAACTGATCATACCTAAATTGCCTGGCAAAACGGCTAGGCAAATAAGGCTCAAAGTAGCATTGGTCCTCACTTCTGTACAACAGATGGGAAGGTCTAATACAGACCAACCAGTAAAAGGCTTCAGGAGAAAGAATATTCTTTCTCTGACCCGCATCCTGAAGTTTAGTCCCTTGTTGATTGATATGTATGGGGGGACGATGCAGAAGAACTTCCAACTATGGACAAAATTTAGTGCTAGCCGACAATCTATGATGCTAGTCACATTCCAAGAAAAATTCCTGTAATTTAACAGGAAGTTATTGCCCGAACCACTGGCCGATCCGGGAGACATTACTTTGGTATTGTGAAGGATTAACCATCCCATCAGATATAAGAATGGCAATTCCACTCTGGGATATCCTTCACGCTGTGTATCATCAGCCAGCAGTCCATTAGTAATGGCCCTCAGGCCAGCTTGAATCCTGTATACCATAGCAGGGAGCATGTCCAATCTTGCTCCAAACACCAAACTTACTATAGGCCATAAGGTATTGCAATAAATGCGATCCGCAGACGCGATGCTAGGAACCACCCATCGACGTAGCCAGATAGAAAGGAAACCATCCAGTTGAGCTTCTCTTGAAAGAGGCTTTCGGCAATGCCTCATATAACTGTAGGCTTTGGTTCCTGCAGGATAACCCCCTATCTCTTCATTGAAAACACAATCTCGAGCCCCCGCATCTTCAATAAGATCGTCGATTGTGTTGGCATTAAGAATACTCAAGGGGTTCAAGGGTTTATCTCTGCTATCTACAACCTTATCCTGCTTGGCATTTTTGGCCTGATGGAAGAAGAGGTAGGATATCCATTTGTTGATGTGAGCCAAATCAGAGGGCTCTTTGTAGAAGGTGGTGCATGCAAGGTAGTGGCTCATCAGCTCTTGGTACACTGCCACTGCCCGAGGGTTTGTTTCCTTAAGCTCCCTATTTGTGGGAACGTACTCTTCATAAGGAGTGTCTCCCATTGGCAGCTTTAAAATGTATGCCATCTCATGAAGTGCCAGGTCCAACTCACCTATCGGAGTAGCGAAAGTCCCAGTGAGAGAGTTATATCGCTCCATCAAAGCTAAGAACAAGTTGGGGTTGAGAGGCAGCCCAACACTAGTAGCACTCACAGCCGCAAACAAGCCAATACTTTCCAGCTCCACCTGAAAGTGCGTTAGGGCCCATGCAGTTAAACTGGCCCATCGAAGATTTCGGGGGCTAAGCCATCCACTGGTGCGAGGGTTAACCTTGGGGTATACTCCTCCCTGCCCCATAAAGTCATTGCAGAAAGTTTCTATTTGAAGTGGCTGGATCAGTGAAGTATCTTCACCCGGGATGCTGCCCAGCAGTAATCCTCTGAAGGGCATGACAGGGCCTGAGGGACTGCTTACAAAGAATCCTCGGTTTAATCCTTTCTTATAAAAGATCTTCCCTGGCTGGCCATGAAGATCAGGAGTCAGAGTCCATACCATCTTTCTTGGATGGGTGGCATGGAAGAATGCAGAGATAGGGTAATCTCTGGGCATCTTTGGCAGATACATGATCGTGCCCTCAGCAGGAAATACCCAATCTTCCTTCTTTGGCTTTGTTTGGGATTTCTTATCAATCACATCCCCAAATAAGAAAGCTGGTTTCTTATACCCAGTCCCATCTATATATGTCAGGGGTTCCCCACTGATCATACTCAGCAACATTCGTTCTCCTTGGGCCGAGATCAGAGTTCCCCTTTCTTGAGGATACTCGTTTCCAGAGATGGAGAAAGTCACATGGGACAAGTCCTCCAAGTAGTTGGAATTCAGCATTCCAGCAGCAGAGCCCATCACTTCAGCCAGAGGGGGGATCTGTAGGTCCACTACAAAAAGCAAAGAAAATAAGTCAGTTTTACACTAGATGTTACACTCTTAGCAGTATACTCCAAAACTTGACAGTCTGAGTTTTACGCCAGATTGCAAAAATTTGAGTTTTATGCTGGAATTTACATCCAGTGCGTAAAACTCAAAGTTTGCAGTATACGCCAAAACCTAACAGTCTGAGTTTTTTACGCCAGACTATAAAAATTAAGTTTTATACATGAATTTACATCCAGTGCGTAAAACGCAAGGTTTACAGTATACGCTAAAATTTGATAGTCTGAGTTTTTTACGCCAGACTACAAAAATATGGAGTTTTACGCTGACACATTAAGAATGTGGGCATATTTGCGCATACACGTACAACGTGTGCGAAGGTTTTTATTCCTCTTGAAGTCTTTACCTGTGATGCCCGGTGCACAGGTAGACGCTGGAGCACTTCGTTCAGAACGAGGCTCGCTCGGCCTCGTAGGAGTCGCTCGTGCTTGAGCAGTGGAGTGAGATGATGAAGCGACTTTCTTTCCCTTAGCGACGGAGGCCTATTTTGGTGCCATGGCGAATCTGAGAGTTTTCGGGAAGAGACGAAGAGTCTTCAGAAAGAAACGAAGGGTTTTGCAAAGGCAGATGAAGGGTTTTTCTCTTTCATGACCTAGGCCTATTTATAGAGTTCAAGTGATCCTCCGAATCCTTAACTAAATCCAATTTTTAATAGTCGGTTATAATTTGGGACCACATCAGCCGATCATTTGAAAAGGAAGACAGATAGTCATGCTGCGTAACGGATCCCTGATTTTACGTCCAGAAGCTACAGATCTACGATTTTACGCTCAAAAGCTACAGATCTAAGATTTTACGCTCAGAAGCTACAGATCTACGATTTTACGCTCAGAACTTTTTCGCTCAGAAGCTAAAGATCTAAGATTTTACGCTCAGAAGCTACAGATCTAAGATTTTACGCTCAGAAGCTACAAATCTATGATTTTACGCTCAGAAGCTTTTACGCTCAGAAGCTACAGATCTACGATTTTACGCTCCGAAGCTACAGATCTACGATTTTACGCTCAGAAGCTACAGATCTACGATTTTACGCTCAGAAGCTGCGGATCTATGATTTTATGCTCAAATGCTACGGATCTATGATTTTATGCGCATCTTAAATTACGTGAAACAATAGTCAGCAGAATACGCGTATATAATGGTAATCTGGGTTTTACGCTTGAAGAAGCCGGTTACAAGAGTTTACGCAGGAAATACTCTTTCTATCAGCATTTTCTTTTTCATTCGAGAAGACTTCATCAGACAAAGGACCAAGGGGTTTCCTAAAAATCTCTATCTTTACTGGAGATGACGTTTCTCCTTTGGCCATTGATAGTTCATTCGAAGTCTAGCCAGAACCCTTTACATCTAGTTCAGGGATGGCCTGTACAGCGGATATTTCTTGCCCTGTTTCGAGAAACTTTCGGGAAGCCATTCTTGAAGATGATATTCTGAACAAATATTCTTCGTATAGGAGAAATGACAGTTCAGAATTTTATGTGACTCCTCGTCCAAAAACAGCATGACAATTGGGTTTGCAAGACAACTTAATGCTAAGGAGCTTTTTACGCATCTTTCTCTACGTGTAAAAGTTGGAACGTGATCGGAGGCATATTTGTCAGAGTCAGTGTAAAGATTACTCAAGCGTGTTGGAGCTACGCATTACCAAACTTCATCACAGCAATATGGCAAATCAATAGTGCGTAAAAGAAGACAAGTTTATTAATCATGATTACATATGATGGAAATCCATTTTACAAAGGATTTTTCATTAATATTCAAGATTATGATTACATATGATGGGAATCTATTACGCTAGGTTCTCGTCTGATAAAGATTTTCATTGCTTCTTCTAAAGCACTTCTTCGGCTGGGAGGCCAAGAAAATGGTTAATGGAGAGAGGATACAGAACTGGGCCTGTTTAAATTATTCAAGCCCACCTCCATACGTCATCGGCAGCTATGCTTAGAATTGTGGTTGGGATTCAAAACTAACACAATACTGGAAGACACGGCCAAGCTGCCCACCAGGGTCCAGCTTCATAATAGGGGAAAATACTGCTAGCAAGCTGTGTGGTCTAATAAGACCCTTCCTCTCTCTTTGACGAATTGCCAAATAAAATCGCTGATTATCTCGAGCAAAGGAAGCTATGATATCCTTCCATGGTCCATCGTTGTAGATAATATTTGCTCGAAGACGTCTCTTTTTACGGCTCCTTACACACTGGAAGAGCATAACCTTCTTCTTTCTCAGTTCAGCCCAATGAATCCCAACAGCCATCTTTGTGGTGAAGGAAGTATGGAAAAAATAGGTTCACTCGCTTGCCTTTATTTAGGTAGAAGAGAACATACCAAATCCCAACAACTTCTTAAATATCGCCGAAAAATCAGCCTCGAAGAACGAGTCAAATTTGACCATTTCATGCTTTATTCAAAGTATTTCAAATTACGAGGAATTTGAAAACTTTGAAGGGGGTCTTGTAGAAGCATGAAATACGCTGGCGAATTGTACGCGTATTATACAGTCAAAACCTCCCAACATACATGAAGTCCGCATAAAACAGTGATGTAGAGCTGTTTGGCATAAAGAAGAGTTTCAGGGCTGCCCGCGTAAAGCAGCACTTCAAGGCTGTTTTGGTGTAAAAAGGTTGCTTTACCCTCCTGCGTAAAGTTTAAAATACGTTTGTTTTTTATGCAGCATAAAGTTGTACGAGAAACTCTTCGTATTCCTCGGATAAATTTGTTAGACGAAACAGTGAACCTGACTCCTGACAAAAGTACTGCACGATGATCGAGAGGACGGCTGTGATGATAATTTTGTACAGAGACCCAGGTTGTCGTTTAGTGACACAAGTCATTTTTTACGCTCAAGACTGGAGTCTTCTGAATACATTGCCTATTCTACATGGGCAAAAATGAGTCTTTACGCTCAAGATAAGATGAAATCAGGCGCCACGTTAAAAGTTATTTCTCATACAGAGATCGAGGCATATCTCTGTATTTAATGCACGAGATTTGGTTCTATTCTTTAGATTTTGTCATGACTGGGGAAAGCTAAAACTGTGGCTAATACGCTCACATCACCATCCTTGTATTTTATACCAACCAGGCTATTTTTAACTATAGGAGTACGCCGGATGCTATCTCCTCGAAATACGCCAGCTCAGGCTATATTTGCCAAGGTATGTGATAAAGCTATTTAGCCCAGAATACACTCAAGACCTCAGTCGTGATGGATAATTGGCTATTTTATGCTGGTTATCTACTATTCATGCGTCATTAAATTTTACGCAGAATTTGGCTTTTTGGCTTTATGCCAACAAGACAACTATTTAGTTTTTATGCCAACAAGACAGCTATTTGACTTTTACGCTAACAAGATAGTTATTTGGCTTTTACGTCAACCATCTTTACGCAGGGACAGTTATCTACGTGGCTTGCATGCCATGATCTTCGAGAAGCAGTTATACGCGTTACCTTATAATAGGACACGTGTCATACGCCAATTTAGAAGGTCATTCGAATGTAGGTAGCAGTTATTATATCCGCCGCGTAAAAGATGCAACTTTCTTTACAGTTTGGTTTCTACGCCAACTGGACAGTTATTTTTGACTGATCTCTATAAATAGAAACCCCTGGTCACAGGGCAGAGGGATCGATCAAGGGAGGGAGAGCAGAGACAGAGAGCATAGACAGAGAGTGTTGATTGACAACTTTGGCAACGAGAATTTAATCCCACTTGCAACCTTTGAAGCTTCTTCTTCTTCCACAACACTTCTTCATCATCGTGTGGTCCAAGGGACAAAGTGATCGACCGCAGATCAGACTCCTATAACAATTTTCCCCAGAATTATTTTTATTGTACTTAATATCCTCGTATAGGATTAATTGTACTCTTTTTTCTTGTTTGTAAACAAAGAAAGGGTTTCGTATAAACCTAGTTTTATTTTTTTGTTTATCATCAAAAAACGGCTGCTACAGAGATAGTGGAAAGCAACCATGAGTCACAGCTGCCTCTAGCATCAGATAAAGAGTCATTTGTATGTTGTATAACCAGCTGTCGATCCTGAGATACTCGGGGACCGCCCTGCATATAGCTAAGTCATTGTGTTGGCTTGGATAGATGGGCTGCCCCTAAGATCGTGCATGTATGTCTTGCTATGCATTTGACCCTGGAGTCTCACGAGACACGCTGCGCACACCCTGAAACATAAACGAACGGCTTGCTTGCTTAATGCATATAAAACTCTATTTCCAAAGATGTTTCCAGATAATGTAATATGACTCTGTTAGAATTGCATGAAACGAACCTAGGTAAAACTAGAAAGATCACTAGTAATGTAATGTTTTATAATATGATTACTTAGTGTTGGTTTGAGTGAATGCTTGTTTCTTTTTAGTTTTTTTTATCTCACCAGTACTTATAAAAGTGCTGACCCACCAAAAGTTTACTTACTTGCAGGTACTGGATCGTCCGAGGAAGCTATAGGCGTGCCATAGTCCCTAAGACCCGGAATCCTGGTTTCGATTGTTGCCCTGAGATGCTATCGTATAAGGGGGCATAATGTATGGAATGAACGAATGCCTTTGCATAAAGGAACCCAAGTCCCTCGATTGTCTCGAATACTCAGTTGGCTAAATGTATTGCATTGCAACAAGTCCCTTTCCGCTGCTTACTCGACTGATGCGATGATAGCCAACTATCAACTTAAACGATTGGCCTTGTGCGGGTGCAACCCCAGGCTCTCACGACATCACGTCCCAGATACACTCGTACGGGCCACACAAAATCCCTTTATCGCACCCACGGGACGGGCGCGGTAATTCGCGTCCGACGCACCGAGGTGCGGTAATTTGTGCTCGGTTCGATAATCCGGCTATACGGGGGCGAGGCAAGGCAGAGCGGCGGCTCGGGAGGGTCCGGGGCGTGATAGAATGGTATCAGAGCGGAATCGATCTTCTGGCCCAAAACCGTTGCTATGAGTCTGAGTTATATCAATATGGTATTGTAATAGAGTGTTCCATACAATAAGTCCATAGATATTCTCAAAAGTGCAAATATTTTCTGAACTTGAATTGCTTGATTGTTTCGATTGAGTACGGCGAGGGATGACACTATCACTGCTCGGAATATCGAGAAGTTTATCCTTGAAGTTTCGAGGATAAAACTTTTTATTGGTTGGTAAGTATGTAATGCCCCGCTCTGCATCGGCATTATGTATCAGGTGAGTGGGCAGAACTTCGTTCTCTGATTCTTGCATGCCTTAATAATAACCTGTATTTTTGCTTATAATGTTTTCATAAGAGAATGATAGAACCTGCCTTGCATGTTAATGAACGAACTCACCTAGCATGTCTTTGAAACAAATATGTCTGCTTAACGAGAATCCTGAAACGCTTGTTTAGAGTGCATAAACATGTTCACTATCGTCTATGCTTCGAGAGAACCATATTGTGCCTGAATGTGTTCAAGTGATAAGTCGGATTACCCCGGAACAACGATAATTGTTCTGATGGTTCGTCTCGTCTGCATACTAGAGTTTATTTGATAGTGTTCCATGCATTCGTATGCGGTTGTACAATGGCTATTGGTGGAGAGCTGAACTGCATATGTCACGGCTGCTACAGAGATATTGGAAAGCAACCATGAGTCACAGCTGCCTCTAGCATCAGATAAAGAGTTATTGGTATGCTGTACAACCAGCTACCGATCCTGAGATACTCGGGGACCGCCCTGCATATAGCTAAGTTATTGTGTTGGCTTGGATAGATGGACTACCCCTAAGATCATGCATGTGTGTCTAGCTATACATTTGACCCTGGAGTCTCACGAGATACGCTGCGCACACCCTAAAACATGAACGAACGGCTTGCTTGCTTAATGCATATGAAACTCTGTTTTCAAAGATATTTCCAAACAATGTAATATGACTCTGTTAGAACTGTATGAAACGAACCTAGGTAAAACTAGAAAGATCACTAGTAATATAATATTTTATAACATGATTACTTAGTGTTGGTTTGAGTGAATGCTTATTTTTATTCAGTTGTTTTATCTCACCAGTACTTATAAATGTGCTGACCCACCAACAGTTTACTTGCTTGTAGGTACTGGATCGTCCGAGGGAGCGATAGGCGTGCCATAATCCCTAAGACCCAGAATTCTGGTTTCGATTGTTGCCCCGAGATGCTATTGTATAAGGGGGCATAATATATGGAACGAACGAATGCCTTTGCATAAAGGAACCCAAGTCCCTCGATTGTCTCGAATACTCAGTTGGCTAAATGCATTACATTGCAACAAGTCCCTTTCCGCTGCTTACTCGATTGATGCGATGATAGCCAACTATCAACTTAAATGATTGGCCTTGTGCGGGCGCAATCCCAGGCTCGCATGCATTACGTCCCTGATATACTCGTGCGGGCTACACAAAATTCCTTCCTCGCACCCGCGGGACGGGCGCGGTGATTCGCGTCCGGCGCGCTGAGGCGCGGTGATTCGTGCCCGGTTCGATACTCCGGCTATATGGGGGTGAGGCAAGGCGGAGCGGCGGCTCGGGCGGGTCCAGGGCATGACAACTAAGGCTCATTGTGGGAACTCAGGATCCGACAACCATATTCCCTCGAGTGGAGAGACGTGCCCTATCCACTTAAATACAAGCCCTTTAACTTAAATTCTTTTGAAGGGAAGACGTCTCCTCACCAGTACATGAGCTACTTTGAGACAGCAAAATGGCATCTGCCCCGTGTTGATGCTCTCCTCACCAAGCTCTTTATCGGGGCATTATCGGGGGTCACCTTCGATTGGTTCTGTACCCTCCAAGATAACTGCATATCGTTATTCGACGATCTTAAAAGTCTCTTCCTCGCTCGATTCTATGTTGGTACTCCTTGTTGGACATCATGCAGAAAAAAGGAGCCTGTACGAGAATACATCGAATGCTACATGCAAGCTATGCTGAAGCTACCCCCGGGTAATCTTGAATCCACTCTGATGGACATGTGCCAGAAGAACTTACTTTCGACGGTCAAGCTATGGATGGGTGACACCCAATTCAAAGACTGGACAACGTTTATCATAAATGTCGTCGGCGCTGAGAAGAAGGTAAATGATATCCGTATCTTGGGAATACAGATCCCTATCGCTGAGGATAGGGGAAAACGACCCTACAACAGCAATAACAATAGTGACAATAATCGCCGTGACGACAAGGGAAAGCATGCCATTATCGCTAACTTGACCAAGAAGCTCGAGCAGAAGCCTACAGAAGCTCCAAAGCCGAAAGAAACCTACTCTTTCGAAGATGATGATGTCATGGCAATCTTTGACTTACTGATATAAGAGAACAAGCTTCCACTCTCTGATGTCAAACGTCCTATTGAGGTAGCCGAGGTAAATAATCCAAAGTACTGCCATTACCATCATTATGTCCATCATATGACACGGGACTGCTACACGCTGAAGCAGTACATCCAGTAGCTTCTCGACACTAAGGCCCTCACCTTGGACATCGATGACAAGATGATTGCCGCTAACATGGTATCGCTCCAGTTCGATAACTTTTTAGCGACAGAAGCCCAAAATAGAGTAATCCCAATCATCTGGGCAACAATGGAGGTCGTCAATCTTCCGCCGGCTTATGACAAAATATCTGGGCTGATACCTCTCACCACTCGATGTGTAGATGTCAAGTGGCTCCATCCAGACATTGCTCCAGAATTAATGCAGCAGACAACACCTTCTGCCACCAAGACTAAGGGCAAGAAATCCAAGTTCTACTATACAGTTTTTTTCCCTCCCGAAGAAGCTATAGCAGGAACAAAAAGATCAGGCCTGGCATACCAAGACGAGTATTACACCCCTGACGATGGTGCACTATCAATTGTTGCACCTGCAACATCGGATCTGGTTCCATCCCAGCCTTCAGCAGCGAACAAGTCCAAGCAGAAAGAAACTCGCTTTGACAGACCATTGCGCAAAGATACAACCCAAGGGCTGGAGAAGCCCTACAACTTTGATATCTTAGATCAACTGGCCAATACTCCAGGAAAGTTGTCTTTATTCGAACTTCTTTGACTCTCCAAAGATACTCGAGCTGCTCTTAGCGAGGTATTACAAAATATCGATACCTACCTGGCATAGGTCAAGCCGCCAGCTGAGGATTGTTCGCCTTTAAATGAGTTCTTACAAACTTTGTATTTAAGAAACAAAAAAGAGTACAATGAATTCTAAATAGAATTATCTAAGTATAATATTTTGATCTAGGGTGTGACGATGGACAAAGAGCACTATGGTGGCTACTTTACTCCCTTGACGATCCGATGCAGGGTGAGAAAGCTTATGTTCTCTCATTGCTTGTCTCGTTATACTCTCTCTCTGTATTGGGCGACCCCTTGTCTCTCCCCTTTGGGCATGCCACTCTGGTGTTTGTGGTATTAAACGAAAGAATGAAATGTGTTATTTCAATGACAGGGTTTGTGCGAAATCCGCGCCCTTTGGTTTACAAACAAACTTGTACAGTATAATCCTATGCGAGGATGTGGAAGTACAATTTATTTAATTTGGGTAGATAATTGCTATAGGTGTCTGATCTGCGGTCGATCACTTTAGCCCTTGGACTGCGCGATGTTGAAGAAGTGCCGTGGAAGACAGGTAGTAGCTTCGAAGGTTGCAGGGGAGGGTGGATGCACGATGCCGACGTCGTCGATCCCCGCTCTTTGCCTGAGCCCCGGGTACTCTCTCTCTCTCTCTCTTCGACCTGGTTCGATCTTCCGAATTGTCGACCCTGGATCTGATATTGGTATCTTCACCGATTTTTCTGACCTGGATCTGATATTGGTTTCTTCACCGATTTTTTCGACCTTGTTCCCCATTGATAGGGGCCTCTATTTATAGAGTCTTTGGTGACAGTGACCACTCCGTTGGTGTAGCAACCGAGGAGTAGAAAATATAGCACCCTATTACACAACGGTTAAAGTAACCAATGCCTACGTATAGATGATCTTTTGAATGAGCGGGTGACGCGGGTCCAACTAAGGGGACACAACGCGCACAATTGCTACTAAGATCACGGCGTAAAAGCCACGTAGGTAGGTATCCATTGTGTAAAAGGGGTTGGCGTAGAAGCCAAATGTCCGTCACCATGGCATAGAAGCCGAACAGGCATAGAAGCCGAGTTGGCATGGAAGCTGGGTAGTCATAGAGACTGTGAGGGCGTTGAAGCCGGATGGGCGTTGAAGCCGAGTGGTCCTAGAGGTCGAGAGGGCGTTGAAGCCGGATGGGCGTAGAAGCCGAGTGGTCCTAGAGGCCGGATGGGCGTAGAAACCGAGCGGTCATAGAGGCCGAGAGGGCGTTGAAGCCGGATGGGCACAGATCCTGAATGGGCATAGAAGCCGCTGCGTACCGTGCTGATGTGGACGCCTTTAGCCGGAATTATGACTTTTGAATATATAATCAAATCTCTTACAGAGATTTGCCATCATCTTATGTATTAAATGCGGAGGCGTATTTTGAAGGTCTGCACCCCTTCTGTGCACCTGTCGTAGAGACGTGCCTTGAGAGAAACTGTCACCGCTCTGTGCAATTAGACGTGAAGATGTGCCTTGAATCCCGTACGAAGTACAGCTTTTGACGTGGCAGGCGGTTTGTCCGCTGCGGATCGTAAAACCGCTCATGTTTGCCTGTGTAAAATAGGGCAGCGTATTACCTTGTACGCAGAATAGCAGTTTATGCGGAGGGGACTCCAGTAAGCGACGGTTCGGTGATCCTTTAACCAAAATCCTCTGCATTAAATACAGAGATCCGCCATCATTCTGTGGTGCGCATCCCGAGGGGCCTGCCATCGTTTCCAGCCGTCGTCTGGGTGGCCGTGCAACACTTTTTGTCAGGAGTCAGAGGTCAGATTCACTGCGTGACTTGACAGGTTCATTTCAGGGAAGACGAAGCGTTCCTCGTACGCTATAACGCTGCTTCGAGAGCGGATAAGTTTTACGCCATAGAGGCGATGGAGAACTCTTTTTATGCTGGAGCGGCCTGGACGTACTGCACTTACGCTGATGTTCCTGTGAGCTTTATTCTTCACGCTGGAAAAAGCTCTATTGTACGCTTGATGGCTCTGGAGGCCTTCGTTCACGCTGCTCTGTATTAAGAGGCTGCGTAGTTCATCCCAGCGTATTTTTTATGCTTCTACAAGACCCCCTTCAGAGCTTTTAAATTCCTTGGAATTTGAAACGCTTTGAATGAAGCATGAATGTCCCCTCGTAACTCGAAACGTTTCTGAATGGAGCGTTGAAATGGTCGGTGCAGACTTTATGGCGAATTTATTGGGGACCGCTGTGACCTCTTTCGCCTATAAAAGGCTGGGGGAGTTAGCCTGTTCTCCCCACATCTTCATCCCCACGCAGAGATGATCGCCGGAGTTCGCCGGGTCGATTTGAGGAAGAAGGAGATCATGTTCTTTCAGCGTGTAAGGAGCCAAAAAAGACGGCGTCTTCGAGCAAGTGTCCACTGTAACGATGGATCATGGAAAGATATCTTAGCCTCCTTTGCTCGGGATAATCAGCAACTTTGTATGGCGTTGCCCCAGGAGAGAGGAAGGGTCATTTTTGACCACAGCTGCTGCCATGCTGTGCCTTCTCTCGATGCCCTCCGGTGACGAGAGTCAGACAGACTTATTTTGTCCCGGCTTGAGCGGCGCACGGAGCATGGGATCTGCAAAATCTATGCATGCCCAGTTCTGTATCCGCCCGCCGTTTTGCGGCAACCGACTGACTGCCGGAGAAGATGGATGAAGAATTGAAGCCCAGCGAGAACCTGTCAGAACAGCTTCTGGGCAATCTTCAGACGACGAGGGGTACCTCCTTTGTAGACAGAGTTTCCCTCAGATGTAATCATGAAAATGAAAAGAAAACCCTTGTAGATTGGATTTTCCTCATATGTAATCATGATTTTGATCTTTAATAAAATCGTCTTTCTTCTTCATACGATCATCTTGCCATATGTTGCTGTGAAGTCTGAATATGTGCAGCTTTAATACGTCTGAATCTGTACCGACTCTGCAGAAAGAGTGTTAGGTCCTGTCCTTTACGCATAGCGAGTAGTCCATAGAACGCTGTAGAGCATCTTGAATATTTTTTGAACTGTCCTGTTGCTAGGACTGAGGAACCGCGTAGAGCTCTGAACTTCTGATGGACAGAATTTTTGTTCAGTCTTCGTCTTTAAGAGTGACTTCTCAAAAATCCCTTGGAACAGGGTCGAGGAATGGCTGTCAAAACTGAGTTGCCATCTTTTGATAGACGAGATATTCAGACTGGAGTCTGGATGAACCTCCAATTGACCCGAGAAGAGTAATTTCTCAATGTTTGAACTCTTGTATGTTTTGAGTACTTGGGATATGTTGAGGCCAAGGAGGAGTATCTTCTGTGTGAACTCCTAGCAGTTGACCGCTTTGGGGACTGTTCGAATATACGGAAAGTCGTGGAGCGAGAAATCATCAGTTTATGGCCTCCGGGCGTAAAATACCGTCGAGCGTGGAATCGTAGACTTGTGATTCCTGTGCGTGAAGTCATGGGTTTGTGGCCTATCGAGCATAAAAGCTACTGAGCACAAAGGCATCCGGGCCAAAACCTGACTTGTAGTTGTCGAACGTAAAGTTGTGGATTCGTAGCCGTCGAGCGTAGAAAGCTCCTTTAGCGTAGAACTGTTTATTTGTAGCTCCTGAAAAGAAAATTTCTCCGAGCGTGAAGTTTTGTGGGTCTGTTGCTTCTGAGCGTAAACTGGGCGCCACCGAGCGTGAGATCATCGATTTTGGTATCTGCTGAGTGTAAAGTCGTAGATTCGTGGCCTCTCGAGCGTAAAAGCTACTGAGCACAAAGGCATCCGGGCGTAGATCCATAGACTTGCAGCTTGCGACCGTAAAAACCGTAGATTTGTTACCGTCGAGCGTAGAAAGCCCCTTAGCATAGGAACCGCTGAACCGTCTTGCACGAAAAAAACTTTTCGAATTTTGCTGACTGTCCGTCTTTCAAGGTTAGTGGGCTGACGTAGCATCCAATCATAATCCGTCATCTAATTTGCGAGATTTGGTTAGGGTCTCGAGGAGTCCGTTTGAGGATTCGAGGAGTCGGCCCGAACTCTATATATATCCCAAGTTTTCTGAGAGAAAAACTTTTTATCCTTCTTCTGCGAAAGAGAGTTTTCGACTGTTTCGAGTTTTTCTCCGTTCCCTCTCCGAGCACTTCGAGTCTTCAGAAATGGCGTCGAAACAGACCCCCTCCGCTAAGGGAAAGAGTATAGGTTCCTCTTCTCATTCTTCTGTCCCAGCGAGGGAGTCCTCGGTCGGTCAAGGCGAACTTCCTTCTGAGCGAAGCGTCCTGCCGACGAGCAGTGCACCCGGTCTTAGAGGTAGAGCCTTCGGGGTGACAACACGACGAAAAATCCTTCGCACACATTGAACGTGACCGCGCTGGGTCGTCTTCTGTGCTGATAGCCTCTTTTGAGGAAGATGATGCACGGAGACGTTTTCATCTTTTACGTCTATATTTCTAATGTGCCAGCGTAAAGACTCCACATTTTCGTAGTTCTGAGCGTAAAAGCTCTGGCTACCAAAAATTGGGGTATGTCGTAAACTTTGAGTTTTACGCTTGTGGGGGGGGGGAGACCTCTGGCATAAAAATAGCTCATGTTTGAACAATCCTGCGTAGAGCGCAGACTGTTGTTTCTTTGGTCCGTATGTTTCGTGCAAGACTTGCAATAACATATTTTCCTTGCACTTTTGTAGTTGACGTAGGTGAGTCTCCACTGGCCGAGGTGATGGGCTCCGCTGCTGGGATGCTGCACTCGAACTACCTGGAGGATCTGTCCCACGTGGTATTTCCTATCTCCGGGCCGCAGTACCCTGAAGGAAGGAGGCTTTTGATATCGGCTCAGGGCGAGCGAATGCTGCTGAGCATGATCAATGGGGAGCCCCTGACTTATATAGACGGGGAGCAGTACATAAAGCCGGCTTTCCTCTTTGGGGATATGATCGACAAACAGTCCCAGACGAAGCCTAAGAGGGAGCCCTGGGTTTTTCCTGCCGAGAATTTGGTTTTGTACCTACCCACAATGCCGAGGGATTATCCCATCTCGGCTTTCTTCCACGCGACGCATCCCAGGCAGATGTCGTAGATGCTGACTCCTGATCTTCACGGCAAGCCGGGGAAGATCTTTCATCTGAAAGGAGCTGATCAGGGGTCATTCGTCAGTCGCCCTTCCGGCGTCGTGACGTTGTTCAGAGGACTGTGCCCGGGCAGTGTCCCTAGTGAAGACAGCTCGGTGATCCAACCGGTTCAATTGTCGACTTTCTGTAATGACTTCATGGGGCGAGGCGGGGTATATCCCAAGGAGAATCCTCGGTGCAGTGGGTGGATTGCCCCAACAAACTCCCGATGGATATGCCTAGTCGACTGGGCTTTGAAGCACTTTCGGAGAGAGCTGGAGGGCATAGGACTATATGCTGCTGTGGGTGCGACTAGCGTCGGGTTGCCTCCGAACCCTAACTTGTTCCTGGCGCTGATGGAGCGGTACATTCCGCTCACTGGGACTTTTGCCACTCCACTGGGGGAGATGGGATTGGCGCTCCACGAGATGGCAGTTGTCTTGAGACTGCCGATGGGGGATACCCCATACAAAGAGTATGTTCCCACCAACCGGGAGTTGGGGGACTTGGACCCTCGGGTGGCGGAAGTATATCAGGAGCTAATGTGTCAATACTTCGCGTGCACCGCTTTTTATAACGAGCCCTCTGACTTGGCTCATACCACCAAGTGGATATCCTACCTCTTCTTCCATCGAGCTAGGGCCGCCAGGTCGGAGAAAGCCTCGGGGGGCAAGAATGAGCCCGTGAACTGTTTGGGCGTGCTTAATGCCCAGGTCGTGGATGCTCTTATGGAGGAGGCTGGAGCTCCGGATCAGATTCTCGCCGAGGGGGTAGGAAAGTACCCTGATGGCACCAAGGCCTGTAGTTACTTGAGACACTGTCGCAGGCCTCTGTCTAAGGAAGCCCAGTTGGCTGGTTTCCTCTCCATATGGCTGCGTTTGGTAGTAGTGCCTGGTACTGCGTCCGCGGACCGCATTCACCGGAACATTCTGTGGCCGACAGTGCGCCTGGTATTTGGGGCAAGACTGGGCTTGCTTCCCGCCATGGTGTGCCGCATACAGGTTGGTTTGAGAGCCATAACTGATGGGTTGCTTGTTGACAAAGCTCGGCGTGAGAGTTTTCCCAGGGTGGAATTACCATACCTATATTTGATGGGGTGGTTAATTCTCCATAATCCCCGGGTTATGTCTCCTGGCTCCGGTAGTAGTTCGGAGAGTATGTTCTTGTTGAACTATAAGAATTCCTCCTGGAACGTGACCACAGTCTTAGACTGTCGGCTGGTGTTGAACCTCAGCCACGGTTGGAAGCTCCTCTGTACTCCCCCTTCTGTACATTGCAATCAATCAGGGACGAGGCTGGAGGATTCAGGTGGAGAGAAGACTGATCTCTCTCCGGAAGCTTTTTATTGGCTGGTCTGTATTAGACCATCCCATCTGCTGTACAGGAGCGAAGATCACTGCTTCTTCGAGCCCTACTTGCCTAGTCGGTTTGCCAGGCAGTTTGGGTACGACCAGTTGCATGTGGGCAATGCCGTTACCAGCTTCAGGTCCCAGGGTGGACTCATTGATGGAGCTAGAGGGTGGCGATATTTATCATGGATTGTACGAGAGCAACCTTCATTGTGCCGGTGGTAACAATCTCCACGGAGCTTCACATTCTTTATTCTTACGCCCAGTTCTACGTGGCGATTAACACCTTCCATCGTGACTTTGATATGCGTGGAAGTTTCAGGGTGCCTTCCCCCAAGCCTGGGGGAAGAGTTGACGTCCCTTCGGTCTCTCCGGATAAGGATGAGGAGACTGGCCCTCCAGATGAGCCTCTGGTGTCGGTGCCGAGGTGTGAAGTGCCTCTGCCCGCGGGGGCTTTGGTGGTCTCTTCTGGGAAGCGACGGGCCTCTGCTCCGAAGGAAGTTTCTCTTCGTAAGAGGAGGAAGGAGACTGTCGCTCGTCCTCTCCGCATTCTTGGCGTTGAGGAACCCGGGAGTGAGCCTGCTCCTCCCCATATTAGGGATGATTCTTCGGCTGGAGGTTTCTCGCCTTTTAGAGAGGGACCTTCTACAGTTCCGGCAAGCGGCGCTGGAGGACCCTCGCTAGAGGTTGCTGTTGTGGCCGCTGCTTCAGACAGCAGAGCGCGATTGCTTGCGTGGCCGAGGCAGATGGGAGAATCTTTCTCGAGGTCAGCAGTGAGTGAAACTCCCGTCGTGTTAGCGAGTACGTTTGGCGAGATTCCGACTGATGAACTCCGACCGCATCTTGGTGAAGGCCTGACAGAACTCTTGGCGATGTCGGTCGGCCCGTCTCCTTCTCCAGGCATGATGGCTCGCATCGTGTCGTTAAGACATGGTTTAGATTCAGCTGCAGATGCGTCGTATATGTCGCTGGTTCAGGGTAAACGTCGCCTTTTGTGTTTCTCTTTAGAAAGATTATCATTATACTGATATCAACTCTCTTGTCTTTTTCTCAGGGGACGACGTCCATGGAGAGTACAGCGTTGAAGCGTCTCCTGGCTCTGCTCCGGCTCCTGGCGATGATATGGAGGCGCCCAATTTTGAGGAGGAAGTGTCCTCGGGGGCTAGCTCGCCCAGAGTGGTTTCGTCGTCTCAAGAGGAAGGCGAAGCCGTCATCGTGAGTATGCCGATGACTTCGATCGCGGCCGCTCCTGGCGTTCAGTCGGATCTAGTTGCTTTGACTGAGCAACATACCAGTCTCTTCTACACTGGTTTGAAAATGATGATATCAATGGTGTTAGCGAAGAGTCTGGATTTTGAGCGCTTGAAGAAGACTTCTCTGGCGTCGATCGGGGTCATCAGGGAGCTCGGCGATCCTGGGGCAGCTGACGCCCTGGAGGCGGTGGTTAATGGTTTAGAGCAACCCATTAACAAATATTTGCAGCTGACTCGGGGCAGCTTCGATGCTGAGGTCCAGACCAGGTACGACCACATGACCGCGCGGCTCACCACAAAGCTGGAAGGCCTAGACCAACTCATTAAGACACATGAGCTGGAGATGGATAGGCGAAAAGCTGGTGTGGCAGAGGCTCTCGCTCTTGAGGCCAAGTGCCGTTCTGAGCACGAAGGGAATGCAGCGAGGGCATCTAAGCTGAAGGAAGAACTCGCTCGGGCAGAGGAGTGGGCTTCTCAGTCGCTAGCAGGTCTAGATGTGGCATCCAGTCGACTGAGCGCAGCGCGACAGGAGTTGGACCGTATAGAGGCTGCTCGCTTGGGCTGTCTTCGGACAAGGGCTGATCTGGCTTTTACGAACACCCCCGAGGCCCGGCTGGAGCAGGCTCGCATCGATGCCTTGGCCCTTAGGAACGAGAGAATAGCTGCACTGGGACGGCTGATTGACAATCTGGCTAACCCGCCATCGTGATGTATCCTTTCTTTTCCTGCTTCCCCCGATGTAATCCTGCTCTCTTTTGGGAAATAAAAGTGGCTCTTTTCTGACTTTTGTTGGACCCATCATTTCGTAATATAAATGACAGGTTAGGAGAGAGTGATATCAGAGGTAGTATGGACGTGATAAACTCTCGATAAACTTCTTAGCGGGACATATCTATTCAGAGGTCATACGGACATTGTTTATGGTATTAAACGAAAGGAATGAAATTGTATTTCAATGACGGGGTTTATGCGAAACCCGCGCCCTTCTATTTACAAACAAACTTGTACAATGTAATCCTATACGAGGATGTGGGAGTACAATTTATTTAATCTGGGTATAAATTGCTATAGGTGTCTGATCTGCGGTCGATCACTTTAGCCCTTGGACCACACGATGTTGAAGAAGTGCCGTGGATGACAGGTAGCAGCTTCGAAGGTTGTAGAAGAGGTTGGACGCACGAGGCCAAGGTCGTCGATCCCTGCTCTTTGCCTGCTCTCCGGGCTCTCTCTCTCTCTCTCTCTCCCTCTCTCTTTCTCTCTCTCTCTCCTTGGACGGTAATTCTCTCCTGGATGATAATTCTTTTTCCGCCTTTTTTTTCCCATTGATAGGGGTCTCTATTTATAGAGTTTTGGTGACAGTGACCACTCCGTCGGTATAAAAACCGAGGAGTGGGAAGTACAACACCCTTTTACACAACGGTTAAAGTAACCAATGCCTGCGTATGGATGATCTTTTGAATGAGCGTATGACGCGGGTCCAACTAAGGGAACACAATGCGTACTATTGCTACGAAGATCACGGCGTAAGAGCCACGCAGGTAGGTATCCCGTGTGTAGAAACGGTTGGCGTAGAAGCCAAATGACTGTCACCCTAGCACAGAGGCCAGATAGGCATAGAAGCCAAATAGGCGTAGAAACCGGATAGGCGTTGAAGCCGGAGAGGCGTTGAAGCCAAAGAGGCGTTGAAGCCGGAGAGGCGTTGAGAGCCGAAGAGGCGTTGAAGCCGGAGAGGCGTTGAAGCCGGAGAGGCGTTGAGAGCCGAAGGGGCGCAGGTCTTGAATGGGCGTAGAAGCCGCTGCGTACCGTGCCCGAGTGCTGACGTGGTCGTCTTAGCCGGAATCACGGCTTTCGAAGATGTAATCAAATCTTCTACAGAGATTTGCCATCATCTTGTGCATTAAATGCGAAGATGTGTTTCGAAGGTCTGCAGCCCTTCTGTGCATCTGTTGCAGAGACGTGCCTTGACTGAACCTATCACCGCTCTGTGCAATTAGACGTAGAGACGTGCCTCGAGCCCCATATGATGTGCAGCTTTTGACGTGGCAGGCGGTTTGTCTACTGCGGAGCGTAAACCGGCTTATGCCTGTCTGTGTAAAATAATGCAGCGTATCCCTCTGTACGCAAAAGAGCGGTTTATGCTGAGGGGACGTCAGTAAACGACGGTTCGGTGGTATCTTAACCCGATCCTCTGCATTAAATGCAGAGATCCGCCATCATACTGTGGTGTGCGTCCCGAGGGGTCTGTGCCTGTTTCCAGCCGTCGTCTGGGTTGCCGTGCAGCACTTTTTGTCAGGAGTCAGAGGCCAGGTTCACTGCGTGACTTGACAGGTTCATTGCGGGGAAGACGAAGCGTTCCTCGCACGCTATTTAACGCTGCTTTGAGAGCAGCTGAGTTTTTACGCCCTGGAGGCGATGGGGGGGTCCCGTCTATGCCGAAGCAGTTTTGGACGTGCTGCACCCTTGAGCTCTTACGCCTGATGGCACTGAAGGCCTTTGCTTGCGCTGCTCTGTATCAATACGCCGCGTAGCTTTTGCCAGCGTATTTTTCATGCTTCTACAAGACCCCCTTCAAAGCTTTTAAATTCTTTGGAATTTGAAACGCTTTGAATGAAGCATGAATGGCCCCTCGTGACTCGAAACGTTTCTGAATGGAGCGTTGAAACGGTCGGTGCGGCATTTATGGCAGATTTATTGGGGACCGCTGTGATCTCTTTTGCCTATAAAAAGGCGGGGGGGTTAACCTGTTTCCCCATATTCCCATCACCATGCTAAAATGATCGTCGGAGTTCGTCGGGTCGATCTGAGGAAGAAGGAGATCATGTTCTTCCAGCATGTTGGGAGCCGAAAAAGACGACATCTTCAAGCAAGTGTCCACTTCAGCGATGGATCATGGAAGGATATCTTAGCCTCCCTTGCTCGGGATAATCAGCAACTTTGTATGGCGTTGCATCTGGCGAGAGGAACGGTCGTTCTTGACCGTGCTGCCTATAACTGGCGCCTTCTCCTCTTACCTCCGGTGATGAGAGTCAGACAGACTCGTGCTGTCCCGGTTTGAGCGGTGCACGGAGTAGGAGATCTGCAAAATCTATGCAAGCCCCAACTCTGTCGTGCCCGCCGGTGATCATCTTCTTAGAAGAAGAGGAAGACCTTCACCGATGTGAGAACCTGTCAGAACAGCCTCTCGGTGCGATCTTCAGACGATGATGAGGAAACCTCTAATAAAGGTGTTTTCCCTCATATGTAACCATGAAAAGTGAAGAAAAACCCCTGTAGACAGGATTTCCCTCATATGTAATCATGATTTTAATCTTCAATAAAGTCGTCTTTTCTTCATATGATCACTTGCCATACGTTGCTGTGAAGTCTGAATGCGTGCAGCTTCGACACGTCTGATACTTTACGCGACTCTGTACAGAGAGTACTAGGTTCTGTCCTGTTCTTTTCGTGCAGCGGATAGTGCATAGAGCACTGCTTTAGCATTTTGAACACTTAGAACTGTCCTGTTGCTAGGACTAAGGAACCGCATAGAGTTCTGAACTGCTGCTTCTGATGAGCAGAGCTTGTTCAGTCTTCGTCTTCAAGAATGATCACTCAGAACTCCCTTGAAACAGGATCGAGGATTCTGGCTGAGCTTTGTCATTTTTGACAGACGAGATATTCAGACTGGAGTCCGGATGAACCTCCAATTTTGGGACCCGAAAAGAGTAATTTCTTAATGGTTGTACTCTGTCCGTTTCGGGCACTTGGGGTCAAGAACGAGTATCTTCTGTGTGAACTCTTTGCACTTGACCGGGTCGGGGACTGTTCTGGATAAGCGGAAAGTCGCGGAGTGTGAAATCCTCAGTCTGTAGCGTCTGGGCGTAAAACACCGTCGAGTGTGGGGTCGTAGACTTGTGGTTCCTGAGCGTGAAGTCGTAGGTTTGTCGCCTCTCGAGCGTAAAAGCTACCGAGCACAAAGGCATCCGGGCGAGAAAAACCATAGACTTATAGCTGCTTGAACGTAAAGCCGTAGAATCGTTGCTGTTGAGTGTAGAAAGCTCCTTTAGCATAGGACTTGTGGATCTGTAGCTCCTGAAAAAAGAATTTCTTCGAGCGTGAAGTTCTGCGGATCTGTTGCTTCTGAGCGTAAACTGAGTGCCACCGAGCGTGAGATCATCGATTTGGTATCTGCTGAGCGTAAAGCCGTAGGTTTGTCGCCTCTCGAGCGTAAAAGCTACCGAGCACAAAGGCATCCGGGCGAGAAAAACCATAGACTTGTAGCTTGCGAGCGTAAAATCGTAGATCTGTTGCTGTCGAGCATAGAAAGCTCCTTTAGCGTAGAACTGCTGAACTGTCTTGCGCGAAGAATTTTTCGAATTCGCTGACTGTCCGTCTTTCGAGGGTAGTGGGTTGACATAGCACCCAATCATATCCGACTATTAATGCGAGACTTGGTTAGGGTCTCGAGGAGTCCGTCCGAGGATTCGAGGAGTCGATCCGGACTTTATATATATCCCAAGTTTTGGAGAGAAAAACTTTTCATCCGTCTTCGAGAGTTCTTGACTGTTCAAGCTTTCTCCTTCATTCCTTCTCTGAGCACTTCGAGCTTTCAGAAATGGCGACGAAACAAACCTCCTCCGCTAAGGGAAAAAGCATAGGTTCTTCTTCTTCTCCTACTGCCCCAGCGAGGGAGTCTTCGGTCGGGCAAGGTGGACTTCCTTCCGACAGTATCCCGCCGACGGGTAGCGCACCCGGTCTGAGAGGTAGATCCTTTGGGGTGACAAGAATAACGAAAATCCTTCGCACACGTTGAACGTGACCGCGCTAGGTCGTCTTCTGTGCTGATAGCCTCCTCGGAGGAAGATGATGCACGGAGGCGTTTTCATCTTTTACGCCCACATTTCTCGTATGCCAGCGTAAAGGCGCCATATTTTCGTAGTTCCGAGCATAGAAGCTCTGGCTACCGAAAACTGGCGTATGTCGTAAAATAAGCATTTTACGTTTGTGGAGGGGACTCCCGGCGTATAAAAACTGAATTCGTACAATCCTGGCGTAGAGCACAGTTTGTCGTTTCTTTGGTTTTTGTATGTTTGTGCAAGATTTTTGTAATGACATACTTTCTTTGCACCTTTGTAGTTAACCTGGGTGAGTCTCCGCTGACCGAGGTGATGGGTTCCTCCGCCGGGATGCTGCACTCGAACTACCTGGAGGACTTGTCCCACGTGGCATTTCCCCTCTCCGGATCCCAGTATCCTGAGGGAAGGGGATTTTTGTTGGTGGCTCAGGACGAGCGGGCACTGCTGAGTATGATCAATGGGGAGCCCCTGACGTATGTAGACGGAGAGCGGTACATAAAGCCGGCTTTCCTTTTCGGGGACATGATCGACAAGCGGTCCCAGACGAAGCCTAAGAGGGAACCTTGGGTCTTTGCTGTCGATAGCTTGGTTCTGTACCTGCCGACGATGCCGAGGGATTATCCCATCTCAGCTTTCTTCCATGCCACTCATCCCAGAGAGATGTCGTGGACGTTGACTCCCGATCTTCATGGCAAGCCGGGGAAGATCTTTCATCAGAAAGGAGCTGACCAGGGATCGTTTGTCAGTCGTCCTTCTGGTCCTGTGACGTTGTTCCGGGGATTGTACCCGGGTGGCGTCCCGAGCGAAGACAGCTCTGTGATCCAGCCAGTCCAACTGTCGACTTTCTGTAACAGCTTCATGGGACGAGGTGGGGTGTACCCCAAGGAGAATCCTCGGTGTAATGGGTGGGTCACCCCAGCAAACCTCCGATGGACCAGCCTAGTTAACTGGGCCTTGAAGCGCTTTCGGCAAGAGCTAGAGGGCATTGGGTTGTATGCCGCTGTGAGTGCGACGAGCGTCGGGTTGCCTCCCAACCCTAATTTGTTCTTGGCACTGATGGAGCGATACGTTTCGCTCATTGGGACCTTTGCCACTCCACTGGGGGAGTTGGGATTGGCCCTTCATGAGATGGCGGTTGTCTCGAGGCTGCCGATGGGGGATACCCCGTATGAAGAGTATGTTCCCACCAACCGGGAGTTGGGGGATTCGGACCCTCGGGTGGTGGATGTGTATCAGGAGCTGATGTGCCAATATCTCGCCTGCACCGCTTTTTACAATGAGCCCTCTGGTTTGGCCCACACTACCAAGTGGATGTCCTACCTCTTCTTCCACCGAGCTAGAGCTGCCAGGTTGGAGAAAGTTTCGGGGGGCAAGAATGAGCCCGTGAACTGTTTGGGCGTGCTTCGTGCCCAGGTCGTGGATGGCCTTATGGAGGAGGCCAAAGTTACCTGAGGTACCCCGATCCTCGTTGAGAGGGTAGGAAAGTACCCCGAAGGTACTACGGTCCGTAGTTACCTGAGGCGCTGTCGCAGGTCTCTATCCAAGGAAGCCCAGCTGGCTGGTTTCCTCTCGTTATGGCTGCGTCGAGTAGTAGTGCCTGGTACTGCATCCGCGGACCGCATTCACCGGAACATCTTGTGGCCGGCAGTGCGCCTGGTGTTCGGGGCAAGACTGGGCTTGCTTCCTGCCATGGTGTGCCGTATACAGGCGGGCTTGAGAGCTCTGACCGATGGGTTGCTTGCTGATGAAGCCCGGCGTGAGAGTTTTCCCAGGGTGGAATTACCATACCTGTATCTGATGGGTTGGTTAATTCTGTACAATCCCCGGGTGATGTCTCCTGGCTCTGGTAGCAGCTCAGGGGGAAATTTCTTGTTGAACTACAAGGATTCTCCCTGGAACGTGGACACCGTTCTAGATTGTCGGCTGGCATTGAACCTCAGCCATGGCTGGAAGTTCCTCTGTACTCTCCCTCCCGTAGATCGCCATCAATTAGAGATGAGGCTTGAGGACTCGGGTAGAGAGAAGACCGATCTTTCTCCGGAGGCTTTTAATTGGCTGGTCTGCATTAGACCCTCCCATCTCCTGTACAGGAGTGAAGACCATTGCTTCTTCGAGCCTTATTTGCCTAGTCGGTTCGCCAGGCAATTTGGGTACGACCAGCTGCACGTGGGCAATGCCGTCACCAGCTTCAGGTCCAGAGGCGGGCCCATTGATGGAGCCAGAGGATGGCGGTATTTTACCACGGGTTGCACAGGAGCAGCCTTCGTCGTGCCGGATGTCACCCCCTCTACGGAGCTGCGCATCCTTCATTCTTACGCCCAGTTTTACGTGGCGATCAACACCTTCCACTGCGATTTTGACATACGCGGAAGTCTTAGGGTGTCCTCTCCCATTGCCGGGGGAGGAGTTAAAGTTCCCTCGGTTTCTCCCAATGAGGGTGAGGAGTTTGATACCCCAGATGAACCCCTGGAGTCGATGCCGGGGTGTGAAGTGCCTCCGCCTGCGGGGGCTTTGGTAGTTCCTCAGAAGCGAAGGGCGCCTGTTCCTAAGGAGGCTTCTGTTCGTAAGAGGAGGAAGGAGACAGTTGCTCCTCCTTTCCACATTTTTGGTGTCGAAGCTACCGGGAGTGGGCCTACATCTCCCCATGTCGGGGATGAGTCTTTGGCTGGAGGTTCCTCGCCTTTTAGAGAGGGACCCTCTATGGTTTCGGTTGGCGGCGCCGGAGGATCTTCGCTAGGGGTCGCTGCTGTGGCTACTGCTCCGGGTAGTGGAACGAGATCGCCTAGGTGGCCATGGCAGATGGGAGGATCCTTCCCTGGACCCGCAACGGATAAAGCTCCTGCTGTGCCTAGCGAGATTCCAGTTGACGAACCTCGACCGCGTCTTGGTGGAGATTTGAAGGAATTGCGGGCGATGTCAGTTGGTCCACCTCCTTCCCCAGGTATGATAGTTCGCATTGCGTCCTTAGAGCGAGGTTTAGCTGCCTCGGCTGCAGATGTGCCATATATACCATTGGCCCCGGGTAAATGTCGTTTTCATGTCTCCTTTTAGAAAGGTTACCGTTGTACTGATGTCGACTTTCGGGTTCTTTCTTCTCAGGGGATGGAGCCCACGGGGAGTGTAGCGTTGAGCCGCCTTCCGGCTCTGCTCCGGCCCCTGGTGGTGATACGGAGGCACCTGATCCTGAGGAGGAAACACCTTCGGGGGCTAGCTCGCCCATAGTGGTTTCGTTGCCTCGAGAGGAGGATGAGCCTGTCACCGTGACCTTGCCTTCGGTCGCACCAACCGTCGAGGCGGCAGCTGTGGCTACCTCGTCTGCAATCGTCTCTGGTGGGGGACTCGCTGATATCGCGGTCTCTTCTGGCGTTCAGTCGGGTTTAGTTGCGCTGACTGAGCAACATACCAGCCTCTTTTACACCGGTTTGGGAGCGATGATATCAATGGTGTTGGCGAAGAGTCTGGATTTCGAGCGCCTGAAGAGAACTGTCCAGTTCTCGATCGGGGTTGTCAGGGAGTTCGGTAATTCCGGGGGAGCCGATGCCCTGGAGGCGATGGTTAATGGTTTAGAACAACCCATTAACGAGTATTTGCGGTTGGCTCAGGGCAGTCTTGATGCTGAGGCCCAGACCAGATACAGTTTTATGACTGCGCATATTGCCAAACGGATGGAAGACCTGAAGGAACTCCTTCGAACTCGCCAGCTGGAGGCAATTCAGAGGAAAGCCGCCGTGGATGAGATCCTCGCCCTCCAGACTACGTGCCAATCCGAATATGAGGGGAATGTAGCAAGGATTCACAGGTTGAGGGAGAAACTCGCTCAGGCAGAAGAGTGGGCTTCCCAGTCGTTGGCAGGCTTGGATGTGGTGGCCGGTCGACTGAGCACAGCGCGACGGGATCTGGATCGCGTGGAAGGCGCCTGTGCGGGCGTGCGTCGGACGATAGCCGAGCTGTCCCATTCGAGTGACAACGAGGCACTGCTGGAGCGGGCCCGTGCTGATGCTCTGGCCATTAGGGACGAGAGGATGGCCGTGCTAGCGCGGCAGCTCCGTGACATGACTGCTCCGCCGCAATGATGTACTCTTTTTTGCCCCTTTTTTTTGCTTTCCCAGATGTAATTTTGTTCTTTCTTGGGAATAAAAAGAGACTTTTTTCCTAACTTTGGACCCATCATTTCGGAATGTAAATGACAGGTTAGGGCGAGAGTGGTATTAGAGGTAGTATGGACGTGATAAACTCTCGGTAAACTTCAGCAGGGCACATCTATCCAGAGGTCATACGGACATGATAGAACGTGCTTTGGCCAAGTTTTGTAGGTAAAGTACTATCAGAGGTGAGATAGACGTGATAGGCTTTACTAGAGTTTACAGCTCAGAGGTAATATGGACATAGCTATTTTGTGGGCCTATTACTTTTTGCGCACCTAGGTGCAAGAAATAGGTTTGAGGACAAGCCCTGCTAGAGGTAACATGGACGTAGCAGATTTTGTGGACCTAACACCACTGGCGTACTTAGATTTAGTACGGGTGTTAGTTGAAGTGACGATCGATATCAGAGGTGATAATCGATGGTCAGAATCTTGGAAAGCCTGTTCAGAGGTGATATGGACATGGCAGATTATCCAAGGAAATACAGTTCAGAGGTGATATGGACATGACTGATTTGTGGGCCTATTGCTTTTTGCGCACCTAGGTGCAAGAAATAGGTTTGAGGACAAACCCTGCTAGAGGTAATATGGACGTAGCAGATTTTGTGGACCTAACACCACTGGCGTACTTAGATTTAGTACGGGTGTTAGTTGAAGTGACGATCGATATCAGAGGTGATAATCGATGGTCAGAATCTTGGAAAGCCTGTTCAGAGGTGATATGGACATGGCAGATTCTCCAAGGAAATACAGTTCAGAGGTGATATGGACATGACTGATTTATGGGCCTATTGCTTTTTGCGCACCTAGGTGCAAGAAATAGGTTTGAGGACAAGCCCTGCTAGAGATAATATGGATGTAGCAGATTTTGTGGACCTAACACTACTGGCGTACTTAGATTTAGTACGGGTGTTAGTTGAAGTGACGATCGATATCAGAGGTGATAATCGATGGTCAGAATCTTGGAAAGCCTGTTCAGAGGTGATATGGACATGGCAGATTCTCCAAGGAAATACAGTTCAGAGGTGATATGGACATGACTGATTTGTGGGCCTATTGCTTTTTGCACACCTAGGTGCAAGAAATAGGTTTGAGGACAAGCCCTGCTAGAGGTAATATGGACGAAGCAGATTTTGTGGACCTAACACCACTGGCGTACTTAGATTTAGTACGGGTGTTAGTTGAAGTGACGATCGATATCAGAGGTGATAATCGATGGTCAGAATCTTGAAAAGCCTTTTCAGAGGTGATATGGACATGACTGATTTGTGGGCCTATACTAGTTTCTTCTTTGAAGTAGTTTCGTCGGATTATGAGAATCTCGCCGTATTCCTCCTGAGTGGAGGAGATTAGGCGTAGTACTTCTTCAGGAATTTGCCGTTGATAGGAGCCATTAATAGGTCTCCATTGGGCTGGGCTAGTCTGTAGGCTCCGTTCGAGAATGTTGTCTCGATCACATAAGGGCCTTCCCACTTGGGCTGGAACTTGCCTTTACTCCTGTGAGTAAGAATCATCGGCCTTCTTACGGCTAAAACTAGCTTGCCGACTTTGAACACCCTTTCCTTTACTTTACGATTAAAAGCTCTGGAAATGCGTGCTTGGTAGAGCGCGATGCGCTGTTGAGCTTGGAGGCATTTCTCGTCTAATCCTTCTAGCTCCTGAAGCCTTAACAGGTCATTCTTTTCTTGAGTTAGCTCGTTAGCCACGGCTATCCTGAGTGACGGGATCTGGATTTCAATGGGGAGAACTGCCTCGCTCCCGTATACCAGTGAGAATGGGGTACAGCCTGTCGGCGTTCGTACCGTTGTGCGGTATGCCCAGAGACATTCGCCCAGCCTTTCGTTCCAATCTCTTTTGTTTGAAGAGACGAACTTCTTCAAGAGTTTGATAATGGTTTTGTTGAAAGCTTCCGCCAAACCATTAGCAGCTGGATAGTATGCCGTAGAGGCGATATTGTGTATTCGATTTTTATCGCAAAATCGATGAAACGCTTGGCTGACGAACTGGGGCCCGTTGTCATGGATTATCCTTCGGGGGACCCTGAAGCGATAAATGATGTGATGCTTGATGAAGCTGATCACATTAGACGCCTTTACCTCAGCAAGAGGGATTGCCTCTGCCCATTTGGAGAAGTAGTCCGTGATGGCCAGTATGAACTGATGACCTCGGGAAGAAGACGGGTGAATGGGACCAATGACGTCCATACCCCATGCTTTGAAAGGCCAGGATGCAACTGTAGGATGCAGATGCTCAGATGGTCGGTATATGAAGTCTGCGTGAATCTGACAGGCTCTGCATTGTTTTGCATACCGTATCGCATCTGTGATCATAGTAGGCCAATAATAGCCCATTCTCCTGATGCGATCCTGTAGCTTAGGACCGGGTTGGCGCACTCCGCATACGCCGTCGTGAGCTTCCGGGATAATCTGCTGTGCTTCGTCGTTAGACAGACATCTCAACAGTAATCCGTCGTAGGTCCGACGATATAGGCATTGTGCAGATGCATCGTAATAGAAGCGTAATGATCGTCGCTTGATGGACACTGCTCCTTTGGGGTCCTCCGGCAAGATTCCGTATGCGACGAAATCTATGAAGGGACTTCTCCAATCCTTTCCGGGGAGATCTGTGTTCACAGCATGGCTGCGTTCTATGTGAAGGTTGTTCTTCGCACAGAATAAGTCTCTGTTAAGAAGGATTACCGAATCCTGCCTTCTTACAGGAGTGGCTAAGTCTGCGGCTAGACTGGCTAGGGCATCGGCTTCCAGATTCTGAGACCGAGGTACATGCTCCAGGAAGAATCCTTTGAAGGTCATGGCTATCTCGACCGTTGCTTGGTGGTAGGGGATGAGGTCTGGATTCCGGACTTCATATATCCCTCTGACTTGATTGACGATAAGCAGAGAGTCACCGAAAGCTTCCAGGGATTCGACCCCCAGCTCTTTGGCGGCTCGGAGCCCGATTAACAGAGCGTTGTATTCTGCCACATTGTTGGAGCAGGGCTCGCTAAGAGAATATGCTCGGTAGATGACGAGCTGATCAGGAGTGACCAGGACGACTCCTACTCCTGAGACGATGTTTCCCTTAGGACCGGTTCTGGAGGCCCCATCGAAGAAGAGTTGCCATGCGTCGGTTTCCATTGCGGAGTTACATTCTGCAACTTCGTCGGGAATATTCTCGTATAATTTGGAGGACTCCGGGATCGGATGGGCAGCTAGGAAGTCAGCCAGTGCTTGGCCTTTAATGGACTTCTGCGGTACGTATACCATGTCATATGGCGTTAATAGCATCGCCCAAGTCGCGAGTCGGGAGTTAAGAACACTCGGTTTGCTCATTAGTACCCGCAGAGGGTTGATCCTGGAGATGATATGAATGGTCTGTCCGGTGACATAGTGTCGTGTCTTCTGGACGGCGAACATCAGAGCCAAGCATTCCTTCTCCACTGGGTTGTACCGGTGCTCGGCCCCGACCATCATCCTGCTGAGGTAGTAGATAGCTTGTTCATGCCCCATGTCGTTCTTCTGTGCAAGAAGAGCTCCTAGTGAATGATCCATTGCTCGAACGTACAGCAAGAATGGTTTTCCCATGACGGGAGGTGCCAGAACGGGCGGACTGGTGAGGTAGCGTTTGATGTCTCCGAACGCCTGCTGACAGGTTTTGTCCCACACGAAAGATACACCTTTCTTCATGAGGTGAGAAAAAGGCTGACATCTCCCCGAGAGGTTGGATATGAATCGCCGGATATAGGCCAGACGGCCTTGAAATCCCCGGAGTTCTCTCAGATTACGGGGTGGTCGCATTTCTACGATTGCCTGGACTTTGTCAGGGTCCACCTGGATGCTTTTGGTGGTAATGACAAATCCCAGGAACTTGCCACTAGATACACCCAAAAACGATTTCGTAGGGTTCATCTTGAGTTGATGGCGACGCGTTAGCTCGAACACCGTCCTCAAGTCTTGGAGGTGATCACCTTTGAGGCGGCTCTTGACGGCTATGTCGTCTACGTAACATTCTACTGTTTTGCGTAAATGCTCATGGAATATGTTACTCATGGCCCGTTGGTATGTAGCCCCGACATTCTTCAATCCGAAGGGCATGACCGTATAACAATATACCCCCAGTGGTGTCCGGAAAGCAGTGTGCTTCTCGTCTTCAGGATGCATCTTGATCTGATTGTATCCCGAGAACCCGTCCATGAAAGACATGCGTTCGAAACCGCAGGTGTTGTCGATCATGATGTCGGTGATAGGAAGAGGGAATTCATCTTTGGGACAGGCTGCATTTAGATCCCGGTAATCGATGCAGATACGCACCTTCCCATTCTTTTTCATGACTGGGACAACATTGGCGACCCAGTCGGGATGTTGCTCTTCACGGATGAAGCCGCAAGCTATCAACTTCTTGACTTCAGCTTCAATGGCGTCCATCATATCCGGGCGGAACCGGCGTTGGTGCTGTTTGACAGGCCTTGAGTCGGTCAAAATGTTGAGCTTGTGAGTAGCCACCTTCGGATCGAGGCCTGGCATATCCTCATAATTCCACGCGAAGACGTCGGCGTATTCTTTTATCAGTTGGATGATTTCTTCCCTTTCAGCTGGGGGAAGATAGTTACTGATAAATATTGGCTTTGGTGAGAGTTCACCCCCAACGTCGATTTGGACAACTTCGTCTTTAGTGGGAGGTTCCCTTTGCTCGAAGCGAAATTCCCACTGTGTATCCATGTGTTGAGCCCAAGCGTCATTTTTGAACAACTCAGATTCTTGTTCGCTTGCCTCTAAGGGATCTGTCGACGCCATATTCACCGAGAATGTTTGTCCGAGATCGTTGGATGAGTCGGAGGACGTTGAGCCGCCTTGAGGAGAGGCAATGGCGTCTTCAGAAGCCGCAAGGGAGGTCGGATATCCTAACCCGAAGCGAGTTTGTCGGTAGCAAGAGTTGCCGAGCAGCGGCGTACGCCTGCCCCTCCCATTGTTGAGACCTTGGTTCCGCTTCAGATTGTAGCCCATATTCTGCATGATCTTAAGCGCTTGTGGGCTGTATCGGCGAACCTGTATTTCCCCAGTATCGTCGTCGAAAGCATCTTCTTGGATAGCTGGTTGATTGCGCATACGGCCGAAGAATATCGGACGCTGAGTGCTGTAGGTAGGTGGGACGATGAAGATAGAATCCTCATGGGGTCCATACGTTGCGACGACGTTGGACGATGACGCTACTTCCCATACATATGGATGATAGGCCTTTATAGCTCCCAAGAATTTTTGTGCTATTGGTTCTATCTCGTCAATGTACGGGAAAAGGGGTCTTTTATTGTCATTGGCAACCGCGTTAGTAGTTTTTACATCCCTTGGTTTTTTGTCGCGCCGAAGGTTGATGACCAAGGGTGGAGGCTTTTTGTTTAAGGTAATTACCAAAGGATCACCCCCTTTTCCTGACCTAGCATCGTTCAGGTGGGCGGTCATAGGCTCTGTGGCCTTTGGACGAGCAGTCCGTCCTTTCACCTTGATCGACAGAGGTTGTTTGACGGAGGGTTCTTCTGGCTCCCGATGGGATTCCTTCTCTGTCTGGGCCGTTACCTCTTCCGTGTGGCTCTGAGAGTATAACACGACGTCGGAGTAGTAGGATTCCATCCCTCTGAACGGGTTTAAGTCTGCAAACTCGGTTTGCACCGCTCCTTTGGCATCTACATATTTGAAGCATTGATGTAGAGTTGAAGGGACAATGTTGTGGTCGTGGATCCACGGTCTTCCCAGCAGGATGTTGTAGGACACCTCTGAATCAATGACGTAGCATGTAGCCACTGATCTAAGGTTGCCAATCTGGATTCTCAAGCGAATCTTTCCCAATGGTTTACTCTTTCCAGCGTTGAAACCCATAATTGTAGTAGTGGTATAGGCCAGTTCGCTGGTGGGGATCCTCAACGGTTTGAGCAGACTGTGAGGAATAATGCTGATTGACGATCCCGGATCTATGTGAATCCGGTCGACCTCCATGGAACCGATGTATCCGATGTGATAGAGAGGCCTGTCATGCCTGTTGTATTTCAGCAGCATGTCGTCTTGGGTAAAAGTGATGTTTGGTACCACCTCCATCACACTGTGGCATTGAGGGCACGCCATAGGTTCCTCGTTGGGGGACTTGAGCTGGGTTAAGCACACATCCGCTTGCATCAACGCTTCGCTCAGGGCTAGATGAGTGTCTTGGGAGAGCCTGAGTAGCTCGAAGATGGACAACCAGGCTGGCGTATTGGCCAGTTGGGCCAGGATGTCGAAGTTGTACGGTTTCTCTAAACCTTTGTTTGGAATGTTCTTCACAGGTACATCGAAGCATACTTCCTTTTGTTTTCCCTTGTCCGCTGGAGTTGGTCTTGAAGGACCGGTCTCTGGCGTGGCGGGCTCGGGTCCCGAAGGCTTGGTGGCTGGGGCGTCTTCCGGGCTCGTGCCGTAGTCCTTGAGGTAGGCTTTCCCTGATCGGGTTGCTGTAGCCAACACCTCGTCCTCTTCTGGAGTGGCAACCATATGGCATGGTTTGCATTTGGAGTTCTTTCTAGACTTAGCTCTGATAGCATCGGTCTCTTCCCCGATTTCTGACACCAGGTCGGGATGAACCCACATAATCTCGCCTTGCCGGGTAGTTAGGGGTACCAGGTTGCGATTTTGATCCCGAGCTGGAGGGAGATTGATGATGTTCATTGTTGCTCAGAAAATAGGCGTGACACCATCCAGGATCGTTCGGGGAGGCAGACTGCCAAACTGGAGAGAGATCATGTTGGCCATGACCGTCTTCTCGGTGTTGTGCAGGGTGATCGCCTTAACATCGATTAACCCCTGGATCTTCCTTTTCAGTACGTAATACGCCTTTGTTGGGTGGTGTACGTATCGGTGGAAGACACAGTATTTTGGGTCGTTAGTATTGCCAACTTCCTGGGGCCGCCTCAGCTCTGGAAGGGTGATCTTGCCACTCTTGACGAGACACTCGAATATGCTCGGGACGTCATCGTCGTCGAAGGAGTAGACTTCAACGGGTCTGGAAGTCCCGAGTTTTGCTTGCGCGGTTGCCGCAATCTTTGGTCTGGCCGTATTGATTGCCAGGGCTTCTTTCCCTTTGGGACCACGAGGGTGGTCGCTGCTAGGGGATGGCCTATTGCCTCTGTCGGAGGCGGAGATCATGATGCCATTGTCGTGCGCCTTGCGACTATTGTCTTCGGCTGCTACCGTCGAGATGATGAACGAGGGCCAATCACGGAACTGATATGGTCCTGTGAACACCGAGACCACGGGAAGAAGGTTCTTCCTGCAAATGTCCACCAATGCAGAGTCGGGAACTCCTGGAGGCATTTGTAAGGTGGCCTCACGAAAACGTTCGATGAAGATGCGAACGTCTTCCTTTTCCTTTTGCTTGACTTCGATGAGAGAGGACATAGACATGTCCATTCCTCCCTCGTAGAACCGTATGAAGAATAAAGTTCTGAAGTCCTCGAAGGAAGTGATGTAGTTATCCGCCAAGCTGCGGTACCACTGATAGGCTACTCCTGAGAGGCAACCTTTGAACACCCGAGTAAGGAGGGCGTCGTTCCCTTGTAGCAACACCGTCATCATGCTGAAATAATTCATGTACTAGCTCGGCGATGTTTTTCCCTCGAACAGGGCCATGGTCTGAGGTTTGTACCTTGGCGGGAAAGGGACTTCTTCCCAGATAGCTGGGTAGGGCTGGTTGATTCCCAGTTTCTTGAGCTGATCCTTGTGTTTCAAGGCGTCAAACTGGGCCATCAACTCCCGGACTGCCTGCATCGGATTTTCAGTCGGAAGCGGGGCCACGGAGTGGTGCGGGGTTGGTTGTATCGTAACCCCAGCGGGAGGTAAGACATTCTCTGAGTGAGGAAGCGGAGGAACTTCTGACTCTTGATCCAGCGCAGGCTCTTGGCTCGGGTGGGATGGTGGTAAGTCCACCCCCACACGTATCTGAGTCGGCGGGACCGATGCTTGAGCCATGGTAGCTGCGTGCTGAGTTAGCATCATCTGGTGCATGTTTTCCATCATGGATTGCATTTGTTGCAGAGATGTTTCCAGCGTGGTGAGGCGTTGTTCCGCGTCTCCTGACGGTGAAGCTTCCTCGCGTTCATCTTCAACGGCGTAGGCTCCCATCTCCCTGGGCGTCATTGAGGGATTAGTATAGGTCGCTGTAGAAGTCGACTCTACACTTTCTGCTTCTGATTCTTGGTGACCCCCAGCGTCGGAATCGGAAGAGGATGGAGCTGGCTGTCGTGACTTTGCGCGAGTGTGCTGGAATACTCCGGCTTCAGTGTCACTGAACCTCCTTCGGCTCGGGGGCTTGGAGGGATGTTGTCTTGAACTCGACCTTCCTCTACGCAGGTGTGAGGCCATGTTTACAGGCGCATGCGCGGGTTCCCCTCCCTGGAAAGACAGAGAGTAGCCCAATCGGTCGAAGACTGATCGTTTTGTTTTGGGACAGCAGCAATTAATCACAACCTTGTGGCTATTACAATGATGCTCGCTAGGAGGCGTAATAGACATGTTGGAAGGTCCCCTCTCTTTACGCTTCTGGACTAGATACTTGCGTAGGTCAGGAGGAGTTGCCGGAGAGGCCCTTAGTCGGCCATTGGTTTCTCGCGTGATCCGGAGGGTAGGCATTCTGTTCCTTCGCTGGCGTGGAGGCCGAGAGGTTAAGTAGCCTGCCGCTTGCTTTCCTTCGCGGAGATCACAGCGCTCATCTGGTTTACCGTAGAGGTCAGATGATGTCTTGCGCGTGGAGCGAGATCTGTTCTTCCGTCTTGGCGCCGAGGCACCATCGGAAGTTCTGTCTGTACCGCGCGGAGCGGGAGACAGATTTCTACGCATAAAGCGCAGTGAAGGCTTCTGGGTTAGCGCTGAGGCTTCGTCCAAAGTTTTGTCTTTACCGCGCGTAGCGGAAGACTGTTTCCTACGCGTAAAGCGCAGTGGATTCTTTGGGGTTAGCGCTAAGGCTTCGCCAGAAGTTGTCTGTACCACGCGTAGCGGAAGACTGAATTTTACGTGCGGGGCACGGAGGGAGCGTCGCTACAACCTCGTTGGCCGAAGAGATCTGAGAGATCGGAGAGTCCGGAGAGATCGGAGAGTCCACAGGAATAGTAGAGGATGTCTTGGGCATCCACACATTGCGCAGCTTCCTGTTGTCCTGGACGGAGAGAGGGCGAGAGCTACCCCCGGCTCGAAGCATGTCTTCGTAGGCTGACTGGTCGAAATGAACGACCAGCGTCTTCTTCACGGTTTCTACGGATACCGTATCGTGTTGAGCAATTACTTCCTCGTCAGAGGAGAAAGATGTCCCCAGCAGAGTCGCCATCTTGTTTGTGGTATTAAACGAAAGGAATGAAATTGTATTTCAATGACGGGGTTTATGCGAAACCCGCGCCCTTCTGTTTACAAACAAACTTGTACAATGTAATCCTATACGAGGATGTGGGAGTACAATTTATTTAATCTGGGTATAAATTGCTATAGGTGTCTGATCTGCGGTCGATCACTTTAGCCCTTGGACCACACGATGTTGAAGAAGTGCCGTGGAAGACAGGTAGCAGCTACGAAGGTTGCAGAAGAGGTTGGACGCACGAGGCCAAGGTCGTCGATCCCTGCTCTTTGCCTGCTCTCCGGGCTCTCTCTCTCTCTCTCTCCCTCTCTCTTTCTCTCTCTCTCTCTCCTTGGACGGTAATTCTCTCCTGGACGATAATTCTTTTTTCGCCTTTTTTCCCCCATTGATAGGGGTCTCTATTTATAGAGTTTTGGTGATAGTGACCACTCCGTCGGTGTAAAAACCGAGGAGTGGGAAGTACAACACCCTTTTACACAACGGTTAAAGTAACCAATGCCTGCGTATGGATGATCTTTTGAATGAGCGTATGACGCGGGTCCAACTAAGGGAACACAACGCGTACTATTGCTACGAAGATCACGGCGTAAGAGCCACGCAGGTAGGTATCCCGTGTGTAGAAACGGTTGGCGTAGAAGCCAAATGACTGCCACCCTAGCACAGAGGCCAGATAGGCATAGAAGCCGGATAGGCGTAGAAGCCGGATAGGCGTTGAAGCCGGGTAGGCGTTGAAGCCGGAGAGGCATTGAAGCCGGAGAGGCGTTGAAGCCGAAGAGGTGTTGAAGCCGGAGAGGCGTTGAAGCCGGAGAGGCATTGAGAGCCGGAGAGGCGTTGAGAGCCGGATAGGCGTTGAAGCCGGAGAGGCGTTGAAGCCGGAGAGGCATTGAAGCCGGAGAGGCGTTGATGCCGGAGAGGCGTTGAGAGCCGAAGGGGCGCAGGTCTTGAATGGGCGTAGAAGCCGCTGCGTACCGTGCCCGAGTGCTGACGTGGTTGTCTTAGCCGGAATCACGGCTTTCGAAGATGTAATCAAATCTTCTACAGAGATTTGCCATCATCTTGTGCATTAAATGCGAAGACGTGTTTCAAAGGTCTGCAGCCCTTCTGTGCATCTGTTGCAGAGACGTGCCTTGACTGAACCTGTCACCGCTCTGTGCAATTAGACGTAGAGACGTGCCTCGAGCCCCGTACGATGTACAGCTTTTGATGTGGCAGGCGGTTTGTCTACTGCGGAGCGTAAACCGGCTTATGCCTGTCTGTGTAAAACAATGCAGCGTATCCCTCTGTACGCAAAAGAGCGGTTTATGCTGAGGGGACATCAGTAAACGACGGTTCGGTGGTATCTTAACCCGATCCTCTGCATTAAATACAGAGATCCGCCATCATACTGTGGTGTGCGTCCCGAGGGGTCTGTGCCTGTTTCCAGCCGTCGTCTGGGTCGCCGTGCAGCACTTTTTGTCAGGAGTCAGAGGCCAGGTTCACTGCGTGACTTGACAGGTTCATTGCGGGGAAGACGAAGCGTTCCTCGCACGCTATTTAACGCTGCTTTGAGAGCAGCTGAGTTTTTACGCCCTGGAGGCGATGGGGGGGGGTCCCGTCTACGCCGAAGCGGTTTTGGACGTGCTGCACCCTTGAGCTCTTACGCCTGATGGCACTGAAGGCCTTTGCTTACGCTGCTCTGTATCAATACGCCGCGTAGCTTTTGCCAACGTATTTTTCATGCTTCTACAGACATGATAGAGTGTAACCCAACTAATTGTGTTCTGGAAGTAGTTTCGTCAGAATCGAGGTCCTCGCTATTTTCCTCTTAAGCAGGAGAGATTAGGCATAGTACCTTTTCAGGAATTTGCCGTTGATAGGAGCCATTAACAGGTCTCCGTTAGGCTGGGCTATCCTGTAGGCGCCGTTCGAGAACGTTGTCTCGATCACATAAGGGCCTTCCCATTTGGGTTGGAATTTGCCTTTACTTCTGTGAGTGAGAATCATCGGCCTTCTTACGGCTAGGACTAGCTCGTCGACTTTGAACACTCTTTCCTTTACTTTATGATTGAAAGCTTTGGAAATGCGTGCTTGGTAGAGCGCGATGCGCTGCTGAGCTTATAGGCGTTTCTCGTCTAATCCTTCCAGCTCTTGGAGCCTTAACAGGTCATTCTTTTCTCGAGTCAGCTCACTAATCACGGCTATCCTGAGCGACGGGATCTGGATTTCGATGGGAAGAACCGCCTCGCTCCCGTAGTGTCACTACCACATTCCGAAAACAGGGGTATTTTTGACTTTTTATAATATTTAATATTATGGTAGTTACAATTAATTAATTGCGTGATAATTGTTGTTTTGAATAATTAGGTGTGATGTGTAATTAAATATAGTATTATATGCAGTGCTCATTTGTGTTTTAGCTAGTAGACTAGACCTAGAAGCCCAGTAGATGACCACCTGTCCGAATTATAGAGTTCTGTATTTATTATTTTATCTAGAATTTAATATTTGGAGATTGTAATTTATTTCCGTATTTTATTTAATATTTTTGCGCATTGCCTTTGCTTCGATATTTGGAGCACTACCCTGACTCTTGTCTCCCAACAAATTTCACAATCTTGCCCTAGACATGCCCGTCTTCCATTCTGCTATTTTTGCAACTCATAATTTTGCTCCCTGCGCATTATTTCTGGCCGCACAAAAATCGTCGCGGACGTTATTTAATAAAATTCCTATTTTTGTATCGTTGTGCGTTCCAATCGAAAATTGGAGGCCATCTTGACCTATTTTTCGTGCGGCCCAAATTAGGGTAATATTCTGTTCTGAGTCTTCTTCATTATTGGTATTGATGACCTGACCTAATTTCGGCTCCATGTACTCCTAATTAATTGTTGAACACAACTTGCATTTATTTCTATTTAAATTGAGGATACTATTTTATCTGATTCTAAAATCCCGATTTAATTCCAGTGCCCTGCAAATTGAGCCTATACCGATCATACAGCGCCCCCTGACCCTACAAAACATCGGACACTGAATCGCCCGCCAAAATTCTGTTATTTTATGTGTTTGTGCAATTTCCTGAATTTAAGGGGGCTAAATTAAAAATTTGCATTTTGTGGCCTCACCCAATTGTTTGAACAATGAGGGAACCTAATATTTTATTTAAACTCTCACCCTCATTTCCCACATGAATTATTTTCCCATGTCCAATCTGGACCCCTCATTTTCAGGGTCAATCACAACCCTTCATTCACACCCTCTCTCTCTCCCTATTTAATATCTTGTACCCTCAAAACCTAATCCCAAGAAACCTAGGTTTTCCCCCACCTCACAAGCCTCCTCCCTCTCTCCTACGTTGGAAAACTTTCTCCTCTCTTCTCCTCTTTTTCTTCTCTTTTCTTCTTCTTCTTCCTTTCTTCTTCTCCTTCTTTGTTTTTGAATTTGAAATTCAAAAGAAGGGGGGGGGAGGGAATACTGTTCACCCTCCCCTGTGTACCCGGCCGACTTCCTGTGCTCCGGCGGAGTCCCCCATACTGCTGCTGCCGCACCTACTGTTCACCGGCGGCGTGCTCGGTGCAGCCCGACTGCCCCCTGTGTACTCCGGCTCTCCCCCGCATTCCTCCCTGTCAGCCTCCGACTTCCCATTCCTCCCTGCCGAAGCTCTCCGGCCCGGCGAGCATCCCGACCCCGACTGCACATCCCCCGGCTCTCCCTCCATCACCTCCATCAACTCCGGCCGAGCCCTCCGCACTCCGGCGCCGGCGGAGCCCGCTGCTCTTCCATCCTCCATCAGCCTCTGCTCCCTCCATCTCCCCGGCCGAGACTGCTCCCCTGCAGCCCGATCCTCCGGTGGCCGAACCCGAGCACCCCCTGGCTGCTCCTCCCTCCGGCCCGGCGACAGCTTTCCCCTCACGATCATCTCCCTCCACCACCACCATCAACACCATTCACCACCACCACCATCAACACCATTACCTCCACCACCTCCTCCCTGTTCTCCCATCTCCGGCGGACTGCTCCCCCCCGGTCCGGCGAGACGCCGGCCTGAGCTCCGGCCGGCAAGCTTCCTCCCTCTGCTGTGAGTAAGTCCTCCTTCTTCTTCTCCCTCCTTCTTTATATATATATATATATATATATGTATATATATATGTATGAATAGGTAACTAATATAATGTATTAATGTATATACTAGTATATATATTTGTACAAAATTAGTGTATATATATGTTTAATAACTATTTAATTAATATGTATAGTATATCTATATATTTAGTATATGAATGCAATATGTACATGTATTGTATATATTATGTATGTGTACTTGTAGATATTAATGTATAGGTATATATGATTAATGTAAGTGCATGTATTTAATTTATTTTGGTAAATATATATATGTATATGTATGTATATATTTATATACATACGTATATACGTATATGTATATAATACTTTGGAAATGTATAATTTTATATATGTACATGTATATTATTCATAAATAAAATGTTTAAATAGATGTATGTAGGCATGTATGTAATGTATAGTATTTTTAATTAATGCTTAAAATACTTTTTGGTATAAATGCATAAATAGGTAAATTATGTATTTTGGTATAAATGCATAAATAGGTAATTATGTATTTTGGTATAAATGCATAAATAGGTAATTATGTATTTTGGTAAAAATGTATAAATATGTAAATATGTATTTTGGTAATTGGTATATATATATGCATATATGTATATAAATACGTATAAGTGTATTTGTGTGTATATGTGTACATATATATATATATATATCTATAAATATAGTGTATTTTCTCTGTTCGTATATAGTATACATATTTTTGGTATATGTACAAACCTATATATATGTAATTTTTGGTATAATTATATATTGGTAAAATATATATATTAAATTAATACATTTTGGTATAAATATGTGTACCCATATATATATGTATAAACATATTTTGGTATGTAAAAATATATAGTATATATATAAACTGTATTGATATATATATATGTACTTGTAAAACATATTTTTGGTATATGTAAACAAATGTATATTTCACTAGTACATATATATATGTATACATGTATATTTTGTATATGTATTTAATTTGAGATATGTTTATATGCACATACAGGTATTAGTTTTATTTAAAGTGTATATATTTTACTTATATCTATTATTGTAATTAAGGGATATTAATATATAGTTGGCCTATCTAGTAGATGACCCCTACCGTACCTAGCGTAGCCCTAAGGCCAGTGTATTTCTATTATGTGTTAGTATAGCCCCTGATACAAGTGTTATTGTGATATGTTTTTAGGACTGTTGGTTTACCCAGGGGATACTCTGGAACAGGACATCCATAATTACCAGCTAAGGACCAAAGGCAAGTACATTCTCTGATAATTTTCAATTCTTAATAATTGCTATAAGTTCAATGATCTTGAAATGTTACAACTGAATCTTTGACACTGTGCTACACGGACTAGTATAGCTTGGATCTGCAGTCATGAGATGTTATCTTGATTATCGTATTGACATTGTACACGACATATATATTTAGACATCGTACATGATAGACTTGACTTGCTCGTGTATCGTGACGTGTCATGATTGGATCCACAGTACTAGTTGGGGGCGGGGAAATTTCTAGTGAGAAATGTGATCAAATACCTATCGTACAAGTTTATATTATTGGTGTTAATCATTTGCCTCACGCATGATTAGCCAGGCCATATAGCAATCGTACAAGTCCCAAGCCGATCATATTTCGAAACTAAAATTTCAAACACTTAGAATAGTTACAGTTCTCTATTTTTAATCATATACTACATCACCCGTATATGATACTGCTCCTTGTTCCTTTTCATTTTCATACATGCACTGACTGTATCATATTGCCTATTGCCTGTCTCTTTACATTGCCTGTCTCTCTTAAATTGCCATTGCATTTATTTCACTGTCTTCTCAGTAGCTAGCATGACATGTTTTATTGTATTATAGACATTATCAATTAATAGAACTGTTATTTGAGAGTGTTGCTTTGCTCCTTCCTGACTGGAAATATTTTTCCAGACTATGCCTTAGAGGACCGCTGTCCGACACTTTATGGACCATATGGTGAGTAGCTGCAGACTTGGTAGTTTAGTCGTGATTCTGGAAGGCCCAGCCGAAATTATTATTTATTGTTAGTTCTTTAAGTAGACTATTTGGTACCGGATTTGTCTCCGACATTTTGATGAGATTTGGATATTGTTGAGTTAGAATATTACTTGTTGACTTGTGTTGTGTTTAATTTTAAAATTTCTGTTTCGAAATCTTATCGTGCTGTAATCCTGTGATTGAGTATGTGTTCATCTTATTTGTGTCATCCGTGCCTCCTAATAGAGATTGGACGCTTGCGTGACATTAGTTAGATAGTATCAAGACCTTGACAGCGTTCTACCGCCGATGCTGCGGCGTAGACTGGACGTACCCACGCACTCGTGCCCCTAAACCGGGTGCGGGTCATGACACGTTTTTAGTGGTGGCCAATGCAGGTCTGACTTCTCGAGTTGTGCGATATCGTGGTAGTGTGGCATCTTTGTTACACTACTGCGTGCCTGCGATAGGATCTAGGACATAGGATACTAGGATGAGAGAGGATACTCAATCACAAATTATTTGGGAGATTCCTGGGACGACCCTTGAGAATCTCATTATAAATTCCAATTTAAAACCTTTCCCCTTGTTTTCGTTCGTTCCCACTTATTGATATTGAGTTTGATTCTTGTTGACCAGTTGTTAACTTTAATTCTTGGTATCGTTGTGGAGTTTGATTTCATATCGAGGTGAATTTTACGGGCTAAAATTTACGGTATCATCTGATGACATATATTGATGAGGACAGCGAGAAAGGTAAAACGTCTACTTTGGTTATGGAACCTAGAGTTTATCGCAGCCATATTAGCTGTCGTGACGAGAATATAGGAACCTAACTTGGATGTACATACTTTAGTTATGAGATTTAGAATTTCTCGCAGCCATACCGGTTGGCGTGGCGAGGATTCTAGATGACATGATTATAGGGTTGCATACCTTAGTTACGGAACCTATCGTTTATCGCATCTATGCTTACTGGCGTGGCGAGGATTCTGTGTGTCATGATTTCTGACAGACGTGTATGATTATCAGGTTGTATCTTAAATTGGTTCTTAAAGTATCATCTCAAGACTTATCTATTTCTGTTATTCAGGACTTTGTTCCATCGCTTCTTTTTCTTTACTAGCAGTAAAGATACCTTCCGTCCTTGATCCAGTTCCTTTTTGAGCTTATTTTCTTTGAGGATTCCTTGTTAGTATGATGATTAGTGACTTGCAATTATGTCTGTGGCTTGAGTATTAGCATTGACTGAGTGTGACTTGTGAGCTTGTAAGTGTTTCTTAGTTGGACATGGGAGCATTAGGCATTAATCTAGAGATACCCATAGCATAGTACCTTGTAGCAATAGTTCTATGATAGGTGTTATTATAATTAGTATTGGTATTATAGAAAGTGCAAGTGATAGTGAGTTCTAATAAGTTTGATGAGATTTTATGTTATTAAATTTGAGGATTCAAATTAAATTCAATAAACATAGTCAAAGCTATAAAGATTTTAAAAGTGATTAAATTTTTGATATTTGAGTATCTAATTTTGAGGAGGTATATATAATTCATTTTTAAGTTGATCGAGAAGTTAAACCTTGACGATTATTTTGAGGATTAATTTTATGGTAGATAAGAGATGAATATTAATATATGAGTAGATGATATGCAGGTGTAAGGATCTGATGACTTGAGCATGATTGAGATCTCACTGCCAACTGACTTGGGTGTCAATCTAGGATTGTATTAGAGAGAGCAGTACTTAGTATAGTGTGTTGCAATTGATATGCACTTGAGTGATAAGAATAACTAGTATCAACTATTGCAGTAGGTAAGGAAGCTAGCAGTGAGTATGCTTGTAGTAGAGTGTGGTACCTAAAGAGATAGTGGTATCAAACTTTCCATGCATCATTTGACCTATGATTATGTTAGAGATAAAAGATATTGCAAGTAACATGTTAGCAGATTCCTTCTTTTCTTTCCTCATGTTCCTTTTTGTCTTCTGATTGATTGATACCTTAGTACCGTAGCTTGTATGCATGATTTCTTGTTATAATGTAGTTAGTAGTACCCCTGATACAGAGACTGAAATACCATGACAAAAGATACCATGATCATACATATTTCCCTTAGGTTGCTTGTTGAATGGTTGTAGGTAGAATTCTCTTAGACTTTGATTGTTGAGGATTTAACTGTAGTAAAGATTAACGAAGAGGTTATGACTTGACAAAGAGAGACAAGGTGCCTTAAATTTTGAGGAAAAATATTTAAATTAAATAAGGAGTTGGGAATTTAATATGGCGTAATTGAAGTTGTGTTAAATCATTGATTTTAAAAAGATTATGAAATGATTGAATTTATCATTAAATTTGAGGAATTTAAGAAGGCCATCGATATATTTATTGGACTGCAAGTTATGAACTTATATCTTGAATATTGTATTGGAGGTTTCATAAGTATTACATCGTTGCATATTATGTGGAAAAAAAATCGAGGAATAAGAACACAAATGGATTAGTGTTGAATTCAAATTTTGGGATGAGATTCAATTTTAGAAATATGCATTGATTGGATTTCAATTAGAGGATTGAATATTAAATTCTTGTATTTCGTTATTAACCTAAAATTTTGGAGGATATTGTGCTAAGAATGGGATTTGATTTTATATTTGAAGATTTTTAGGGATATGATATTTATAGAATTTTGAAAAATTATTGTGAAATAACAATATGGAGTAGTTCATGATTATATGATTTGATGAATTTAAATTTGATGGTAGTAAATGAATAAATAAAATAATTGAGGATTTAAAAATTCGAGGATAAACATTGATTTAAATAGAGGGTTAAAAATTTAACATGGCAGGATTTATGATGTATTAATTCCAGGAAGGATATGATATGATTTAGGTTATCATTAGAATTTGAGGAAATTAAGGAGATTGTCATTAAATTATTGGATTGCAAGTTATGAATTTTAGAATGTTATATTTGAATGTCACATTTGGAAAATCCTTAAGTATCGTATTGCCGAGTATTTTGAGGAAGGAAAAAAAAAATTTGATGGACTAATGTTTGAATTCAAAACTTGTGGGACGAGATTACAATTATATATGTGGATTGATTAAATCAAATTTGAGGAGTGGATATTAAATTCTGAGTATTGAATTACTAACTAAAACTTTTAAGGGAATTTTGATAAAAAATAGACTTTGATTTCATTTCGAGGATTTTTTCAGGAATGAAATAATATCAAAAATTTTGAAATTATGAAAAGACCTTGCGGATTATTACCTGATGTCGTGGTTGATGAATTTAAGTTTGAGGGAAATAATAATGTGTATGATTAAATGCTACTTTGAGGATTTTAAATTTCGAGGACGAAATTCTTTTAAGGTGGGTAGACTTGTCACTACCACATTCCGAAAATAGGGGTATTTTTGACTTTTTACAATATTTAATATTATGGTAGTTACAATTAATTAATTGCGTGATAATTGTTGTTTTGAATAATTAGGTGTGATGTGTAATTAAATATAGTATTATATGCAGTGCTCATTTGTGTTTTAGCTAGTAGACTAGACCTAGAAGCCCAGTAGATGACCACCTGTCCGAATTATAGAGTTCTGTATTTATTATTTTATCTAGAATTTAATATTTGGAGATTGTAATTTATTTCCGTATTTTATTTAATATTTTTGTGCATTGCCTTTGCTTCGATATTTGGAGCACTACCCTGACTCTTGTCTCCCAACAAATTTCACAATCTTGCCCTAGACATGCCCGTCTTCCATTCTGCTATTTTTGCAACTCATAATTTTGCTCCCTGCGCATTATTTCTGGCCGCACAAAAATCGTCGCGGACGTTATTTAATAAAATTCCTATTTTTGTATCGTTGTGCGTTCCAATCGAAAATTGGAGGCCATCTTGACCTATTTTTCGTGCGGCCCAAATTAGGGTAATATTCTGTTCTGAGTCTTCTTCATTATTGGTATTGATGACCTGACCTGATTTTGGCTTCATGTACTCCTAATTAATTGTTGAACACAACTTGCATTTATTTCTATTTAAATTGAGGATACTATTTTATCTGATTCTAAAATCCCGATTTAATTCCAGTGCCCTACAAATTGAGCCTATACCGATCATACAGCGCCCCCTGACCCTACAAAACATCGGACACTGAATCGCCCGCCAAAATTCCGTCATTTTATGTGTTTGTGCAATTTCCCGAATTTAAGGGGGCTAAATTGCAAATTTGCATTTTGTGGCCTCACCCAATTGTTTGAACAATGAGGGAACCTAATATTTTATTTAAACTCTCACCCTCATTTCCCACATGAATTATTTTCCCATGTCCAATCTGGACCCCTCATTTTCAGGGTCAATCACAACCCTTCATTCACACCCTCTCTCTCTCCCTATTTAATATCTTGTACCCTCAAAACCTAATCCCAAGAAACCTAGGTTTTCTCCCACCTCACAAGCCTCCTCCCTCTCTCCTACGTTGGAAAACTTTCTCCTTTCTTCTCCTCTTTTTCTTCTCTTTTCTTCTTCTTCTTCTTCCTTTCTTCTTCTCCTTCTTTGTTTTTGAATTTGAAATTCAAAAGAAGGGGGGGAGGGAATACTGTTCACCCTCCCCTGTGCACCCGGCCGACTTCCTGTGCTCCGGCGGAGTCCCCCATACTGCTGCTGCCGCACCTACTGTTCACCGGCGGCGTGCTCGGTGCAGCCCGACTGCCCCCTGTGTACTCCGGCTCTCCCCCGCATTCCTCCCTGTCAGCCTTCGACTTCCCATTCCTCCCTGCCGAAGCTCTCCGGCCCGGCGAGCATCCCGACCCCGACTGCACATCCCCCGGCTCTCCCTCCATCACCTCCATCAACTCCGGCCGAGCCCTCCGCACTCCGGCGCCGGCGGAGCCCGCTGCTCTTCCATCCCCCATCAGCCTCTGCTCCCTCCATCTCCCCGGCCGAGACTGCTCCCCTGCAGCCCAATCCTCCGGTGGCCGAACCCGAGCACCCCCTGGCTGCTCCTCCCTCCGGCCCGGCGACAGCTTCCCCCTCAGGATCATCTCCCTCCACCACCACCATCAACACCATTCACCACCACCACCATCAACACCATTACCTCCACCACCTCCTCCCTGTTCTCCCATCTCCGGCGGACTGCTCCTTCCCGGTCCGGCGAGACGCCGGCCTGAGCTCCGGCCGGCAAGCTTCCTCCCTCTGCTGTGAGTAAGTCCTCCTTCTTCTTCTCCCTCCTTCTTTATATATATATATATATATATATGTATATATATATGTATGAATAGGTAACTAATGTAATGTATTAATGTATATACTAGTATATGTATTTGTACAAAATTAGTGTATATATATGTTTAATAACTATTTAATTAATATGTATAGTATATCTATATATTTAGTATATGAATGCAATATGTACATGTATTGTATATATTATGTATGTGTACTTGTAGATATTAATGTATAGGTATATATGATTAATGTAAGTGCATGTATTTAATTTATTTTGGTAAATATATATATGTATATGTATGTATATATTTATATACATACGTATATATGTATATGTATATAATACTTTGGTAATGTATAATTTTATATATGTACATGTATATTATTCATAAATAAAATGTTTAAATAGATGTATGTAGGCATGTATGTAATGTATAGTATTTTTAATTAATGCTTAAAATACTTTTTGGTATAAATGCATAAATAGGTAAATTATGTATTTTGGTATAAATGCATAAATAGGTAATTATGTATTTTGGTATAAATGCATAAATAGGTAATTATGTATTTTGGTAAAAATGTATAAATATGTAAATATGTATTTTGGTAATTGGTATATATATATGCATATATGTATATAAATACGTATAAGTGTATTTGTGTGTATATGTGTACATATATATATATATATCTATAAATATAGTGTATTTTCTCTGTTCGTATATAGTATACATATTTTTGGTATATGTACAAACCTATATATATGTAATTTTTGGTATAATTATATATTGGTAAAATATATATATTAAATTAATACATTTTGGTATAAATATGTGTACCCATATATATATGTATAAACATATTTTGGTATGTAAAAATATATAGTATATATATAAACTGTATTGATATATATATATGTACTTGTAAAACATATTTTTGGTATATGTAAACAAATGTATATTTCACTAGTACATATATATATGTATACATGTATATTTTGTATATGTATTTAATTTGAGATATGTTTATATGCACATACAGGTATTAGTTTTATTTAAAGTGTATATATTTTACTTATATCTATTATTGTAATTAAGGGATATTAATATATAGTTGGCCTATCTAGTAGATGACCCCTACCGTACCTAGCGTAGCCCTAAGGCCAGTGTATTTCTATTGTGTGTTAGTATAGCCCCTGATACAAGTGTTATTGTGATATGTTTTTAGGACTGTTGGTTTACCCAGGGGATACTCTGGAACAGGACATCCATAATTACCAGCTAAGGACCAAAGGCAAGTACATTCTCTGATAATTTCTAATTCTTGATAATTGCTATAAGTTCAATGATCTTGAAATGTTACAACTGAATCTTTGACACTGTGCTACACGGACTAGTATAGCTTGGATCTGCAGTCATGAGATATTATCTTGATTATCGTATTGACATTGTACACGACATGTATATTTAGACATCGTACATGATAGACTTGACTTGCTCGTGTATCGTGACGTGTCATGATTGGATCCACAGTACTAGTTGGGGGCAGGGAAATTGCTAGTGAGAAATGTGATCAAATACCTATCGTACAAGTTTATATTATTGGTGTTAATCATTCGCCTCACGCATGATTAGCCAGGCCATGTAGAATCGTACAAGTCCCAAGCCGATCATATTTCGAAACTAAAATTTCAAACACTTAGAATAGTTACAGTTCTCTATTTTTAATCATATACTACATCACCCGTATATGATACTGCTCCTTGTTCCTTTTTATTTTTATACATGCACTGACTGTATCATATTGCCTATTGCCTGTCTCTTTACATTGCCTGTCTCTCTTAAATTGCCATTGCATTTATTTCACTATCTTCTCAGTAGCTAGCATGACATATTTTATTGTATTATAGACATTATCAATTAATGGAACTGTTATTTGAGAGTGTTGCTTTGCTCCTTCCTGACTGGAAATATTTTTCCAGACTATGCCTTAGAGGACCGCTGTCCGACACTTTATGGACCATATGGTGAGTAGCTGCAGACTTGGTAGTTTAGTCGTAATTCTGGAAGGCCCAGCCGGAATTATTATTTATTGTTAGTTCTTTAAGTAGACTATTTGGTACCGGATTTGTCTCCGGCATTTTGATGAGATTTGGATATTGTTGAGTTAGAATATTACTTGTTGACTTGTGTTGTGTTTAATTTTAAAATTTCTGTTTCGAAATCTTATTGTGCTGTAATCCTGTGATTGAGTATGTGTTCATCTTATTTGTGTCATCCGTGCCTCCTAATGGAGATTGGACGCTTGCGTGACATTAGTTAGATAGTATCAAGACCTTGACAGCGTTCTACCGCCGATGCTGCGGCGTAGGCTGGACGTACCCACGCACTCGTGCCCCTAAACCGGGTGCGGGTTGTGACACGTAGACTAGTGAAAAGGGGGTACAACCTGTTGGTGTCCGTACCGTTGTACGGTATGCCCAGAGACATTCGCCCAGCTTCTCGTTCCAGTCTCTTTTGTTTGAAGAAATGAACTTCTTCAGGAGTTTGATAATAGTTTTGTTGAAGGCTTCCGCCAAACCATTAGCAGCTGGATAATATGCCGTAGAGGCAATATTATGTATTCGACTTTTATCGCAAAATCGATGAAACGCTTGGCTGATGAACTGAGGTCCATTGTCGTAGATTATCCTTCAGGGAGTCCCAAAGCGATAAATGACGTGGTGCTTGATGAAGCTGATTACGTCAGACGCCTTTACTTCAGCCAGAGGGATCGCCTCTGCCCATTTGGAGAAGTAATCTGTGATGGCCAGTATGAACCGGTGGCCTCTGGAGGAAGACGGGTGAATGGGCCCAACGATATCCATACCCCAGGCTTCGAAGGGCCAGGATGCAATCATAGGATGTAAATATTCAGACGGTTGATGTATGAAGTCTGCATGGACCTGACAGGCCCTACATCGTTTTGCATAGCTGATCGCGTCAGTGATCATAGTGGGCCAGTAATAGCCCATTCTCCTGATACGATCCTGCAGCTTAGGACCGGGCTATTGCGCTCCGCATACGCCGTCGTGAGCTTCCCGGATAATCTGCTGCGCTTCGTCGTCTGAGAGGCATCTTAATAGTAGTCCGTCATAGGTCCGACGATACAGGCATTGTGAGGATGCGTCGAAGTAGAAGCGTAAAGATCGTCTTTTGACGGATACCGCCTCTCTGGGGTCCTCTGGTAAGATTTCGTAGGCGACAAAATCTATGAAGGGACTCCTCCAGTCCCTTCCAGGGGGGTCTGTGTTCATAGCGTGACTGCGTTCTATGTGAAAGTTGTTCTTCACACAGAATAAATCTCTGTTAAGAAGGATCACCGAATCCTGTCTTCTTATAGGAGTGGCCAAATCCGCCGCTAGACTGGCTAGGGCATCAGCTTCCCGATTCTGGGATCGAAGCACATGCTCTAGGAAGAACCCTTTAAACGTCGTGGCTATCTCGACCGTCGCTTGATGGTAGGGGATGAGGTCTGGATTCCGGACTTCATATATTCCTCTGACTTGATTGACGATAAGCAGAGAATCACCGAAAGCTTCCAGGGATTCGACCCCCAGCTCTTTTGCGACTTGGAGGCCGATTAACAGAGCGTTGTATTCCGCTATATTGTTGGAACATGGCTCGTTGAGAGAATATGCCCGGTAAATGACGAGTTTGTCAGGAGTGACTAGGACGATTCCTACCCCTGAAACTATGTTTCCCTGGGGGCCAGTCCTGGAGGCGCCGTCGAAGAACAGTTGCCAAGAGTCACTTTCCATTGCGGAATTATATTCTGCAACTTTGTCGGGAATGTCTTCGTATAACCTGGAGGCCTCCGGGATCGGATGAGCAGCTAGGAAGTCGGCCAGCGCTTGGCCTTTGATGGACTTCTGCGGGATGTACACCATGTCGTATGGCGCTAACAGCATCACCCAAGTTGCGAGTCTGGAATTAAGAATACTCGGTTTGCTCATCAGGACTCGAAGAGGGTTGATCCTGGAGACAATATGAATAGTCTGGCCGGTGACATAGTGCCGCGTCTTTTGGATAGCGAACATCAGGGCCAGGCATTCTTTCTCCACTGGGTTGTACCGGTGTTCGGCCCCGACCATCATCCTGCTGAGGTAGTAGATAGCCTGCTCATGCCCCACGTCGTTCTTCTGTGCGAGAAGAGCTCCTAGCGAATGATCCATCGCCCGGACGTACAACAAGAATGGTTTTCCCATGATGGGAGGCACCAGAACTGGTGGATTGGTGAGGTAGCGTTTGATATCCCCGAACGCTTGCTGGCAGGTTTTGTCCCACAAGAAGGATGCACCTTTCTTCATGAGATGCAAAAATGGCTGGCATCTTCTCGAGAGGTTGGATATGAACCTCCGGATATAGGCCAGACGACCCTGAAACCCCCGGAGTTCCCTCAGATTGCGGGGTGGTCGCATTTCTATGATGGCCTGGACTTTGTCAGGGTCCACCTGGATGCCTTTGGCGGTGATGACAAACCCCAGGAATTTTCCACTGGATACACCCAGGAAGGACTTCGCGGGGTTCATTTTGAGTTGATGCTGGCGCATTAACTCGAATACCGTCTTCAGGTCTTGAATGTGATCACCTTGGAGGCAGCTCTTGACGGCTATGTCGTCTACGTAACACTCTACTATTTTGCGTAAATGTTCATGGAATATGCCGCTCATAGCCCGTTGGTACGTAGCCCCGGCGTTTTTCAATCCGAAGGGCATGACAGTATAGCAATACACTCCCAACGGGGTGCAGAAGGCAGTGTGCTTCTCGTCTTCAGGATGCATCTTGATCTGATTGTATCCTGGGAACCCGTCTATGAAAGACATGCGTTCAAAACCGCAGGTGTTGTCGATCATGATGTCTGTGATGGGAAGAGGAAATTCATCCTTGGGGCAGACCGCATTCAGATCTCGGTAATCGATGCAGATACGTACCTTCCTATTTTTCTTCATGACTGGGACAACGTTGGCGACCCAGTCGGGATGTTGTTCTTCCCGGATGAACCCGCAGGCTATCAGCTTTTTGACTTCAGCTTCAATGGCGTCCATCATGTCCGGTCGAAACCGGCGTTGGTGCTGCTTCACAGGCTTTGAGTTAGTCAATATGTTGAGTTTGTGAGTAGCCACCTTCGGGTCTAGGCCCGGCATGTCTCCATAATCCCATGCAAAGACGTCGACGTATTCCTTTATCAGCTGTATGATTTCTTCCCTTTCGGCTGGTGGAAGATTGTCACTGATAAATATCGACTTTGGCGAAAGCCCACCCCCAACATCGATTTGGATAACTTCATCTTTGGTTGGAGGTTCCCTCTGTTCGAAGCAGAATTCCTACTGTGTATCCATTTGTTGAGCCCAAGAGTCATTCTCAAACGGCTCAGAATCTTGTTCCTCTGCTTCTGAGGGATCTGTCATCACCATATTTGCTGATAGTGCTTGTTCGGGAGCACTAGGTGAGTTGGGGGGTGACGAGCCATCCCAGGAGGAGGAAAAGATGTCCTTATCCGACGTGGAAGCCGTAAGGGAGGTGGCATACCCTAACCCGAAACGAGTTTGTTGGTAGCGGGGGTCGCCGCGTGGCGGCGTTCGTCTGCCTCTTCCGTAGTTGAGGCCCGGCTTTCGCTTCAAGTCGTAGCCCATGTTTTGCATGATCTTCAGCGCTTGAGGGCTGTATCGATGAACCTGCATCTTCCCAGTATCGTCATCGAAAGGATCTTCCTGGATGGTTGGTTGATTGTGCATGCGGCCGAATACTATTGGACGCTGACTGCTGCAGGTAGACGGGATTATAAAGATAGAATCTTCATGCGGTCCATACGTTGTGATAACGTTGGATGATGACGCTGCTTCCCAGATATGCGAATGGTAGGAGTCCATAGCTTCCAAGAACTTTCGTGCTATGGGTTCTAACTCGTCACGGGGAGTGGGTTCCTGATTTGGAATCTGAGCATTAATGTACTGGAAAAGAGGATGTTTATTGCCATCTGGAACTCTGTTCCTGGTCGTGTTTACATCGGTCGGCTGCTCGTTGTGCCGTAGGTTGATGACCAAAGGTGGAGGCTTCTGGTTCAGAGTAACCACTGGAGAATTGCTTCTTTTCCCTGAGCTGGATCTGTTCAGGTGAATAGCCATGGGCTCTATGGCTTTTGGACGAGTGGTTCGCCCTTTCACTCTGATCAACAGCGGTAGTGCGGCAGAGGGTTCTCCTGGCTCCTGGTGGGATTCCTTCTCTGTCTTGCCCGCCACTTCTTTCGTGTGGTCCTGCGAGTACAACACGGCGTCGGAATAGTAGGACTCTACTCCTTTAAATGGGTTTAGGTCTGCCACCTCCGTTTGTACCATTCCTTGGGGGTCTATATATTTAAGACATTGATGTAGAGTTGAAGGAATGATGTTGTGATCGTGGATCCACGGTCTTCCCAGCAAGATATTGTAGGATACCTCTGAATCGATCACGTAACATGTGGCCACCGATCTGAGATTGCCAATCTGAATCCTCAGGCGAATCTTCCCCAACGGCTTACTTCTTCCGGCGTTGAATCCCACGATTGTAGTGGAGGTGTAAGCCAGTTCGTTGGTAGGAATCCTCAATGGTCTGAGCAGACTGTGAGGGATGATGCTGATCGATGATCCCGGATCTATGTGAATTCGATCAACCTCCATGGAACCGACGTACCCGGTGTAATAGAGGGGCCTGTCATGCCTGTTATATTTTAACATCATGTCATCTTGGGTAAAGGTGATATTTGGGACCACCTCCATCACACTGTGGCATTGAGGGCACGCCACTGGTTCTTCGTCGGGAGACTTGAGCTGGGTCAAGCATGCCTCCGCCTGCATCAGTGCTTCACTCAAGGCTAGACGAGTGTCTTGGGAGAGCCTGAGTAGCTCGAAGATGGAGAGCCTGGCCGGTGTATTAGCCAGTTGGACTAGGATGTCGAAGTTGTATGGCTTCTCAAAACCTTTGTTCGGAATATTCTTCACAAGTTTATCAAAGCGCACTTCTCTTTGTTTCCCTTTGTCCGCCGGCGTCGGTTTTGAAGGGTTGGCTTCCGGTATGACGGGGCTTGGCCCTGCAGGGTTGGCGGCTGAAACGTCTGCCGGTATATCCTCCTGACTTGCTCCGTAGTCGTTGAGGTAGGCTCTCCCTGACCGGGTTGCAGCAAGTACCTCGTCTTTGTCTGATGGCAAAGAATTTGCGACCATATGGCATGGTTTGCACTTTGAGATCCTCCTAGACGCAGCTTTAGTAGCTGTAGTCTCTTTCTCGAGCTCTGACACCAAATCTGGATGAACCCACATAATCTCGCCCTGACGGGTGGTCAGGGGTACCAGGTTATGATTTTGATCCCTAGCCGGAGGGAGATTGATGATGTCCATTGTGGCTCGGGAAATGGACGTGATACCGTCCATGACTTCTTGGGGAGGCAGATCGCCGAACCACAGAGAGATTATGTTGGCCGTGACCGTTTTCTCGGTGTTGTGCAGGGTGATGGCCTTAGCATCGATCAACCCCTGGATCTTCCTCTTCAGTACATAATACACCTTTGTTGGGTGGTGTACGTATCTGTGGAAGATACAGTATTTGGGGTCGTCGGTACTGCCGACCTCTTGGGGCCGCCTTAGCTCCGGCAGGGTGATCTTGCCACTTTTGACAAGACACTCAAATATACTAGGGATATCGTCGTCGTCGAAAGAGTAGACCTCGACGGGCCTGGAAGTCCCGGGCTTTGTCTGCGTGGTCGCCGCCGTCTTTTGTCTGGACGTATTGACCGTCAGAGCTTCTTTTCCCTTAGAGCTGCGAGGATGGTCGCCGCTGGGAAATGACCTTTTGCCTCTATCGGAGGCGGAGATCATGATGCCATTGTCGCGTGCCTTGCGACTGTTGTCTTCGGCGGCCACTGCCGAGACGATGAACGAGGGCCACTCATGGAACTGATATGGTCCTGTGAATACCGAGACTATAGGAAGGAGGTTCTTCCTGCAAATGTCTACTAACGCCGAGTCTGGAACTCCTGGAGGCATTTGTAAGGTGGCCTGACGAAAACGTTCGACGAAGGTGCGAACATCTTCCTTTTCCCTTTGCTTGACTTCAATGAGGGAGGACATAGACATGTCCATTCCACCCTCGTAGAATAGTGTGAAGAATAGCGCTTTGAAGTCTTCGAAGGAAGTAATGCAGTTGTCCGCCAAGCTACGGTACCACTGATAGGCTACTCCTGAGAGGCAGCCCTTAAACACCCGAGTGAGGAGGGCGTCGTTCCCTTGTAGCAGCACCGTCATCATACTGAAATAGTTCATGTATTGACTTGGTGATATTTTTCCTTCGAACAGAGCCATAGTCTGAGGTTTGTACTTCGGAGGAAAAGGGACTTCTTTCCAGATAGCCGGGTAAGGCTGGTTGATTCCTAGTTACTTGAGCTGATCTTTGTGCTTTAAGGCGTCAAACTGGGATTTCAACTCCCGCACTGCCTGCATCAGATTCTCAGTTGGAAGCGGAGGGACTGCTGACTCTTGATCTAGAGCAGGTTCTTGGCTTGGGTTGGATGGTGGTAAGTCCACCCCCACATGTATCTGAGTTGGTGGGACCGACGCTTGAGCCATGGCAGTCGCGTGCTGAGTTAGCATCATCTGGTGCATGTTTTCCATTACGGATTGCATTTGCTTCAGAGACGTCTCTAGCACAGTGATGCGTTGTTCCGCGTTTTCTGAAGCCTCCTCGCGTTCGTCTTCAATGGCGTAAGCTCCCACTTCCCTGGGTGTCATCGAAGGATTAGTATAGGTCACCGCAGAAGTCGACTCTACACTCTCAGCATCTGTTCTGGGAGATTGGCGACCCCCAGCGTCGGAATCAGATGAGTACGGAGCTGATTGCTGTGACCTTGCCCGGGTGTTTTGGAACACCCCAGCTTCAGTGCTCCAGAGGAGGTCTTCGAATCTTCTTCGGCTCGGAGGCCCAGAGGGATGACGTCTTGAGCTCGACCTTCTTCTGGGTATGCATGAAGCCATGTTCACGGACGCATACGCGTGCTCTTCTTCCGGAAAAGACTGAGAGTAGCTCAATCGGTCGAAGACCGACCGTTTTGCTTTAGAACAGCAGCAGTCAATCACAATCTTATGACTATTACAATATTGCTCTCTAGGGGGCATAATAGACATGTTGGAAGATCCCCTCTCCTTACGCTTCTGGATTAGGCATTCGCGTAGGTCAGGAGTAGCAACCTGAGCTTGCTTTACGCCGTAGGACTTCGCCTGGCGTAATTTGGAGATTCGCTCAAACTGGCGTAAAGCTGAAGAGGTCCTCAGTCGGCCATCGGCTTCTCGCGTAATCCGGAGGGTAGGCAGATTGTTCTCTTGTTGGCGTAAAGGCCGAGAGGCTGAATATTCGCCTGCTTGCTTCCCCTTGCGGAGATCACCGCGCTCATCTGTTTTACCGTAGAAGTCAGATATTGTTTCGCGCGTGGAGCGTGATCTGTTCTTCCGATTTGGCGTTGAGGCACCATCGGAAGTTTTGTCTGTACCGCGCGTAGCGGGAGACTGATTCCTACGCGTAGAGCGCAGTGGATACTTCTGGGTTAGCGCAGAGGCCTTGCCCGAAGTTTTGTCTGTACCGCGCGTAGCGGGAGACTGGTTCCTACGCGTAAAGCGTAGTGGATACTTCTGGGTTAGCGCAGAGGCCTTGCCCGAAGTTTTGTCTGTACCGCGCGTAGCGGGAGATTGGTTCCTACACGTAAAGCGCAGTGGATACTTCTGGGTTAGCGCAGAGGCCTTGCCCGAAGTTTTGTCTGTATCGCGCGTAGCGGAAGACTGAATTTTACGTGCAGGGCACGGAGGGAGCGACGCTACCACCTCATTGGTCGGAGAGATCGAAGAGTCCACAGGAATGGTAGAGGATGTCTTGGGCACCCACACTTTGTGCAGCTTCCTGTTGTCTTGGACGGAGAGAGAGTGAGAGCTACCCCCGGTTCGAAGCATGTCTTCGTAGGCGGACTGATCGAACTGAACGACCAGTGTCTTCTTCACGGTTCCTATAGATACCGCATCGCGTTGAGCAATTGCTTCCTCGTCAGAAGAGAAAGATGTCCCCAGCAGAGTCGCCATCTTGTTTGTGGTATTAAACGAAAGAATGAAATGTGTTATTTCAATGATAGGGTTTGTGCGAAACCCGCGCCCTTTGGTTTACAAACAAACTTGTACAGTGTAATCCTATGCGAGGATGTGGGAGTACAATTTATTTAATCTGGGTAGATAATTGCTATATGTGTCTGATCTGCGGTCGATCACTTTAGCCCTTGGACTGCGCGATGTTGAAGAAGTGCCGTGGAAGACAGGTAGTAGCTTCGAGGTTGCAGGGGAGGGTGGATGCACGATGCCGACGTCGTCGATCCCCGCTCTTTGCCTGAGCCCCGGGTACTCTCTCTCTCTCTCTCTCTCTCCTCTCTCTTCGACCTGGTTCGATCTTCTGAATTGTCGACCCTGGATCTGATATTGGTATCTTTACCGATTTTTCTGACCTGGATCTGATATTGGTTTCTTCACTAATTTTTTCGACCTTGTTCCCCATTGATAGGGGCCTCTATTTATAGAGTCTTTGGTGACAGTGACCACTCCGTTGGTGTAGCAACCGAAGAGTGGAAAATACAGCACCCTATTACATAACGGTTAAAGTAACCAATGCCTACGTATAGATGATCTTTTGAATGAGCGGGTGACGCGGGTCCAACTAAGGGGACACAACGCGTACAATTGCTACTAAGATCACGGCGTAAAAGCCACATAGGTAGGTATCCATTATGTAAAAGGGGTTGGCATAGAAGCCAAATGTCCGTCACCATGGCATAGAAGCCGAGCAGGCATAGAAGCCGAACAGGCATAGAAGCCGAGTTGGCATGGAAGCCGGGTAGTCGTAGAGACTGAGAGGGCGTTGAAGCCGGATGTGCGTTAAAGCCGAGTGGTCCTAGAGGCCGAAAGGGCGTTGAAGCCGGATGGGCGTAGAAGCCGAGTGGTCCTAGAGGCCGGATGGGCGTAGAAATCGAGCGATCAAAGAGGCCGAGAGGGCGTTGAAGCCGGATGGGCGTAGAAGCCGAGTGGTCCTAGAGGCCGGATGGGAGTAGAAACCGAGCGGTCATAGAGGCCGAGAGGGCATTGAAGCCGGATGGGCACAGATCCTGAATGGGCGTAGAAGCCGCTGCGTACCGTGCTGATGTGGACGCCTTTAGCCCGAATTACGGCTTTTGAAGATATAATCAAATCTCTTGCAGATATTTGCCATCATCTTATGTATTAAATGTGGAGGCATGTTTTGAAGGTCTGCACCCCTTCTGTGCACCTGTCGCAGAGACGTGCCTTGAGAGAAACTGTCACCGCTCTGTGCAATTAGATGTGGAGACGTGCCTCGAATCCCATACGAAGTGCAACTTTTGACGTGGCAGGCAGTTTGTCCACTGCGGATCATAAAATCGCTCATATTTGCCTATGTAAAACAGGGCAGCGTATTCCCTTGTACGCAGAAGAGCTGTTTATGCGGAGGGGACTCCAGTAAGCGACGGTTCGGTGATCCTTTAACCAAAATCCTCTGCATTAAATGCAGAGATCCGCCATCATTCTGTGGTGCGCGTCCCGAGGGGCCTGCCATCGTTTCCAGCCATCATTCGAGAGCGGATGAGTTTTACGCCATAGAGGCGATGGTGAACTCTTTTTACGTTGGAGCGGCCTGGACGTACTGCACTTACACTGATGGTCCTGTGAGCTTTACTCTTCACGCTGGAAAAAGCTCTATTGTACGCTTGATGGCTCTGGAGGCCTTCGTTCACGCTTCTCTGCATTAAGAGGCTGCGTAGTTCATCCCAGCATATTTTTCATGCTTCTATACCTGGTATATATAGTTTTTCTTGGGCGCGCATATGTTGGGCCCCATGGATGCTGAAGGGTGTCACATGTGCCTCCTTAATAGGGTGCAGCTATAACCGTGAGCGGACCAAGCTGTCATGTGGGTGCTTGATGGGATCTTCTATTGTTGAAGATCTGGGTGGTTCTCGTCTTTGTGGGTATGACTTGGTCAGCTTGACACATAGATCACACTTGGTTAGAGAGAATCACTCTTATCGTAACAGCAAGATTTGGTCGTCATGGAGGCTGAAACACATATGGCCAGAGACGCATGGGAGGCATGGAGTCTGGCATGCCTGGGGTCAAAGACGTATGGAACGCATGGATCTTGGGACGCATGGTGCCAAGAATGCGTAGGACGCATGAAGTATGGGACGCATGAGGCCAGAGACGCATTGAGTCGCATGTAGTCTGGGATGCATGGGACCAGAGATGCATGGGACCGCATGGAGCCTGGGACGCATGGGGCAAGAGACGCATGGGATCGTATGGAGTCTGGGACGCTTGGGAACAGAGACGCATGGGACCGCATCGAGCCTAGATTTTATTGGGCCAGAGATGCATAGGATCGCATAAAACCTAGGATGCATGGGTCTAGTTGTATTGTACACATGGCGCTGCACATCCATCGAGAGTGAAGTTCTATCCCGATGTGAGACTTCTATCGTTTAGTGTATTCATGACTTTTGAGGCATTCAGAAAATCCTTTTTTTAGAATTATGTGTCAGATACGTTCCTGTTGCTAGGATGCTACGTCAGGTCAATCTGTGACAAATGCTGTTTCATCTGATTGGGACGCATAAATGTCGCCTTTCTGGGCTGTAGGGTGGCTCTGCGGCCTGATCTCTTTTGCGCTTTACTTTGGGGTGCATAGCTGTTGGACGCATGGATGCATATTTTTCATGCTTCTACATGACCTCTTTCAAAGTTTTCAAACTAACAAGTTTGAAATACTTTGAATAAGAAGCATGAAGGAAACTTTTTGTCGCTTGGATATTGTTTCGCATGGACATTGAGATTGCTTGGTCGTGGGCCGCACGACTGAGTGCCTCCAGGCTGTCACTTCTGCATTAATTGACAGATTTATTTCGATTTTGGAGCAGATCTTCTTTTGGATTCTGACTCGCCCCTTCACAGGGATTCTAAGTTTGACAGTTACGAAGGTAAGGCCGTCTCAAGAACCTAACCCTCCACCGTAGAGAGTGACAGCTGGATGCGAGAAACGAGGGGGCTGCTATTATCTCTTTTGCAGCCTATAAATAGGAGTCTCAGGGGAGAGGGAAGAACTTTTTTGCCTTGCTAAGTTATTCTCTCCCTTCATTTATGACTCTTTTCCTGCTCCGATTACCTTCTCCGACCATCTGCCATGGCACCCAAGGCTTTATCTTCTGTCCCGCGAAGATGATCGATAAGGGGAAGCGCCCGACTTTCGCACCTATCACAAAAGAGACTTTTTTTCTTTTTTCATGAGGACGTTCAGATGCCCATCGCAGGTAAGATTAGGGGGGAGGAGTATAGACGTCTGGATACTTTGCATACGGCCTACTGCATGATTAGAATATGTGTGGACCCGTCCATATGACCATGCAACATATTTTATGCACAAATCTTAATTAAACCGCATGCGCTGGTCTTGACTCGACCGCATGGAGGTCTTGTTGTGACTCGGCCGCATGGAGGTCCTATTGTGACTCGACCGCATAGAGGTCCCGTTGTAACTCGGCCGCATGGAGGTCCTGTTCGTGACTAGGCCACATGTATCATATGCGTCCCTTTATGCGCTCAAGTTTATTTCTGATGCACATGCCATTTCGAGAGCTCTAACCATCTTCTTATCTCTAGTTTTGCTGTGACTTTACCTTTGGCACCATCATGGAAGGTGCTTGTGTGTCGTTGTCACTACCACATTTTCTAGGAAATGGTGTTTTAGTAATTTTCTATTTAATTAAATATTGTGTATGATAAATAATTATTTATGATATTTGTTAGATGTTAGTTATTTAATTTGGACTTGTGTTAGTGGATCTAACTAGTTTAGTTTCGAACCATGGACCAACATGAATTAATTGGTTAGAACTTAGCCCATTTAGAAAGCCCATTGTTAAGGAGATGGATTAAATTAATTAAATCATTAGACTAGAAGCTTCCTTCCTTAATTATTTCTCCATGAGAGGCCCCAAGGGGTATAATGGACATTACATGATAACTTTAGGTAGAGGGAAGGGGACGGCCTATTTAAAAAAGGCGAAATTTTTTCTCTCCTTTTTTCATTCCAAATCTAGATATAGAATTTCCCACTACCAAATTTTCTTTATTCCCATTTTATTTCCCTACCAAATTTCATTCAAATTCCTTACCAAATCACTATTAGAGACTTGAGAAGCAAGGATCTAGAAGGATGAAGCAATGATCTACAAAGAGGAGCAAGGATCTACAAGTTGGAGGCAATTTTATCTCAATTGGAGGTTTCATTGGGAATCCATCTCCCAATAGGTACAATTTAGTTTTCCACTTAAATTAAGTTCTAAATATGAGTTTTAACCCTGGAAAATTAACCCATGTGCATAGGCTACCAATAGGATTTAGTTTTGTGTTCATAGGAGGCCTATGGAGAAAGTTATGGTACTTTTTGTGTCAATTTTGGAAGAATTCCTAGATTGACAATTGTTGTGTGTGTCAATTGATCCTATAGATCAATTTGGCATGTGTTTATGTGTTTGGGGCTAGTGTCGTATCCATAATTGGGTACGTGTAGGTCGTATTCCAACAATTTGATGATACGTGTTGTTTTTGGGGGTTTTTCTCCGGCACGGGACTTTGTACATGTAATATTTTGATACGGACACGTAGATCTATATTTGACACTTCGTATTATTTATAAATAATATATGTGACTTGTTTGTGTCCTTTAGGGTGCAATTGGATGTGTGGTGGACTCGGGTCACATGCGTATCCCAGATCTAGTGGGATACGGTGTAATACTCTCCATATGTTGTGTATTTGTATGTAGATATAATTATTGTGCTCTTAATTCATGTAGATTATATTTATGTATATATATATAAAGATATTATATATATTATAGTATATATAATTGTGTTCTTGTATCATAGATCTATGTATTATATATATGTACTAAGAGAATATATATTATATATTTACTGTATTTTAGCGACGGGTGGTTAATGACAGCTACTGTCATTAATAACAGTGGGAAAAATAGCAGCAGCCGCCATAGCATGGTGGCAGAATTAATGACAACAGTCGTTGTCATTAATTAGCAGCAGCAGCGACGGAAAAAAGCGACAGTTAAATCGATGACGGTTGCAAACCGTCACCAAAGCAGCAGCAGCAGTAGCAGTGCAGGAAACCAACAGCAGCAGCGACGGCAGTTTCAGTGACAGACAAAACTGTCACTAAAAAGCCAGCGTATCAGAATATTTGTTTTCAGCACAATGTTTAGCGACAATAGGTGGTTTATATATATATATATATATATATATATATATATATATATATATATATATATATATTAGTATTAATAATGATGTAATGTATGCTAATTTCTTTATATGTATAATATGTAGTATATGTATTATATATATATGGGTAATTAATATAACAAGGTATTGGGAATTACCTTGAGGAAACCAAGGTAATTAGGGATACCCAAGGTATTGGGTTTGCGTGTCAAGTTTGTGGTTATTTTTGAGGTACCAAGTTGGTTCAAAACCAAGGTACCTATTTGATGCTGTAATTGTGATTCTATTTATTTAATAATTAATTGTTTGGTATATATGTTTTACCTTGGGAATTACGTATCCGGAGATACGGTATCCTAACTTTTAGATGAGGTTTATATGGCTTAGACTCTAGTATCTTGACCCGTATTTTTGTGATAAGATTGTGCAACCTAGAAATACTTAGTTGACCATAGTTGACCATAGTTGACTTAGAGTTGACCATAGTTGACTTTTTGACTTAGAATTGACTTTTTGGCCTAAAAGTTGACTAGTTTAACTTATTCTCTTTTCGGAACCTTGTATTGATGTTGTATTCCATATCTAGGTCTTCGAGGCACCGTGTCAGACATCTGTGAGACTATTCTTTGGACTTCAGGCGAGTACATTCTCTGATAGTTTCTCATTTATGATATCCTATATGTTCATTGTATCTAGTGTAGATATCCATATTCTCTTGACACTATGGTTACACGGATTGGTATATACGGATCTCGTCATAAGATGTTATTCCTTGGTATATGGTGTATATGGTGCAAGTATTATTTCATTGGTTATCTTGTACATGTACAGACACTGATTCTCGGGAAGACTAGCTATCTTCTTGGGGAATCTCGTGCCATAGCATACCGTGGTTGGATCTATTATACCAGTCGAGGGTGGGGAGTATTAGTATAGATATGTGATCAATACTATCACGTCCCAGTCCCAAAAATACTTAGGACTAGGACACGTAAGCATGCCAGCCACATGTATATGGCAACTCCAATATATGGAAACTATAACATATTCTTACGCTGTATAATGAACAAATATTCACAAGTGGTAAAACTATCCCAAGTCACAGAGTATGATCTAATCTCATCCACAGAAATCAAATATAAATGAATAACCAATATCTATAACTAGATCTCAATATAAAGTATCTACTGATGGTAGTCAGATGGAAACAAATCCACTACCGAACCAGAATATAGATAAACAAGGTAAAGGCAATATTAGAATATCAACTAACAATCACGGCTTGAAGAGAAGACCTCATAGCAATATACGTAGCAAGTCCGGATCTGCGCTCCTGCGAATACTCATGAACAATACACCTGAAAAGGGCCAGGTCTTCAGAGGGACATAACAAGATACATAAAAGCATGCCATAAAGTAAATACTGTAAAAACTCAAGGGTGACCTAACCAGCTAAGCGAAATGCACTTTGAAGATAACCTTGGTACGCATGGGTAGGTGAAAAGTATAAAGCGTAGCGTCAAGCCAGAGGCTATGTATCTGGCATTAGCTGTAAAATGGATACCAGATGTATATGCTGACTACATCACCGATCATGATAGAGAGCAGCTAGTGACCTTTGCCGGATGTATCGACAAGCATATACTCCCATAACCGGGCAATACTGTCATGACCCGCACCCAAAAAATCAGGCATGAGTCGTGGGTACGTCCAGCCTACGCCGCAGAATCGGCGGTAGAATGCTGTAAAGGTCCGTTCTAGGTCAACAATCTATCTATATAACTCACAAAATTCTGTCAATAACCTCTCCAAAAGGAGGGCAACCACGCAATATATATGAATAATCCTCTCCAAAAGGAGGGCAACCACGCAATATATATAAGTTCTCAATCATAATAACTAGGGGAAGAGTAAAAGCACGATATGATAGCAAAAGAAACAAAGAAACACAGAGCAAGACAATATCCAAAATATACAGTCCAAGTCTATAATAGTCTACAATATCTCACAGCATCAAAAGAATAAGTACAATCATCCAAAATAACAACTGGGAACAACCCAGGAAACCCACAGCTAACTAGGGCGCTAACGGCGTCTCCTCGCAGGGCTCTTCCTCAGTCTCGGGGTCGCAACACTCGTCGACTCCCGGCCCGTAGAAAGTCGGGCAGAAATCCTCAGGATCCTTTAGAAAAAATATGCCCAGTCAGAACTGGAGCGAAGTACATAACTCTGAAAGCAACTCCAAATACATGGTAAGGTGTATATGATGAGCAATAAAAAAGTATACAAGATGCACAGGAAATAAATACATGCTAGAGCAGATAAAGTAGCTGCAAGGTAAACTGGAGAACAATACAAGCAGAGAAGTAACTGCATGTGAGAAAACATGAATACTAGCTAAGTGCCTTGAGCACAAATTCGTTATGTGATCGGCTTCGGTTGCACCTGAAATTCTAGGTCAAAACTAGCTCATTAAGCTAGTAAACTCTCAAACTCGACTCCTCGAGATACCGGGATACTCTCGGTATCCGATACCTCGTCCTAGGCCACGCACCCCGCCTAAACCCGCTAAAACCTATGCTAGCACGCATAAATATGTGCACATATACATATAAAAATTACTCCAATACTATTCCTAGGCTATTGCTCAAATACCCCGCTCGAAACTCAATACCTTGGATATCTCAAGGTATTGAGATACCTAGATATCTCAAGGTATTGAGATACCTCTCTAATACCCCACTAACACTCTTCTAGTTAGCTATTTAAGTATGTAGATATATATATATATCTAGCTATAATCTAGGCTAAAAAATACATATCTAACATATATATATATATATATATATATATATATATATATATATATATATATATATATATATACATACCTATATATATATATATATATATATATATATATATATATATATATACCTTACACCCACTCTCAAATATGTATATATATCTATCTAGTATCTATACATATATATATAGCTATATGTATATATATATCTATACACTTAGATAGATATAACTATATATCTATCTATCTATTACCTATCTATCTATCAATCTACGTATCTATCTAACTATCTATTTATCTAACTAGCTATATATTTATCTAATTATCTATTTAACTATCTATCTATCTATATAACTATCTATCTATATCTCTATAACTATCTATCTATATCTCTCTCACACCCCCTTCGCTACGCCAATGCCCCCTCCCCCCCTCCCCCCGCTGCGAATATCTGCTGCTGCTGCTGCATTTTACTGCTGTTGCTGCAGCCTTTACTGCTGCTGCTGCTGCATTTTACCACAGCTGCTGCTGCCTTTACTGCAGCTGCTGCTACATTTTACTGCTGCTGCTGCCTTTACTGCTGCTGCTGCTGCTGTGCAGAATCTGCAGCCCCCTCGCTGCGCTGCACAGCAGCCCCGCTGCATGCTGTCCTCGCTCGCCTTGCTGTACCTCACACACAAACACAACCACACACACAGACACACACACACATATACACACACACACACACACACATACACACATATATATATATATATATATACACACACACACTAACATATATATATATATATACACAGACATATACACTCATATAAACACTTATGAACACACACACACACACAAGCACACAAGCACACGCATAATTATATATATATAAACACATATCTATAAATACATAAACATAAACAACCCATATATATATATACATACACACATATATATATAAATATATATACACATACACACACACTCGTACATACACATATATACTAACACACAAATATATATACATACAACACATATCTATAAATACATATATATATATATATAGAGAGACACACACACACACACACACATATATATATATATATATATATATATATATATATATATATATATATATATAGACACATAAACACCAAACACAACACAACGCTCACCAACACGCACACAACCACCCCTACGTAGAAAAATACCTATATATATAAAATATAACCCGAGAATTCTAGCACACACTCTTCGAAGTTAACCCAACGCGCGCACAAGCCCGAAATTAGGAAACCAAGTCGAAATGGCCGTTCGGTCATTTCGACAAACACGTGGTGTACGGTTCGAAAAACCTCCTGAAACGCACACCAAACCAACTCGGAATCAGCCCAAAATTTACCCGCGGGTTCTAAACGATGCCTAGATCCTAGAAAAAATACTATCCCGTCAATTCTAGGCCCATGGCAAAAATGTGCACGTACTTAGAACCGGCGACGACGAAAACCCCGAAAATGTCCGAAATACCCGTTTCTCTGCGACATGATTTCACGTGTCCGAACGGAGACACGCACTAAGCCTCAAGACACCCGACAAAATCTACCTAGGTCCGTCTAACCTAGGATATCACCCAAAATTGGGGCAAATTCGGATTCCACCCGAAATTGACACAAAACCTAGTGTCAAAGTCTCTAAACTCAACCAAACTAGTTCCAACTTCCTTCCACGGGTAGGCTTAGGGTCTAGGAAGGTTCTATACCACTAATTATACTACATAAGGGTAATTAGCAAGGGGAAAGTTAGGGTTTACCTCTTGGGAGTTGGAATCCCAAGGCTAAAGTCTCCAATCCACTTGGAATCACCTCCCTCAAGCTCCAAGCCTCCAAATCTAGCCTCTACACAAAGTCTAGGCTCTAAACACCTAGGTTAGGAAAAATCATAAGGTTAGGGTTCACACGAAAGTAAGAAATGGAAGGAGGAAGAAAAGAAGATGGAGAAAACTTACTTGGAAGAAGGAAAGAAGTAGAAAGAAGGAGTGGAGAAGAAGAAGAAGAAGAAGAAGTAGTGAAGAAGAAGAGTAGAGAAAAGGGAGTTGCTGTGATTTGGTCGGGAATGGGGGTTTAGGGGCCGGCCACAAGCAAATAAAAGGGTTTCCTAATGTCCAAATGACCAAAATGCCCTCTCCTAACTTGTGTTTGGGTTTCGGGTTCCAAAAGCACTCAAACTAACTCCAAATCTCTCCAACAAACCCACTAAAAATATAATAAATATTTCTAAACCCAAAAATAAGTCTCACAAGGGTGTGGGTTGGGTCGGACATGGGTCTACTAGGGTCTGACACGGGTCCAGGCTAGCCAAAACCCTAAAACAATCAATTAAAAATAACACAATCACTAATTAAATATAAATATAATTAATTATATACAATACACAATTTATCAAATAAAAAAACCCTATTTTCTAGAATTGGGCAGTGACAAGCCTACCCTCCTTAAAATAATTTCATCCTCGAAATTAAAAGACGAAACTAGGACAGAAATTCAAGGAAAGAACCATACCTCAGGGCTCGAAAAGATAGGGGTATCGCTCGCGCATTTTATCCTCCCTCTCCCAGGTCGACTCACATGGAGAGTGATGCCTCCACGCGACGCGAACCAAGGAAATAGTCTGGTTCCTCAACACCTTCTTCCGCCGATCCAGAATCTCCACCGGCTGCTCTGGATAGCTAAGAGTAGGGCCCACCATGATCTCTGAGTGATCCAATACGTGACTGGGATCCGCCACGTACCATCTTAACTGCGACACGTGGAACACATCATGATCTCCCACCAGTGTAGGCGGCAACTCAAGCCTATACGCCACGGCACCGACCCTCTCAAGGATACAGAAGGGTCCGACGAAACGTGGGCTAAGCTTCCAGCCTCCACCAAAGCGAATAGTGCCCCACGTCGGAGAAATCCTCAAGAACACCAGATCTCCAACCTAGCACAAACAAGGTCTCTGTAATTAGTCTAAAACAAGCAATCACAAGCAAAAACAAGAATAAAATCTAGATTCTAAGCTATACCTCGAACTCCTAAGGTCTCCGGTGGCTATCGGCCCAATGCCGCTGCTTATCCTGTGCCACCCGAAGTCTATCTCTAATGAGCTTAACCTTCTCCGCTGCATCAACCACCATCTCTGGGCCAAGCAAAGCTCTCTCGCCTACATCATCCCATGATAACGGAGTGCGATACCTCCGTCCATACAACGTCTCGAAAGGTGACATCTCGATACTGGCTTGGTAGCTGTTGTTGTAAGCAAACTCTACCAAGTGCAAGTGATCCTCCCAAGAGCCTCAAAAATCCCGAACACAAGTGCGAAGCATGTCCTCAAGTGTCTGAATGGTCCTCTCTGACTGACCATCTGTCTGTGGGTGATATGCACTACTAAACTTGAGCTGGGTTCCCAAGATAGCCTGCAGACTCCTCCAGAAATGCGAAATAAAGCGACTGTCCCGATCTGATACTATGCTCACAGGAACTCCATGCAGTCTGACTATCTGGCGCACATACATCTCTGCTAGTCTCTCTGTAGACGTACCCATTTTGAATGGTAGAAAGTGGGCCAATTTGGTCAACCTGTCCACGATGACCCAAATCGCATCCTTCCCGCCTGGAGAATGGGGAAGTGCAGAAACAAAATCCATGGTCACATGCTCCCATTTCCACTCCGGAATGGGTAACGGCTGGAGCAAACCTCCTGGCCTCTGCCTCTCCGCCTTTACCTGCTGGCACACTAAGCATCGGGATACGAAGTGTGCTACCTCCCGCTTCATCCCGTACCACCAGACATGCTCTCTCAGATCTCTATACATCTTGTTGGAACCTGGATGCATAGAGTACTGGGATCGATGCACCTCCTGAAGAACCTCCTCGCGCAATGACCCACTTGGCACACACAACCTGGTACCGTGCCGCAATGAACCATCATCAGCAATGGTGAAGTCATCTGATAATCCCATCTGAACCTGCGCCCTGATGCTCCTCAGGGACTCATCCTCAAACCGTGTAGCCCTGATCCGGTCTACCAACTCTTACTGAATCTGTAGTCCCCACATCTGTATCTCAACTCCAGGCACTATCACCTCAATGCCTAAGCTCTCTAGATCTTCCAGAAGATAACGATCTGTAGTCAGGCACATAGCTACCGGATACCTGCTCAACGCATCCGCAACTATATTCGCCTTTCCTGGATGGTACTACAACAATATGTCGAAGTCTTTCATCAACTCTAACCATCTCCTCTGCCTCATGTTCAGCTCTTTTTGGGTAAATACATACTTCAAGCTCTTGTGGTCTGTGAAGATCTCTATACGCTCTTCGTATAAATAGCGATTCTACAACTTCAGAGCAAAGATGACCGCTGCCAACTCCAAATTACGGGTAGGGTAGTTCTTCTCATGAGGACATAATTGCTTGGAAGCATAGGCAATCACCCTCCCATTTTGCTGCAATACACAACCCAGTCCCTTCCCCGATGCGTCACTATATATAGTGAAACCTCCAGAACCTGATGGCAATGTCAACACTGGAGCTGTCGTCAACCTCCTCTTCAGCTCACCAAAGGCGATCTGGCACTCCTCTGACCAAACAAACTCCACGTCCTTCCGGGTCAACCTGGACAACGGCTCTGCAATCCGAGAAAAATCCTGAACAAATCTCCAGTAGTAACCTGCCAGTCCCAGGAAACTCCTGACCTCTGCTACTGAACTCGGAGCACTCCATGCCTCAACTGCCATGATCTTTCTCGGATCCACCGAGATCCCCTATCCAGTCACCACATGACCAAGAAATTCAACATTGTCAAGGAAGAACTCGCACTTCGAGAGATTTCTATAAAGCTTCTCCTTCCTGAGAGTCTCCAGCACTATCATCAGATGCTCCTCATGCTCCTCTGGGGTCTTCGAATACACCAAGATATCAACTATAAACACCACTACAAACCTGTCCAGATGCTGATAGAATACCTTGTTCATCAGATTCATGAATATTGTCGGGGCAATAGTCAACCCAAACGGCATCATCATGAGCTCATACTGTCCATATCTGGTCCAAAAAGCTGTCTTCGAAATATCCTCCTGCCTGACCTTCACCTGGTGGTAGCCTGTCCTCAGATCAATCCTGGAAAACACCCTCGCTCCGCTCAACTGGTCAAAAATATCATCAATACGCGGCAGCGGATACTTATTCTTGATTGTGAGGTTGTTCAGAGCCCTGTAGTCAATACACATCCGTATCGACCCATCCTTCTTTGGCACAAAAAGTAATGGAGCACCCCATGGAGAAGAACTAGATCTGATAAATCCCTTGTCCTTGTAGAAGCATGAAAAATATGCTGGATGTTCTACGCAACATGGTGATGCAGGGCAGCGTAAGCAGGGGACCACAAGGCCATCAAGAGTGCAACAGAGCTTTTTCTGCTGAGCACGGCATAAAATATGATGGGACCATCCGCGTAAATGCAGTATGTCCAGGCCGTTTTAGCGTAGACAGGGTGCTTCATCACCTCCATGGCGTAAAACTCATCCGCTTTCATAGCAGCGTTAAAGCGTACGAGGAACGCTTCGTCTTCTCCAAAATGAACCTGTCAAGTCACGCAGTGAACCTGACATCTGACTCCTGATAAAAAGTGCTGCACGGCTACCCAGACGACGGATGGAAAGATGGCAGACCACTCGGGACGCGCCCCACAGTATCATGGCGGATCTCTGCATTTAATTTAGAGGATTTGATTAAATATCACCGAACCGTTATTTACTGACATCCCTTCAGCGGAGACTGCTTTTACGCATATAAGGGGATACGCTGCCTTGTTTTACACAGGCAAACGTAAAATATTTACGCTCTGCGGAAGACAAACAGACTGCCACATCAAAAGCTGCTCTTCGTACAGGGCTCGAGGCACGTCTCTGCACCTAATGCTCAGGACGGTGGTAGGCCCTCGGAACATGTCTCTGAAATTAATGATGATGGCAGATCTCTGTATTTAATGCGAGAGATTTGATTATATCTCCAAGAGCCGTGATTTCGGCTAAAGACGTCCATATCACCTCGGCTTCTACGCCCATTCATCTTTTGTGACTGCTCGGCCTCTACGACCACTCTGGCACATTACGTAGCGGCTTCTATGCCCATTCATCTTCTGTGCCCGCTCGGCTTCTACGCCTCCTCAGCTTCTATGCTCGTTCAGCTTCTATGCTCATTCGACCTTCTGTGCTTATTCGGCTTCTATGCCATCAGGCTTCTACGCCTACTCGGCTTCTATGCCTACTTGGCTTCTACGCCATGGTGACAGACATTGGCTTCTATGCCAACCTCTTCTACACAAGGGATACCTACCTACGTGGCTTCTACGTCGTGATCTTCGTAGCGATTATACGCATTTTTTCCCTTAGTTGGACCCGCATCACACGCTTATTCAAGAGATCATCTATACGCAGGATTTGGTTATTTTAACCGTTGTGTAAAAGGATGCTGTACTTTCCACTACTCGGTTTCCACACCGATTGAGTGGTCACTGTCACCAAAACTCTATAAATAGAGACCTCTATCAATATAGGAGAAGGTCAAAAAATCGAACAAAGGTCGAGACTTTAAAAATCGAGAAAGGTCGAAGCTTTGAAAGAGGATCGAACCACGGGTCGAAACATTGGAGATTGAGGAGAGATCGGAGAGTCTTTGAGAGAGAGAGAGAAGCATCCAGAGCTCAGGCAAAGAGTAGCGATCGACGACATTGGCATCGTGCATCCACTCTCTTCCGCCACCTACGAAGCTGCTTTTCATCTTCCACGACATTTCTTCACCATCGTGTAGTCCAAGGGCTAAAGTGATCGACTGCAGATCAGACACCTATAGCAATCATCTACCCAGATTAAATAAATTGTACTCCCACATCCTCGTATAGGATCAAATTATACAAGTTTGTTTGTAAACCAAAGAAGGCGGGTTTCGTGCAAACCTCGCATTATATACATTTCGTTCTTTCGTTTAATACCACAAACAAGATAGCGACTCTGCTGGGGAAGCGATTGCTTAACACGATGCGGTATCCGTGGGATCCGTGAAGAAGACACTGGTCGTCCAGTTCGAACAGTCTGCCTACGAAGACATGCTTCGGACGGGGGGTAGCTCTCACCCTCTCTCTGTACAAAACAACAGGAAGCTGTGCAAGGTCTGGATGCCCAAGACATCCTCTACTATTCCTGTGGACTCTCCGATCTCTCCGACCAATGAGGTTGTAGCATTGCTCCCTCTGTGCCCTGCACGTAAAATTCAGTCTCCCGCTACGTGCGGTACAGACGAAACTTTGGGCAAAGCCTCAGCGCTAACCCAGAAGTATCCACTACGCTCTACCTGTAGAAACCAGTCTCCCGCTACGCGGTACAGACAAAACTTCTTGCAAAGCCTCAGCGCTAACCCAGAAGTATCCACTACGCTCTACGCGTAGAAACCAGTCTCCCGCTACGCGCGGTACAGACAAAACTTTGGGCAAAGCCTCAGCGCTAACCCAGAAGTATCCACTACGCTCTACGCGTAGAAACTAGTCTCCCGCTACGCACAGTACAGACAATATTCGGCTATCGATTATCATGTTCATATTACCTCTGATATCGATTGTCATCTCCACTTAACACCCGTACTTAACTCTAAGTACGCCAGTGGTGTTGAGTCCACAAAAACTGCCATGTCCATATTTACCTCTGAGCAGACGTGTACCTCTATCTCTAAAGGAGTCACGATCAAAAGTTTGTCATGTCCATATTTACCTCTGAGCAGACGTGTACCGCCATCTCCAAAGGAGTCACGATCAAAAGTTTGTCATGTTCATATTACCTCTGAATAAACTTTCGGCTATCCACTATCTTCTGATATAGGTTGCCATCTACACTTAACACCCGTACTTAACTCTAAGTACGCCAGTGGTGTTGAGTCCACAAAAACTGCTATGTCCATATTACCTCTGAGCAGATGTATGCCTCTTTCCCTGATAGAGTCACTACCCAGGGAGTTTGTCATGTTCATATTACCTCTAAACAAACCTTCCTAAATTCGGCTATCGATTATTATATTCATATTACCTCTGATATCGATTGTCATCTCCACTTAACACCCGTACTTAACTCTAAGTACGCCAGTGGTGTTGAGTCCACAAAAACTGCCATGTCCATATTTACCTCTGAGCAGACGTGTACCTCCATCTCCAAAGGAGTCACGATCAAAAGTTTATCATGTTCATATTACCTCTGAATAAACTTTCGGCTATCCACTATCTTCTGATATAGGTTGCCATCTACACTTAACACCCATACTTAACTCTAAGTACGCCAGTGGGGTTGAGTCCACAAAAACTGCCATGTCTATATTACCTCTGAGCAGATGTATGCCTCTATCCCCGATAGAGTCACTACCCAGGGAGTTTGTCATGTTCATATTACCTCTGAACAAATCTTCCTAAATTCGGCTATCGATTATCATATTCATATTACTTCTGATATAGGTTGCCATCTACACTTAACACCCGTACTTAACTCTAAGTACGCCAGTGGTGTTGAGTCCACAAAAACTGCCATATCCATATTTACCTTTGAGCAGATGTATGCCTCTATCCCCGATATAGTCACAACCCAGGGAGTTTGTCATGTTCATATTATCTCTGAACAAACCTTCCTAAATTTGGCTATCGATTATCATGTTCATATTACTTCTGATATAGGTTGCCATCTATACTTAACACCCGTACTTAACTCTAAGTACGCCAGTGGTGTTGAGTCCACAAAAACTGCCATGTCTATATTTACCTCTGAGCAGATGTATGCCTCTATCCCCGATAGAGTCACAACCCAGGGAGTTTGTCATGTTCATATTACCTCTAAACAAACCTTCCTAAATTCGGCTATCGATTATCATGTTCATATTACCTCTGATATCGATTGTCATCTCCACTTAACACCCGTACTTAACTCTAAGTACGCCAGTGGTGTTGAGTCCACAAAAACTGCCATGTCCATATTTACCTATGAGCAGATGTGTACCTCCATCTCCAAAGGAGTCACGATCAAAAGTTTGTCATGTTCATATTACCTCTGAATAAACTTTCGGCTATCCACTATCTTCTGATATAGGTTGCCATCTACACTTAACACCCGTACTTAACTCTAAGTACGCTAGTGGTGTTGAGTCCACAAAAACTGCCATGTCCATATTACCTCTGAGCAGATGTATGCCTCTATCCCCGATAGAGTCACAACCTAGGGAGTTTGTCATATTCATATTACCTCTGAACAAACCTTCCTAAATTCGGCTATCGATTATCATGTTCATATTACCTCTGATATCGATTGTCATCTCCACTTAACACCCGTACTTAACTCTAAGTACGCCAGTGGTGTTGAGTCCACAAAAACTGCCATGTCCATATTTACCTCTGAGCAGACGTGTACCTCCATCTCCAAAGGAGTCACGATCAAAAGTTTGTCATGTTCATATTACCTCTGAATAAACTTTCGGCTATCCACTATCTTCCGATATAGGATGCCATCTACACTTAACTCTAAGTACGCCAGTGGTGTTGAGTCCACAAAAACTGCCATGTCCATATTACCTCTGAGCAGATGTATGCCTCTATCCCCGATAGAGTTACTACCTAGGGAGTTTGTCATGTTCATATTACCTCTGAACAAACCTTCCTAAATTCGGCTATCGATTATCATGTTCATATTACTTCTGATATAGGTTGCCATCTACACTTAACACCCGTACTTAACTCTAAGTACGCCAGTGGTGTTGAGGGCACAAAAACTGCCATGTCCATATTTACCTCTGAGCAGATGTATGCCCCTATCTCCGATAGAGTCATAACCCAGGAAGTTTGTCATGTTCATATTACCTCTGAACAAACCTTCCTAAATTTGGCTATCGATTATCATGTTCATATTACCTTTGATATCGATTGTTATCTCCACTTAACACCCGTACTTAACTCTAAGTACGCCAGTGGTGTTGAGTCCACAAAAACTGCCATGTCCATATTTACCTCTGAGCAGACGTGTACCTCCATCTCCAAAGGAGTCACGATCAAAAGTTTGTCATGTTCATATTACCTCTGAATAAACTTTCGGCTATCCAATATCTTCTGATATAGGTTGCCATCTACACTTAACACCCGTACTTAACTCTAAGTACGCCAGTGGTGTTGAGTCCACAAAAACTGCCATGTCCATATTTACCTCTGAGCAGATGTATGCCTCTATCCCCGATAGAGTCACAACCCAGGGAGTTTGTCATGTTCATATTACCTCTGAACAAACCTTCCTAAATTCGGCTATCGGTTATCATGTTCATATTACCTCTGATATCAATTGTCATCTCAACTTAGCACCCATACTTAACTCTAAGTACGCCAGTGGTGTTGAGTCCACAAAAACTGCCATATCCATATTTACCTCTGAGCAGATGTATGCCTCTATCCCCGATAGAGTCACAACCTAGGGAGTTTGTCATGTTCATATTACCTCTGAACAAACCTTCCTAAATTCGGCTATCGGTTATCATGTTCATATTATCTCTGATATCAATTATCATCTCAACTTAGCACCCGTACTTAACTCTAAGTACGCCAGTGGTGTTGAGTCCACAAAAACTGCCATGTCCATATTACCTCTGGCAGGGCTTGTCCCCAAACCTATTATTTGCTCTCTCGTGCGCAACAAATGATAGGTCCACAAAAAATTCCCCTATGGAATGCCCGCAATGGAAAGTAGTACATGGCAACCGTTCTTCGACGACGCCTCCAGGACTGGTCCCAAGGGAAACGTGGTTTCAGGGGTAGGAATCGTCCTGGTTACTCCCGATAAACTCGTCATCCATCGAGCATACTCTCTAAACAAGCCCTGTTCCAACAATGTGGCGGAGTACAAACGCTCTACTAATCGGGCTCCAAGTCGCTAAAGAGCTGGGGGTCAAATCTCTAGAAGCTTTTGGTGATTCTCTGCTTATCGTCAATTTTTTCTACGTCAGCCTATTATTTAGAGAAGACGGACTGTCAGCGAATTCGAAAAGTTTTTCGCCCAAAGCAGGTCAGCAGTTCTTACGCTAAGGAGCTTTCTACGCTCGACAGCAACAGATCTACGGTTTCACACTCGCAAGCTATAAGTCTATGATTTTACGCCCGGATGCCTTTGTGCTCAGTAGCTTTTATGCTCGAGAGACTACAATCCTACGACTTCATGCCAGCAGATAACAAATCGATGATCTCACGCTCGGTGGCGCTTAGTTTATACTCAGAAGCAACAGATCCGCGACTTTACGCTCGGAAAAATTTTCTTTTCAGAAGCTACAAATCTATAGTTCTACGCTAAAGAGCTTTCTACGCTCGACAGCTACGAATCTACGGCTTTACGTTCGACGGCTACAAGTCAAGTTTTACGCCTAGATGCCTTTGTGCTCAGTAGCTTTTATGCTCGAGAGGCTACAAACTTATGACTTCACGCTCAGGAACTACAAGTCTATGATTTCATGCTCGATGGTGTTTAGTTTATGCTCAAAAGCTGCAGACTAATAATTTCACGCTCCACGACTTCCCGCACATTTGAAGGATACGCCGGCCAGATTACGTGTACATCTGAATGGTCCTCAAAGCGGTCAATTGCAAAGAGGTCACACCGGTCCCCAATAAATCTGCCATAAAGTAAGCATCGACCATTTCAACGCTCCATTTAGAAACGTTTCGAGTTACGAGGAGCGGTTCATGCTTCATTCAAAGCATTCCAAATTCTGAAAAAATTTGAATGCTTTGAAGGGGGTCTTATAGAAGCATAAAAAATACGCTGGATGGCTCTACGCAACATGGTGATGCAGGGCAGCGTAAGTAGGGGACCTTAAGGCCATCAAGAGTGCAACAGAGCTTTTTTCGCTGAGCACGACATAAAATATGATGGGACCATCCGCGTAAATGCAGTATGTCCAGGCCGCTTCAGCGTAGACAGGGTGCTTTATCGCCTCCATGGCGTAAAACTTATCCGCTTTCATAGCAGCGTTAAAGCGTACGAGGAACGCTTCTTCTTCCCCGAAATAAACCTGTCAAGTCACGCAGTGAACTTGACATCTGACTCCTGACAAAAAGTGCTGTACGGCTACCCAGACGACGGCTGGAAAGATGGCAGACCACTCGGGATGCGCCCCACAGTTTGATGGCGGATCTCTGCATTTAATGCAGAGGATTTGATTAAATATTACCGAACCGTCATTTACTGACATTCCCTCAGCGGAGACTGCTTTTACGCATACAAGGGGATACGCTGCCTTATTTTACACAGGCAAACGCGAACTATTTACGCTCCGCAGAAGACAAACAGACTGCCATGTCAAAAGCTGCTCTTCGTACAGGGCTCGAGGCACGTCTCTGCACCTAATGCTCAGGACGGTGGCAGGCCCTCAGAACACGTCTCTGCAATTAATGATGATGGCGGATCTATGCATTTAATGTGAAAGATTTGATTATATCTCCAAGAGCCGTGATTTCGGTTAAAGACGTCCACATCACCTCGGCTTCTACGCCCATTCAGCTTTTGTGGCTGCTCGGCCTCTACGACCACTATGGCACGTTACGCAGCGGCTTCTACGTCCATTCAGCTTCTGTTCTCGCTCGGCTTCTATGCCTCCTCAGCTTCTATGCTCGTTCGGCTTCTATGCTCATTCGGCCTTCTGTGCTTATTCGACTTCTATGCCATCAGGCTTCTACGCCTACTCGGCTTCTATGACTACTTGGCTTCTATGCCATGGTGACAGACATTGGCTTCTATGCCAACCTTTTCTACACAAGGGATACCTACCTACGTGGCTTCTACGCCGTGATCTTCGTAGCAATTATACGCGTTTTGTCCCTTAGTTGGACCCGCGTCACACGCTCATTCAAAAGATCATCTATACGCAGGCTTTGGTTATTTTAACCATTGTGTAAAAGGGTGATGTACTTTCCACTACTCGGTTTTCACACCGATTGAGTGGTCACTGTCACCAAAACTCTATAAATAGAGACCTCTATCAACAGAGGAGAAGGTCGAAAAATTGAACAAAGGTCGAGACTTTAAAAATCGAGCAAGGTCGAAGCTTTGAAAAAGGATCGAACCACGGGTCGAAACATTGGAGATTGAGGAGAGATCGGAGAGTCTTTAAGAGAGAGAGAGAGAAGCATCCAGAGCTCAGGCAAAGAGTAGCGATCGACGACATTGGTATCGTACATCCACTCTCTTCCGCCACCGACGAAGCTGCTTTCCGTCTTCCACGGCACTTCTTCACCATCGTGTAGTCCAAGGGCTAAAGTGATCGACTGTAGATCAGACACCTATAGCAATTATCTACCCAGATTAAATAAATTGTACTCCCACATCCTCGTATAGGATCAAATTATACAAGTTTGTTTGTAAACCAAATAAGGCGGATTTCGTGCAAACCTCGCATTATATACATTTTGTTCTTTCGTTTAATACCACAAACAGTCCTGAAGCTCATCCACCTGCTTCATCAACTCTATCAGCTCTCTGTTGCTGACTCTATAGACGTGCTGGGATATCGGCTCCGCGCCTGGCACCAAGTCTATAGAGAACTCCACATCTCTGTCCGGAGGCAACCCTGGCAACTCCTCCGAAAAGACATCCATGTACTCCTCTATCAGTGGATATAGCAACCTCAGCTCTACCACCAGGGCTCCGTAGAAGACTCCCTCGCTCTGCTCTGCTGCTCCTCTGGCAAACTGAAACTCTGGCTCACCCGGCGGACTAAACAACACTCTGCCTCCACGAAAATCTATACTAGCACAATGCATACTCAACCAATCCATCCCGAGTACAATGTCGTAGCTCGGAAGTGGCATTACGAGTAGGCACACACTCAACTTTCGGCCTCCCAAGGTAACTCTTCGGTCTCTGCAGATATCACTGACTAGGATGATACCACCCCCGGTCATGATCTTGTAGAGTCTAGCTAAAGGTTCAGCAACAAGATGGTGTCTAACAGTAAAAGATACAGACACAAAACTATGAAAAGCCCCAAAATCAAATAAAGCAAGTGCTGAAATGGAATCAAGAAGAAGAGAACCTGAGATAACATCACCAACGGGCTCGGCCTCGTCTACGGTCAGGGCAAAAGCTCACCCTTGCTGTCCTCCTCGGTGCTGCTGCTGGTGCTGGGCAAACCTCTACTGCTGAGTCTACAAAGGCTGTCCTCTCTGCTATGCTGCAGGTGCTCTGGCTGGTCCCCTTTGAGCGGCTCCTCCGCCCTGAGCTGTACGAGCAAGTGCTGAAGAGCAATCTTTCAGCTGGCGATCAGCTGCGCCACACAATAAATATCTGCCCAGCCTCTTTCTGCATATGTTCCATCCGTGCCCTGGCTTCTTACAGAAAGGGCAAATGATGGGCTGCCTCTGGCCCTGCTGCTGTCCCTGCCTCTGTTGCTGGGGCGCCTGCCAAAAGGGCGCACGACCCTGACCCTGGTGCTGCTGGGTCTGCTGGAATGGCCTCTTGGCTGGGCCTGCACTGATGCCTTCTCCGAAAGCATCTCTGCTCCTCTTGGTCTTCAGCTCCAGGTCATCCTCAGCCCTATGAGCATCGCTCACAATCTGCTCGAAGGTCGCCTCACGATCACTCCTAGTCAAGGACTTGACTGCAATGACCAAACCCTTGCAAAAATTCTGCGCCTTCGCTACCTCAGACAAACCCTCAACAAATCTGTTCAGACGGCAGAACTCTACTGCATACTCGTCCACTAGCATGCTCCCCTGGATGAGCGCCTTAAACTGGCTCTCTAAAGCACTGAGAGCCACATCCGGGAAGAACTTCTTCTTGAAAAGCTTCTTGAAAGCCTCATAAGTCAGTCCCGGTACTGCTATCTGAGTATCCGTGCGGTACCAAGTAAGGGCAAGATCGAACATCTGGCTGCCCGCTGCCTCGGTCTGCATGCTGGCTGGGATCAGCGCCAGCCTAAAGATACCCTCTATATGCTCGATCCAGTCGTCCGCGTACAGGATCCGCTCTGTACCTTGGAACTCCTTAGGCCGCATCCTCTGGAAGTTGATAATAGTGCCCGACCTAGGATGCTGAGCCTGCTCTGCCTGTGGCTGAATCTGAGCCACTCTGTCCACCGCTGTCATAGCCACCTGATGAGCATTCTCAATGCCCATCCTCATAACATCCACCTGGCAGTGCTGCGCGTCTATCATCTCTCTGAAGAACGCGAACAACTGCGTGGCATCAACTGGTGCAGGAGGTGGTGGAGGAGGTACCAACGGAACAACTGGGGTAACATTCGGATCAATGGGAGTAAGAGGATCTCTGAGAGAAACAGACGCTCACTCTACCGCAGGAGTGGCGAGTGGAGCGGTAGCGACTGCCGGAAGTCGAGCAGGACGAGAGGTGGCAGACCTCTCGGTGGCAGCTGCTGGAACGGTGCGCTGAGACCGTGTCTTCGGAGGCATCCTGAACACAGATCAAAGGAAGTCAATACAGTGCAAGAAACGATATCATCAAAGAAGGACAGTAATATTACAAAAGAAAACAATTTCAGGAAAATTAAAGATAGTAAAAGAAATCAGGAAGGGTCCTAGTTGTGATTGAGTA